>CM076576.1:288078151-288287384 GCA_034641835.2 Pinus albicaulis
GTTACATGAGGTCAAAAGTCGCCATTAGAATTTTGAGTAGGTCTATGGACAATATTTAAATCAGAACTCACTCCATTAGTTATGTTGTGAGCACATATGCCTCCATTAGGATAAGTTGTTGAAGCTATTGAAATATGTAACTAGGTTCAGTCTTCATAATGACATATGTACTCATGATTTTATGTATTTGATGTAAAATGAAAAATAAATTTATTATTATTATTCTTGAGGCATGGGTTTCATGCTCAATTGAAATTTATTTATAGGTCAAGCACCCATTGAGTGCTCCCAGGGCTTGTCATTGAGTCTACAAGTCAATTGAGTCATTGCCATGTATGGAAGACCATTTTGGGCATGTTACATATTGTAAATAAAATTTGTTTCAGTCAAATCTAGAGTCAAAGACCCTCCAATACATTGGCATGGTTCAAAGAGCTAGTCAGCCTGTATGAGAGTACAAGTTGACATAAAGTTAGCAATTTGATCTAGAGGAAGAAGGGATTTTAGATTACTTGGTTTCCGAATTGAATGAGGTTATTTAGAGGCAATTTATGGTTTTATGTGGAGAGATCCCCTTTTTGGGTCACATTTCGATGAATTTTGGAAATAAGCGTGACTTTTCAACTTAGTTTTGCTTTCAAACAAATTTTATTGCAATATTGTATGGTTTGATGGTGGTTGGGACACTTCGTTGGATTGGTTGAGATTATTACCCATCCATATAGATGAGTAACCTTACGAGAAAATTCTTTTCCTATGTTGCAAATTTCTAGCCAAAAACCATATAGTAGGGACCATTCATTAATGATCTACATTATGGAGATGAAAATCGAGATTTTCCACATACAACAACTTCTCTAATGTGCTCTGTTATTCATATTATCAACTCATTTACTTTTTTAACATACTCATTTGATGATGTTGGCTCAACACACATGATTTAATTTTACAATTGTTTCATAAGAAGTGCTTAAATTTAAAAATATTAGGCATTGGAGTAAGTTTCAGTTGCCAAAGTCAAAAATTATTCTTGATGATGGAATGATTGCTGGAAGTTATTATTGTTACCTTATTCCACATTGGTGATTATAAACTCTTTGTATTCAAGTGTGAACACCTTGAAGCTTCTATTTCTTTTCCTAGGGGGTGCATGAAAAATACTAGAGAGAGATAGTGTTTCAGTGACATTTTGTTATCTTAACCTTTCTTTGTTATCTTTTATTTTTTGTTTGTTGTTGTTAGTCACTCATATTGGTTCCTTTCTTGGCTCATTTAATGGGAAGAAGGGTAACTTAAAAATTAATATCAAAGAAAATGGAACTTATAATAAGATCCCAATGTTATGAGCAATGGATTGTCTGTACAAAAGGGGGTATTGAAAGAAAAATCAATCAAGCATGCAAAATGAGCTAATTATACCTAAGTGAAAGGATAATTAAGGGGTGTAAAAAGTATTGCTTACGAAGGGTGACTAAAGTACTACAATTTCTACATTTGATAAATGAAGGTATTTCCTAACACATTTATATACTATGATACCGCTTATGGAGTCTACCCTTTTCCATATGACTTATCACATTCACCTAACATTTGAAGTGGCGACCTAGAAATTGATCCTCCACTTGGAGCCCTTTTTGTCACTCTCTTTTGGAAGCACTTAATATGGGTAGTTGATAAGCCTCATATACCTAAATCTGGCAGCTTGTATAAAGTAGAAGCAAGTGTGTAATTTGAAGACGATACCTAATGTGATATCGGTACATGCCTTCAATGTAAAATATGGTCCACGTTTTATGCGTAAAAACCATAATGCTCTATTTCAATTATATAAATAGGGAGGAGTTTGCTTCTTATGGATCATGAGACATTGAGGGAGATCACTTCTCTTATTTCTCTATTTCGCTATGGACCACAAGTTGAACGACTTCTCTTGTAAGACTTTATGATGTTAATAGCTTTCTTTTCATGGATGATTATTAGCGAACAATGTTGATACACACTACTCAATGTCAATTAACCTTCTTCTATATTTTTTATTGTTCATGCATAAGGGTCATTAAATATTCAACGCAATTGTTTTGGTATGTTTTCTCTTAATTATCCTTAAACAATGTTTTTTATCAAGTTAATAGTAGAAAGTTAGGGTTGATGTCTTGTGTCTTAAATTTAATAGTAGAAAACTATTGTAATTAATTATCTTTTTTACTCTTGTTTTTAGATCTTTTTCTTCACTTTCTTATCATAGTTTATGGGGATCATTTTTTTGCTAATATAAATATTACTGCAATTTTTTATTTAAAATGTTAGTTTACATCAGGAAATTGTGATTTCTTGATTACGTGTGTTAGGGACCTTCTTCAAGCCTTTATTTGTTGAGATCAGTCTGTAGAAGAGCCATAACACCCTCTGAAATCAAATATGCAAATTACTTCCAAAATCCACAATAAAATCTAATTACTTTATCTCCTAGTTTAATCTTAATTGAACTAGAGGCCTAATGGGGCTCTTGAATTGGGTTTACTAGTCCATTTGACCCATATGATATGCTAGGAAGGACTCCACTATGTTGGATATTTATCCTTCACTAAAACCATTGGAGAAGTTGCTAAGGTGATAGTGGTGAGACTACCATCATTCCACATTGTCTTAGTCACCTAGCAAGGCTTTTCTCTAAGGTGCTAACTTTTGCTATAACAGAGAGCATTATCACTTTCAAGAGAAGGAATTATTTATTAGATTTTGTCTTGTCCTTCCTCGCACACATTTGGAGGTTTCTATGCTTTGTATTCCATGGCATTTATTTACTTAGGGAGTCATCAAACCCTTATGAAGCATTTATTCCACACCTTTTAGCGCATTTGACGGGATGTTTTACCTTGATGGTTGTTCATGCTATTTTGATGTGGTTGTTGCACATTTATTGAGGATGTCGTTCATCAAGGGAATTGTTTTATTATTTTTATGGGGTTTTACATGGTGAAAATCCTAACATGTGCTAGCTATGAGGGTACTTAGTAGTTTGAGATCATTTATTTTGTTAGAGTGTAAGCTTAGAGTCCAATTAAAGTGGAAATTTGGAGATATAATAAGCCAAATCATTGATTGAACATTGCATTCTATGTATATGAGAAACCACCATAAGCATATATAAATTGTTCACATTTGAACTTTGTAGTGTAATTAAATCCAAAACTTTAGAGAAATATCGTAAAATGTAGTGCAAACCATTAAACTATAGGATAAAAGAGAGTTGAGCACTACACAAGATATCTGTGATATAATAGAAAATAGAGAGCTTCTTTGCATACCCCTTCAAAGGGGAAACCTTCAACAACAGTACTCTAAATATAAACACAATTCTTTACAAAATATTACTTCACCTTTGACACAATATGTAGCTATCAATAGAGAATATTAAACACCTGTGGGCCTATCGCTGCAAAATCTAGTAGGTCTTGTAAAGGGGTACCCTACAACCAAGCACTAGACCAAGTGAAAACAATTAGTTAATGGTCCAATGTCACCACTTCCAATACCCCCTTTTTTTTATGGATTTTAGTCAATTGGAGGAGTCCCGGTTTAAGGTCACCTACAAGATATATTCTAGGTTTAAAGGTTTAAGGTGACATAAGAGGCTTCTTGAGGATGGACCAATGTAAGTACAAGGCTCACACAATGAGAATAAGGTAATTGACATCCCTAGATGCTAATCTAGGGAAAACTAGGCCTATGGCTTGAACAATAGCATGCTAAAGGGATATCCTAAGGTCAAAGTACTAAGGAAAAGGTTTCCAACGATGAATATTAGTAATCCAATGGCATATGAAACCTTAAAGAAGCCATCAAGTTGAAGCTTAGCTAAACTAGGGTTTCTCCTAGGGAAAAATAACTAGGACAAGAGAAATTATGGTGAAAAATGGATGGATTAGCTACGAAGGAGGTTGATTTTTAGGCAACAAAAATTCTGATGGATGGTGAATCCTTCCAATGCTATAAATTCCTCCTTTAGCCAATTTCACTCCATGCCCTAGTTAGGTTGATTTTCCCTGAGAGGACCAAAATAAGAGAGGGGAGAGGTGTGATAAATGGTGATCAACAATTAGTCAAGGCTAGTGGCTAGTGCTTGGGTGGATGGAGTTTATGGAGGTGATAAGTAATCCAAGTATTGCAAAGGAGTAAAGATGTCTTCATACCATAACACAAAACCCTAACTATTATCTTTTATGAGGGATCAATATTTACTTAGGAGAGTTAATTAAAAGATTCGCCAAGGGGTTTTTCATTCACATTTTATCCATGAGTGATGCATACAATGATGACATCTAGTTTCTATCCAATTGATTTTCAATAACATTGGTGCAATAGAAGAACCCTATATTTCCAACACATTCCATACATTAGACAAAAAATCAGAATTTATTAATGAAAAATCTTAATTATAGGATAAAAATGATCAAATGATCCTTTCACTTATCCATGGAAACTTCTCCAATGAGAAGAGAAGAGCTCCAATAAAAAAAGTACTCCATAGATCACATCTTACCAATATAGAAGAGATCAAAATAGTCCAGGTGATGATGATTGGAATGAAATAACCTTTGCTCTATTTATATGAAGATGAATCCAAATATTAGCCTAAAAATCCACAATAACAAGTTAAATCACATGAAATCTATGGGTTACAAGCTAACCTATTAGCTTTTGATCATAAGTGAAAAATAAGCCCATATTTGTGAGCTGCTAGCTTGCTATGGCTGATGTCATGCCTGAAATAGGCTCCAAGTTGCATCTCAAAGTGTTATGAGTTGTCCAATGTGGTGTAGAAACGTGTAAAAATCATGATTTTAGGGTTTTCCATGAAATTCACCTCATTTTCTTCCCGTGGTCCCAAAATCCATTTGTGGTAACACAAAGTGGTCCCAAAATCCATCTTTGCTCGGACGTTGAGGGATTTCTTGGTGCTACTAGACCTCCCAAGTCTCATAAGGGGAGACCATCCTCATATAGGGCTTGAATCAGTTGTCATAACTCATATGGTGCTAAGGCTAACTTGGGGGCATTCTTGGTCCAAGTGTGTTATCCCAAAGAATCATCAAATCGAGTGCAAAGTGGCATAGTGTGTTGGTGCAAGGTGTGCATCAGTACATGTGTTATATGGTGGTGCTCTTGGGAGGCCCAAAGGTCTCAATGCTTCACTTGGTAGTGCCAATATGCTTCACTAATTTCCTGGGTACCTGTGGGTAAGGAGCCGAAGACATGGGCTGTTGAACTACCTGAAAATCACAACATAGATTCTAGTAAAAATAGCCAATACTTAGAGACAAAAATCATCATTGCATCTAAGTGAACCAAAATTGAGTGTTATCAGATATCTAATATTTCAAATAAAGCTCCACTTAGAAAATCGGGGCCTTGAACTCACAATTGTTTTTCTCTCTAAATAGGAGTGGCTAAAGGACAACCCTACTAGGTTCTTACAACACCTAAGGTGAAGTAACATTTTCTCTGTCCACGCTTTAGTTGATAGGTGTTTGTGACTAATAATGATAATCATAGAGGGGATACAAATTCATGGCCAAGTGTCATTTTCTAAGGGTCTGGCTGATGAGGAATCCACATCTTGAGTGTATAGATGTGAGGAGGGAGCAATCATGGATGCATGAGTTACCAAGTGGGCCTTTTTTTTCCCACGCCTCATGTTTTCCTTATTGTTAAGCAGGTAAATCCTCTTCGCGGACAGAGATGATCCCTCTAGCCTTAGAGTGGGTCTAGAAACAAAGAGACATGCTAGAGTGTAGGTTCCTAATTACTCAATGAAAAGAGGACATGGTATATTGACCTACCTGGAGTCCAATGTTGTCGTCGCTGCTATCACACAAATTTTTATTTTTTTGATTAGGGTCACTCATCTAGGTTTCATCTGTCTCTTAAGGTTGGTCCATGAAATTAGTGAAAAATTCTTGAAATAAGTCTTTATCCTAAGTCCAAAACACCTTATTGATCATGTCATCTCAGTCATGTCTATAAATTTTCACTTTAGGTTCACATGCATTGGTTTAAAATTCATTTTTAAGTCACATGTGTGATTTTTCCAGATTCTACAAAAAATCTGTAAAATTTATAACTGAGAACGCTGCAGAATTATGTTTTTCTGCAAAAATGAATGGGATGATAACTTGTCAAGTATTTAGTGGTTTAGGGTAAAGGTAGGTCATAAAATTGAATTTCATAATCATCCAAGCATGTAAAAGCATAAATACCACTCATCATTGCTTTCCACTCCCTCATTTTGTCACCTTTCTCTCCACGTTCGAATTTCATTCCTTAAACAAGTTACCAAAGCTCCTCTCTGTCATTTAATTTTCAACCTTTTCATGTATCGGTCATTTTTCACCTTTGAAAAGTTAGCTTTGTGACAAATACCTTGATGTCCAAATTGTTTTTTACAGTTGTCACATTTTTAAGAGGGAATTTTGGGTTATAAAAGGAAATTTCCATGAAGAGGAAAGCATAAAAAGGAGGCTATGCATTTGGATAGGAGCCCATGGAATTTTAACTGATCATGGATGACCTTAGCTTCACACAAGTTTTCATCCAGAGAGGTTACATGTATTTCTACTAGGAGCTACAAGGGGATTTTGTGTTTCTTGGACTGTTTGAGTTGTTGGTTTCAAGAGGAATTTTCAGGTAAATTAAGATGAGTTTCAAAAATAGGAAGGAATTTTATTCTAAGAACATAACAAGGAACAAAAACCACTTTCAATTTTCTCCCAGATGCTACCAATTTGGAGATTTGAAGTTTCATTTGGGACCTATTTTTAGAATTCTCAATTTTCATGTTTTATACATGATTTTATAACGCAGATTCCAAACAAATAAAGATGGTTTTCAAAAGCCCAAGAGATTTTTTTCTTAGAAACTTTCCTCTCTACAAAATCCTCCTCCATTTTTTCAATAGCTATCAAGGATCGAGAGATAGGAGCTAATGAGTGCAGCCTTATTTTTCAGGAAAAACAAAGTCATTTTTATTGGTAGATGAAGTGGCTAAAGGTGAAAAAGTAGTTTCTTGAGGAGAGGAGAGTAAGAGGTATTTTTAACCACGTTTTCCTTACCAGGCTTCATACTATCTCTCACATAGCCATGGACATTTTCTAGGCCTAAAATCTAAATTTTGTGAAGTCTGTGGGAAATTAGGCAATTTCGCAGCGTGTCCCAGGCTTGAAGCCCATTTTTTGCTGCGGAATTTCTGAAGACATCTTTTTGGTTTCAAGTCACTTAAATTGACCTTTGTTAAAAGACTTTAAAGTTTGTATTTAAATGTTTTTTATCACTTAACACCCTCCAATGGTCAAGAATAGCAGAGGATTATCACATATGACCTTTTTGTTTTTGCTACAAAATTAGCTACGAAAGTAGCTCAAAACTCTATTTTTACAGCAAGGACAATTTTTGGAAGAAGGTAAAGGGTAAATAAATATTTCAAATCTGTTCTCCATGAGGAATGATAAAAATTATCAAAGCAATGATAAAGAGTATCATATCAAAAGAATGCTAGGTGGAGATATTTTGTTATGGATATAGTTCAGAGATACCAAATCACTATGTTGCCATATCATCAAATTGACAACTCCTTAATAGTAGGCAAAGCAGATTCACGAAGACATACATAGTATTATTGTTTTTTTTGTGGCCAGTATGGTTGAAAGACATGATTCCTTTCCAGGAATATTTGGATCATATTTAGATTAAATTTAATAATTAGGTGTTTGAGTCATAGTAGGACTCTAACTCCTAATTCGAAAGGTGTCACTTCTAG
Organism: Pinus albicaulis; assembly: GCA_034641835.2. Classification (NCBI taxonomy): domain Eukaryota; kingdom Viridiplantae; phylum Streptophyta; class Pinopsida; order Pinales; family Pinaceae; genus Pinus; species Pinus albicaulis. The sequence continues at coordinate 288,085,968 of CM076576.1, forward strand.
TTTTAAATATCTAGTTAGTGGTTAGATTTGGTGTCAGTAATAGAGTTTAATGATCTAGCCACTTGGCAGATTGGATGTAAAGGCTATATGCCTATAATTAGTGAGTACTTCGATGTATGAAAGGTTGGAAAATGTTATCTCAGCAGACTATTTTATTGTAAAGCTTTTGGATTTTTTGATATATACAACATAGAAAATTTTAGGGGCGAATTTTCGCCCATGGGCGAAATTAAAGGGTTTTAACTTTTTATTGGGTGATTTTTTTTTGTATCATAGTATATTATTTCATTATTTCAAATTTTCCCAAATTTAGTTTATAAAAAAATTACATCAAGAGTTTAGCCCACCTTATTTTAAGGGAGAGGGTAAAAAAAATAAATTTATATTTCAAATCGGCCCAAATTTATTTTATAAAAAAATTAGTTCTATAGGTTGCCCACCTTATTTTAAGGGAGAGGGGGAATTAGAACAAGTTATATACATCTTAACTCTAAATCTACTGGATCAAATCTCATTTCACTGTAAAGAGGTTTGCATCTTAAGATATTTCGTCCTTGTCGACAAAATAAAAATAATTTCATGGAATTTACCCATGGTATTGACACATGGTATGAGAACCCATGGTATTTACCCATGGTATTAATCTAGAACATAACATATTTAAAGGGTAAATTAAACCAACCTAGATCCACCTTAACCTAGGAGTCTACCTAGCCGAGAGATATATCAAATAGCTTGTGACGCAAAAAAAAAAAAAAATTGGGTATTTTTTTTTATGTTATACATTTTATTTTAAAATATTGTTAGGAGGGTTAAATAATTTATTTCCCCATTAAGCTAGAGATTTAAAGATAATAGGGAAATTGACATTATGGATTGTGAGAATTTGAAGATGATGTTTATATAAATAGTTGTTTTCTTTATCTAAGTGAGTTATAGCTTAGTGAGAATATTTTAGTATTTTTCTGTATCAATGCTTCAAATTAAAAATCACTTGGAATATTTTTCCAACACTATAATGTGTGGCAAATTTTGATGAGGGTAGACATTTTTTGAACAAAATCTTCTTGTAATTTTCTCAGAATGTTCAATTTCATGGAATATTTTCCTTCCTCCATGGAATTCCTGCAAGCTGAGACAAACTCTTCTCTCGGAAAGGATTCATATTAACTTCAGTAAGTTCAAGTGACCTTTACTTTCATTTTAATACCTTTATTGACAATATCTAATATCAACATGTTAAACACCATTTTAGCAAAACCTTATTTAAATTTAAAATAAAATGTTATATTTTCTAAAAAATAAATCTAATTAAAAATGAAACTTCGGAATTTTTTTTTTAGCAATGGCACGTTGTTTTTCATGTTGTTTTTTTCCTTTTAACTTAGATGAAACTATTAAAAGGAAATGCTAAAAATGATATGAAGTGTTGTTTGAAAATGATATCATCCTAAAAAATTTCTATTATGGGTAGGAGAACACGTCAAATTTAACCCCTGAAGCCACCAATTTACAACCTTCACAATTTCGGAATAAGTCTTAGTGGTGTTATTAAATTTTTTTTACTTTATCATTAGTTTCATTTAATTAAGTATGAAACAATTTTCTTGAGAAGTAAGTAAATGATCTCTAAATATTTTATATTTTTAGTTTTTTTTATGAAATTTATGAAAACATTTCCTTAGAAAATAAGGAAATGATGATTCTACGTATTATTTTTTTTATGAAAATTATGAAATACAATTCTAGCTATATTTAATTTCTTGAAATGTATCTTTAAATACATACAAAGCTAGATTCTACAATTCCAAAAAAATTACTCAAAAACTAAAAAGTGATTTTATCATAAATAATAATAAAAAAGAAAAAAAATTCACGGGTTCAAGATTAACACATGGGTTACTTTTAATTCAAATAAAATATAACCTCAATCCCACACATAAAGTTATAGAAAATTTGAAAAATAAAGTAAAATATTTTAACCAATTCCACTAAAATTTGTAACGAAAATATATAACAATTTTAACACATAACCTCAATCTTATTAAAAAAAACAAAATAATACAATCACAAAAGAACATTGAGTTTAAAAAAACTAACACTATTTGAGGTTTTTGCCACTTCTACCTAATTTGAGAACCAACATGGGAGGGAATGCCACATTTTCCTTCCAATAAAAAAACACCCAATACCATCGTAAAGTCTTTTACTAATAATTTTAGAGGTTATTGCATTAAGAAGCATGACTTTTTAAGGAATAATCTTCCAAGTACAATAATAGTCTTATCATTCATACAAACGCATTCTTAAATTTAAAATAATTACTCAACAAAAATTTCAAGATTGCATACAACAATTCCAAGTTACTGCAGGATCAAACGTAGGCATAAACTCAGTAACGAAGTTGTCTAGTTACAAAAGAGATCTAAGTTATTATAGAATCAAAGGTAGGCATAAATTTAGTAACGAAGTTGTCTAGTTACACAAGAGATCTATGATACTACATAATATCTAAATAGCCGCATACTAAAGATTCACTAAATAAGGAAATTTGAGTCTTCACCACCTTCCTAGTATCTGAATCTCTGCAGTACAAGGAGTGAGTTATCCATCACCTCCCTTTCTTTTTAGGGTTGGTGGCCTTAGCTTCCCATCTAAGTGCAGAGGGAACAACTCGATAAATTCTCCCCTCTTTTCATATTCTGTTGAAATTTATAGTCCCTTCTCATTAAATAAAATGTAACATAAATTAGAATTTGAACAATGTATTTGAGAACTTTGAAAACTAGAATATGAAAAACGTATTTGAAAATTATGAAAATTGGTTGTTGAATGGGGAAAATTGATTTGCATATATGTTTGAAATCAATAATAAAAGTGAACGAATTTGGATGTAAATGTAATATGTGACAGCTGAAGAGGAAAATTATGTAACAAAAGAAAATATTTGATTTATCTTTTAACACCAAAGGCTCATTGCATTTCTTAAATAGGTTGGAAATTTAATAAAGAAGAACTAGCCTAGCAAATTATTTGACGTGGCTTTTTATTTTAATTGTAATTTTCTCAATATTTTGGTAATCCGATAGATATGAACAAAGTTAATTGTTAATTGTTTAACTTTGTGCATATCCATCAAAATTTCGAGAACATTTCGAAACCTGAAATGAGTTCTGCTCAATCCCTTTGAAAACAACTTGGATCACTTTCTTATGCATTTAACAAAATATTTCCCTATTAATATCCAAAACATATAAATTGAGAATCGATAATATACTTACTTGAGATAAAAATGTAGCTATATTCATCAAAGTCTCGGAAGTAATGTTGCAGGTTGGGGCTAAACAGAGACAATGCCACAAAATAAGAATTCGTTAGAAAAATAATTAAAATTATTGAAAAACATAAAAAAACAATGTAGAGTTTACCAGGGGTTGAAGGGGTGTAGGGTGGCCCGAAAGAGAGCTTTGTGATTTATTCTCATATTGAGAAGACTCTTGCATGGAATTTTTTTTTCTTTCGGTCTCTTGCTGCAGTGAGTGTTATGAAATCAATAAAAAACACTCTTTTCTTCCACATCTCTGTAGGGTTTGAGTAAACTCACAATATTTGTGACCTCATCTGGAGTCGGGTTAGTGCATACTCATTTTGCGCATAATTATTCCTAAATCCTTGTATGCTTTTGGGTTTGGATTCTTCCAGAAGCTTCTTATGCTTTTGGGTTGGTCTCCAACGAGGAAATACATTTTCTTCATTTCTTCACTTTGAAATTCTAATATGTGGATATCAAGTATTAATAAAACCTGACCAAATTTTGTGTGACCTACTTCAAGATTTTAAATCTATGGGTGGAGGGAAGGAACGAGGTGCCATACTCCTTTATATTTCCTTACTGAAAGCTAATAAAAACCCCAAATCAACCAAAATTAACTTGCTATTCACTTATATCATATAGTCAATATATATAAGAAGTTTTAATAACTATATGAGCGGGAAGTGGATGATTTTAAATGATTTTTTTGGGGCAACATTAAGAATCTAAAATTGGACTCATGATAAATAATTTAATTAATGAGGGTATGTGGTAAGAAAATCGTGTATCAATGTACTTTCCATTCAATTTTTTTTTTTTTTTCTAGTAACTTGTATAACCAATGAAATGTTTAATTTTTTTTTTCTTATTCTAAAATTGATAATTATTGTATTTAAAAAAAAAAAATTCTAGAAATTTGTATAACCATGCAATGTTTTAAAACATTTTTTTCTTATTTTAAAATTGTTATTAGGTTTTTTCATTTTAAAATTGATATTAGAGTAAATTATTTGATTGTAATTTTGATAATATAATTTAATAAGTACATTGAGTGAGATTCACAATATCCACTTATTTATAGTTATAAAAAATAAAATGAAAGTGTATTTTATTTATATTTATATTATAATTAATCCAAAGAAATTATTGTCAATATACATCTATTTATATATGAGATAATGTAATAAGAAATTTATTTATTTATTTTCTCTATATTCTCTATGAAATATGAAATTATATATTTGTCTGTGTGTGTGTGTGTGTCTGTGTGTGATGTTATAACAATATAGGGTTCCTTTTTCATATCAATGACCTTCCTTCAAGGCTTTCCATCTTCAAAAGCCATCATTTATCATGTATCATACACATAAGGCCATAATATATATCTATATATATATATATATATATACAACTTATTCATAATAATACAACTTAGAAATTCCAAGTCTAATTCATAAATTTCATAGGTATGAGATTCCTTCTCATGGTGTTTGGCTCTTAGCGTAGTACCTAATATTTCTTACCGAATTACACTCATTTTCATATTTGATACCATTCCACCTACAACCTAAATTTTTTAATCAACTAAAAAAAAGTGATTATCTATGCCTACAATCCTTTCTTTCAATATTTACTAGCATCCATGAGGTGTTCTCAAAATAATATTAACAAACTAATAATTCAATTATTTTTAGTTGTTAATCATACTCAATTAAATGGAACTATGTTTCAATGTAGATGTGTTACTTAGCATACCTACCATTACAAGATGAAACTAAATATTTATTCCAATAAATTGATGTGTCGATACTCATGATCACATCTACTCAATCCACCCTGTGGCTTCATTTCAAAATCATACATTTCTATATCACGTATTCCACCATCATCAATTGGAAGGTCTAACCAATACCTCAACACATCATCTAGTCACTCCCCATATGTACCTCGAACATACTACAACGGAATTCCTTTCTCTACTATATATTACCTTAGGAATCCTCTCCTTTATAGGTGCTCCTCACTATTTTCCAGAAGGTTATAGTCTACAATGGAAATATAAGTAGGGAGACAAGTGGACATTTGTGTATTACTATATCTTTCCATATCCATCAACAATATGGTATCACACATTAGCTCTATTGGAATTCACTATCATGTGTTATAGAAATTCATAACATGATTTTGTTACCCATTCACTCATTATAAGTGAATAAATCATGAGATAATAATTCATGGTTGAATCAAAAGGATTATAAAAATTTTGTCATACCAAAATATTCTTCATTCATCATATCCAACCTAGGTATCATTATCATACATTAATTCAATCATAAACAAATAAATGAATATATAAAGTATGAGCAAATGAATTATTACTCCAATCATTACAAGTCATATATATTGGCATGATTAATTTTCATATTTGGATAGCTTCCTTCAGCATTCCTAATGTTAATTGATCATTTGATGTCTTGTGGGAACTCAAATTATCCCTTAATCAACCTCTTGATAAGCATCATATCATATTTATCCTTTTCATAAGGTTTTATATCATAGGCTACTTCATCATCAACATTTTCAATAATCATTGAGATTTTTTTTTGGAATAAACTATGTGTCAATATTTGAAGTGTCCAATGCTTCGATTGGACACTGCACCCATCATCAAGCAAAAAAAAAGAAATAAAATATGAGGGGGGTTTAGTAATGAAAAGAAAATATAAATGTAACAGAAAGGAGTTAACCATGAAATAAGAAAATGGGTTCCAAAGAATGGAAAATATCTTTAAATAATAGAAATAATAAAATATATCTTAGGAGAAATTTGAGACATAAATTATTAAGAAGCCAATGAAGACAAATATTTATAAACTAATTAAAGGTTTCAAAAAAATGTTAAAATATGGATTAAAATATTAAACTATTATTTTTTAAATTCAAGGTTTTTTTGATTCATCAAAATTGTTTCAACAAGCCATGCGCTTTGCGGAAATAATGTGGAAACAATTCATTGTTTTGGAGAATCCTCTAGAATATGGTGTGATAACAATATTATGGAATATTTTATATGCTTGCTAATACTTACAAGAAAACATATCATAATATTTCAAATTGGAATATTTCTGTCAAACCATGATTTTTTGATCAGTAGGGGATGAGAGGATGTTTAGTGCACTACCATATTTTAAGTCAAATTTGGGGAACAAACTTGATAAACATATGGATATATGGATAAAATTATATGTAACAAAGTATGAAATTAACTATTTTCCATATGAAAGAGCACTAGCTCTTTGGTGAACATATTGTGATAGAAGGGGCGAAGACAATACAACAAACTTCTCTAATAAAATTGATATGGAACATGATATTTTGGAGGACCAAAATTATAGTTCATGTGGAAAATATTTTTTTCAGAATGAAGCAAATGATAACAAAATTGAGAAGTGGAAAATTGATATACCACAATATTTTATCTATTCCAATATACATGAAGTCCCAAAGGACACTTATTTTGGTATACATGTTCCATTGGTTGTGTAAGAAAAATTGAATGGAATAGTACAAATGAGGTGATTCGTTTTATTTGATTAAATTTGGTGTTCTATTTTTGGTGCAGGTTCTAAATTATTTATCACAACTACATTAATAATAATATATGCCAACTTGAAGTTGCATTTGAGGTAATAACATGTTCTATACTTTCTATTCTTTATTCTAAAATTGAATCCATATTTCCTTGCTGCAATGTTTTTTAATATTGATGTCTTTATAATTAACTATTACTTTATCGCTTTCTTGTATGTGATAGAAAATGAAGCAATAATTTTATGAGGTGAGGATCTATATTTTTACATAGGTAGTGTCCTTGTATTAAAGGATAAATAAGTACTTTAACAAGACTTTTACTAAGCAAGAATGGGTTCATTTCAATTAGATGAGTTCTTTCTTGTACCTCTAATATCCTGGTCGCTCTTAATGGTTTGTTTGTTTGTTGCATTTGGATCATTTTTCCAAGTTTGCAAATTTTGGGTTTATTTTGGTTAAAAATTATGATCTCTTAAATTCTTATAGTTTTTATTTGATGTTTAATTAATCATTTTGTTAAGGCATAATTTGTTTCATATTATTTTATTTATTTAAGGGGCTTGGTTAATGTTAAAGACCTTTGTTGAGTAAAAATATATTTTGTTTGCTTTTTTGTTATGTTCATTTGAGACTGATATGGTATTAGGATTAATATATGATTTCAGTTATTATCTAGGCATTCAATATGTTTTCCATTATTATTATTATTATTATTTTCTTTATATATTTGATTATGGAAGTATATGTTTTATTTTATTTTTATTTCTATTTCCTCTCATATTGTGGTGTCACAAAAGAATATTCACCTTTTAGAATATACTATTTTATTTTATATTTTCTTTAAAAATACTTATTCTTTCTTAAGAGAGGAAAATGAGCTCTGCTTAGTTAAGTGAAGAAAAAAATGTTCCATGCACTGGGATCCTATGTGTTCATCATAGAAGTCATATATTATCATGAGAAGGACATTCATCTAATGCAATTATACTTTGATACCAATACAAAAAAACATCAAATGTAATTAGTTGAGAACGATAGATTGTTTAGTGTAATACTATTCTTGAAATGAAAAGCCCCTTGACGATCATTGTTTTGTGACATATTATTCCAATTAATAAACATGCATAGACTATTTTTTATATTTGCATTAGATTTTTTAACTCACCCATTGTAGATTTTTAATGAGTTTGTATTATTACCTTTTTTTCATTGTGTGGGAAATTAAGTTTCAGTACATATTCATCTTCCATTCATTCTCATTTTTTATTTTGTGCAATTTCAAATAGTTTTTTACCAAGTCAACATTATTAGAGTTGTTAACTATAGAATAAATTGCAACAATGAATACAATAGTTATGATCCAAAAGTAGGTGAAAAACCTACATATTATGATGAAACAAAATATTTTAAAGTTGTTGGTTTATTTGAACTTGAGGAATTAGAGAAGTATTTACCTTTTAGAAAAGCTATGTATAAGAAAACAAAATAATTTATTGTAAATATTCATCATTTTTATATAGCTATTCATAGACCTTATTTTCATGTGAAGTCTATATAATATGAATTACATAGAATATGGCAGGGTTATCTAGATGCGTAAAGACCAAGTTTGAGCAAAAGAATATATTTGGTTCAACATCACATGCCTTTGGGGGTGCCTTTCCAATTAATTTCCCCGTGGGATTTGATACGACATTTGTGGTAAAACATAATAAAAACATGAAAAAATATTTTCAATTGTGTATAATAAGAACCTAGAGCAACATTACCCGTGATTTTTCTTTTCCAAAACATGGAAAATTGTATATCATAGTATTTAAATAAATTATTTTCTTATTATTGCATATGTTTATATACATTGGTAACCAATCACTAATATTTTACAATGTTTTCTAATTTTTTAGAAGATTAATCAATAATTTGGGTGAAACCCCCCAAATTTATCCTTCTCTAAGAAAATTCGCCATTTTTCTATATACATTTTGGATTCGCCCATTTATTATACATATAAATTTTGGGGGTTTCTTAAAATGTTTCTTGATATACAGTAACAATACCACTTTTCTTCACCTGAGATTCTTATTATATTTCAATGAGTTTCTATCCTATCTTTTGAAGTGTTTTCTTCCAATGTCTTAATGCTTATTACTCTAAATTCATGATTGTTCATGCTATGACTTACTTTAAGTATTAATCTGTGGTAAAATGAGCTTTTGTCCTATCCGTTTGAAATTCTTTCTTCCAATGTATTAATTATTGTTACTCAGAATTCATGATTCTTCATGTTCTGACTTCCTTTAAGTATTAAGCTATGATGAATCTCTTTGAGTATTTTTCTTCCAATACCTTTATGTCTCATTACTCAAAATTCATGTGTCACATGCTCTAACTTCCTTTGAACCTAAAGTTATTGGGATTTTCCTGAATTTTTTATTATTTAATTGAAATACATACAAGGCTCAGCTTCCACAAGGAGATCCTTTGCCATCTTTATCCCTGTCACTAACTCCAAAGCCTAATGGTAGCAAGCCTTCATCTTTTCAACTTGCAAACATACAAAAACAAGAAATAATTCATAGAGTTAGCCATCTATCTACATCGTTATTCAATATCATTAACCCTTGAGTGAGCCCTCTCAGACTGAAGAGGCTAAGCTTCAGTCCAAATATTGGTTTGAAATAGTTACAATGAAGTTGTCTTATCAGTAGCCAATCAGGTATGATTTTTTTTATAACATTTTGGTGTCGTTGCCACGAACCGAAGGTATAAATTTTCCCTGGGAATAACGACAAAGTTTCAGTTTTAAGGTTTGAGAGCAACAGACACTTAGGAACATATTGGTTGTATTTATTCTCTGGAGACTCCACACATCAAATAATCAATTGGAAGGTGACTCCACTGCTTGAATATCAGTAGCTTGATGAAGTTTCAAGATGAGTTCCATTACAAGAATAAATTCAGGTATGCACCTATGAATCAGTCTCACATCCCTGGTGTTCCAAATCCTATGCCAAAGGTTGAATGGTTAATTAATATTCCAATATTTAAAGATGAAAATAAATACAATGCTGCTCTTCATTTGGTTAGATTTCATATGCATGTAAACAGTCTCAAGGTTCAGTTCCCTGAGGATTGTCTCATGAAGATGTTTATGGCCAATTTAGAAGGAAAAGCATGGTCTTGGTATGAAAGCTTGCCAAATGATTCATTATATTCTCTTGCTGATTTCCATGTTGCATTTTATGAGATGTATGAAGAGTGTCATCCCTCCTTATTTCTCGTAAAATATTGTTGTAAACACTGTGTGAGTTTTATTGAATATTTGGAGAATTGTTATGAAGATGATGAGTTCATGGATGAGGAAATTTTAGAGGCCCTTCATGACAATCCCTTTCATCACCAAGAAGAAAGGATATCCTCTCTCTTGGATGAAAATGAAACCCAACAGGAGTTTATTTATGAAAATCATGTTACATTCTCTGAGTTTGATGAAAATTTGCAGCAGACTTGTCAGCATTTTGATCATCAGGAGTATGAGAATCATTGCAAACAACAAAAGGAAATATTGGAAGATAATTACTATAACTCTCAGGTAAAGGAAAATGTTGATTCTTCATGTTATTTTTGCATCAGTTTACATCCAATAATTATCACACTAATGAAGAAGTGGGTGAAAATTTTTCTTTATCCTTGTCTTCGAATTTGAAATCATTTGAGTCAAAGTCAGAAGTTAAGATTCAATTTTTGGATGAAGTTGCAAAGAACATTGAAAAGGACATTGAAGTTTTAGAATATCAAATTCAACCTTATAGGCTTCATGATCAAGATCAGTATTTTCAAAGGTTGCTAATGCCAAAAAACAAAGAGAGGGTGTTGCTATCTTTCTCCTTTGAGTTTGAGGAAGAATACACTTTTTTTGAAAATGAGTTTGAACAACATTTTGGTAGCACACAATTGAAATCTTGTGCGGCTGAGAAAAGAATATATGAGTTGTTCAAAGTTGTAGAATGTCATGAGAAGCATCAAATAGATCATGTCTTCTTTGATCCTATAGCTGACTACATGGAAGATTTCTACAGTCCATATTTTCAATTATATTTTCATTATGAGGAACTGATCCATTTTATGTTGCCTTGGTCATTTCAGTATCATGCTTACTGTTGGTTCAAGTGCATTCGACAGGTTCAAGTGTCATATCAAATCAATGACTAGCTTCATTGGAAGTTTCATGTTGCTTGAGTTAAAAATGGATATTCTAGCTGATAGGGTAGGTAGGAATCTGTGAATAAGCTCAAAGTTGACTGAGAATCTTTTCAGTAGGTACAAAGTTTATTTTTCAGCAATAATCATCAAGCTTGAGCTTGAGGGGAAGGCCATAAGAGCTTGGTGATTTTTTCATAAATTTAAGATTTTTTATTTCCAAGAAGATGGATGGCACTGGAACTATTGGTTCTTTGGTGTACCACTGGAGCACACCATCCCAAGTGGAGGCACTATTATCACACATATTTTTTTTTTTTTTGATTAGGGTCACTCATCTAGGTTTCATCTATCTCATAAGGTTGGTCCATGAAATTAGTGAAAAAATCATGAAATAAGTCTTTATCGTAAGTCCAAAACACCTCATTGATCATACCATCTCAGTAATATCTATCAATTTTCACTTTAGGTTCACATGCATTGGGTTAAAATTCGTTTTTAAGTCACATGTCTGATTTTTCTTGATTCTGCAGCAAATTTGTAAAATTTATAACTGAGAATGCTACAGAATTGTGTTTTTCTACAAAAATGAATGGGATGATGACCTTTCAAGTATTTAGTGGTTTAGGGTAAAGGTAAGGTTATACAATTGATTTTCATAATCATCCAAGCATGCAAAAGCATAAATACCACTCATCATTTCTTTCCACTCCCTCATTTTGTCACCTTTCTCTCCACATTGGAATTTCATTCCTTAAAAAAGTTACCCAAGCTCCTCTCTGTCATTTAATTTTCAACCTTTGCATGTATCAGTCAGTTTTCACCTTTGAAAAGTTAGCTTTGTGACAAACAACTTGCTGTCCAAATTTTTTTTTACAGTTGTCACATTTTTAAGAGGGCAGTTTGGGTTATAAAAGGAAGTTGCCATGAAGGGGAAAGCATAAAAAGGATGCAATGTGTTTGGATAGGAGCCTATGGAATTTTAAATAATCATGGATGACCTCAGCTTCACACAAGCTTTCATCCAGACAGGTTACATGTATTTCTACCAGGAGCTACAAGGGGATTTTTGTGTTTCTTGGACTGTTTGAGCTATTGGTTTCAAGGGGAATTTTCAGGAAAATGAAGATGAGTTTCAAAACAATGAACGAGGTTTTCTCTAAGCACATAACAAGGATAAAAAAACCTCTTTGAATTTTCTCCCAAGTTCTACCAATTTGGATATTCGAAGTTTCCTTTGGGACCTATTTTCAGAATTCAGAATTTTCCTGTTTTATACATGATTTTATAATGCATATTGCGGACAGTTGAACATGGTTTTCAAACAATAAAGAGAGGCTTTTCTTATAAAAACTCGTATCTACAAAAACCTCCTCCATTTTTGTAATAACTATCAAGGATCGAGAGATAGGAGCTCATGAGTGCGACCTTATTTTTCAAGAAAAACAAAGTCATTTTTATTGGCAGATGAAGTTGTTGAAGGTGAAAAAGTTGTTTCTTGAAGAGGGTAGGAGGTATTTTTAACCAAATTTTCCTTATCAGGTTTCATACTATCATCTAACATATCCATGGACCTTTTCTAGGCCTAAAATCTAAATTATGTGAAGTCTATGGGCAATTAGGCAATTCCGCAACGTGTCCCAGGCTTGAGGCCTAGATTTTGCTGTGGAATTTCTGAAGACATATTTTTGGTTTCAAGTCACTTAAATTGACTTGGTTAAGGGACTTTAAAGTTTGTATTTAAATGCTTTTGATCATTTAACACCCTCCAGTGGTCAAGAATATCAGAGGATTATCACATATGACATTTTTGTTTTTGCTATGAAATTAGCTACAAAAGTAGCTCAAAACTCTATTTTTACAGCAAAGTCAATTTTTGGAAGAAGGTAAAGGGTAAATAACTATTTCAAATCTATTCTCAATGAGGAATGAAAAACAGTATCAAAGCAATGATAAAGATTATCAGATTAAAATATTGATAGGTGGAGATATTTTGTTATGGATATAGTTCGAAGATACCAACTCACTATGTTCCCATATCATCAAACTGACAGCTCCTTCATAGTAGGCAGAGAAACTTCATGAAGACACTTAGAGTATTAATGTTTTTTTTGTTGCGAGTATGGTTGAAATACATGATTCCTTTAGAGGAAGATTTGGATCATCTTTATATTAAAGGTAATAAGTAGTTGTTTGAGTCATAGTAGGACTCTAACTCCTAATTTGAAAGGTGTCAGTTCTAGTTTTAAATATCTAGTTAGTGGTTAGATTTGGTGTCAGTAATAGAGTTTAATGATCTAGCCACTTGGCAGATTGAATGTAAAGGCTAGATGCCTATAAGTAGTGAGTACTTCGATGTATGAAAGATTGGAAAATTTTATCTCAGCAGACTATTTTATTGTAAAGCTTTTGGAGTTTCTGATATATACAGTAACAATACCACTTTTCTTCACTTGAGATTCTTATTATATTTCAATGATTTTCTGTCCTATCTTTTGAAATATTTTCTTCCAATTTATTAATGATTATTACTCAGAATTCATGATTTTTCATGCTCTGACTTCCTTTAATTATTAAGCTATGGTAAATTGAGTTTTTGTCCTATCTTTTCAAATTCTTTCTTCCAATGTCTTAATGCTTATTACTCAGAATTCATGATTGTTCAGGATCTGACTTTTTTTAAGTATTAATATATGGTGAATCTCTTTGAATATTGTGCTTCTAATACCTTGATGTCTCATTACTCAGAATTCGTGTGTCACATGCTATGACTTCCTTTGAACCTCAAGTTATTGGGATTTTCTTGAATGTGTTATTGCTTCATTGAAATATATACAAGCCTTAGCTTCCACAAGGAGAGCCTTTGTCATATTTATCCTTGTCACTGACTCCATAGCCCAATGGTAGCAAGCCTTCATCTTTTCAACCTGCAAACATACAAAAAAAAGACATAATTCATAGATTTAGCCATATATCTACTTCTTTATTTAATATTATTAACCCTTGAGAGAGCCCTCTCAGACTGAAGAGGCTAAGCTTAAGTCCAAATATTGGTTTGAGATATTTACACTGAAGTAGTCTGATCAACAGCCAATCAGGTACGATTTTGGTGATAATAATCGCGATTGTAGTGGTGGTGGCCTCTCACTTCTGCCTCGACAAGTCACAATCCTTCTGTAGTCATGCTCAAAGGCCTACACATAGATCAGCAAACAAGAAAAACATATGACATAATAACTTCATTCATAACTACTATCCAATCAAAGAGGGCTAATCATATTGCATTAAACAAATGAAATAACGCAAAATGGGAACCAAAAAATAGTCACGTATATGTATTGATAGAAGGAAGAGTTACAACCAAAGCTTTGATGTCCCAGTCTCCTCCAGCAAGGTTCAGCTGAAGTGCGTCTTAGATACTCATTAGGGGATTTAGATGGGATGAGGGCATGGACTTAAGCTCTCTCAACAAAGTTCCTTCTTGTTCTATCTCTTCAACAGTTCAGCTATAGTATACTTAGTTCTCCATGTTCAACTAGCTTATGTAAGGAGAGATAACTTCTTTTTATGGAGGAAAAGGAGGAGGTTGGGATCCCTAAAAAGGTGGAAGGGAGACCTATCCTTTAGGAGGTTCCCACAAGAGGTGGAAACCATAAACTAAAGGAGGGAATCTGTGGTTATTCATTCAAACCACTCCCAATGACTCATCCCCGAAGTTGTTAGAGTGGAATCTCCATCTCTATTTTTTTTTTAAATTCCATAAATAGCTCAGCGTGGGTGGATAACTAGGATAGATCGCCCACTGGCACGGGTTCCATCGTTAATCTTCGTCATTGGTGTAAGGGAAGAACTGGTTACTTGCGCCAAGGAAAAAACAAGGGTTTCTAAAGCTATTTTTAGGGAATTTTCAATAGAATGAATATTGCTCTCATGTAAAGGGATGCAATGATGGTCTTGGCAAGGCATGAAACTTTTTATTAGTCACAAAAATGACCCTCTAATGTGCGAGATGGGGATTACAGGGATGGTGACAAAAATTTTTGTAACAGATGCCCCCTAAAGCATGAGGTCCGAGGGAGAGGGAGCGGTGAAATGCTTTACGAGAACATGTTCTAACTAAACATTGTTGTTAGAAAACCTGCAATTACAAATACAGCAGATATATTTGATACATGAACATCTGGTATGGGCATAGCCATCCATAATATAGTACATAAAAACTGAGATTCAAGGTATGGATGCAACCATCCAGCAGTAAGGATCAAAAAATAGACTCAGGTATGGTCACAACCATCCAATAAAAAGAGTCATGCAATAATTCATGATAATCCATAAGAACCTGCAGCCTGGATTTTATTAGACAAAACCCAGCGTCTTGCGCTCCATCTTGACCCGGACAAGTACAAATTCAAGCATGCGAATATATGAGCTAAATTCGAACATGCAAGAAAATCATTTGATTACCAGCTAATGATGAAAGTTGTTAACAGACGTGAGAGAAACCACCAATAATGATAATGGCCCTCAAGGTACAAGAAGTACAATACACGGAATGTGAATAGTGATCTGATGTTGAGCACCCGCAGAATCACTTGATCGAAGGCCAATGATGTGGACCTTGCGTCGAATGTGACGAACCTGCCATTGAGGAATGCAGGCTCTAAGGTACCGAAAGGGACTCTCTAGATCACATTCCTAGATAATGAGCTGAAGTCAACAGGAAGTCACCTGGTCAAAGGAGGGCCATAATATTTCCCACATCATCAACACGAGACAGAGGAACATGATGATAGTGAATCAGGACAAACAGAGAATCAGAGGGAGGTTGAAAAATGCAAAGGTAAACATCTCTTGAACATATCAGTGACACGACACAGGATTTGGCAGTATTTGACATCAAGGGATCTGAGGTCATGATGACATGGAAAAGAAAAAATGATAGGTCAAAAGAGGTTACCCAAACCCATGGAAGCAAAAATTACAAAATGAAATGTCCCCAACCCGACATGAATGCAGACACACACCATGTTCAAGAGTGACATACTGCCAACATAACTAAAAATTGGTTCCATTTCCCCCCACCATTTCTGGTGAGTACCCCAATT
Source organism: Pinus albicaulis (assembly GCA_034641835.2). Classification (NCBI taxonomy): domain Eukaryota; kingdom Viridiplantae; phylum Streptophyta; class Pinopsida; order Pinales; family Pinaceae; genus Pinus; species Pinus albicaulis. Next base: position 288,102,177 of record CM076576.1, read on the forward strand.
TTTTTTTAAAACAAGCTTGAAGAGGATAGCATATGCTTGTAATGTAAGTTTTTCCTTCGGAAAAATCAAACCTAGCACGTTTTACAAGCCCTAGGAAGGAGGAACTCGAGTAATGTACCTCGAATTGAGTCCATGGGGCATGCCCATGCCTGTTTTCTCAAGTATAGTTTACTTTTGTTTTCAAGCTTGTGTAAAAATGAAACCTTGGTGTGCTTTGTGAGCATTTTCCTACCTTTTGGGTTGTTACTTATTATACATATTATTTAATTGATACATTAGCTAACATTGTATTAGGAATTTGCATAATCTGTAAAATCATCATCACATTAGAGACTCATATTAAATAGGAAAATAGAGATGTGCATCATAAATGTAAAACATATGTGTGTTTTTGTTACATCCTGAGACATCATGTATCTCAAATTATGCAGACATAAAACCTAGGTGTATAATCGGCGTGATGCTCATGGTAGCATGTCACTACCTGTACGAGCCGCATCAGCAAGCGGTGAATTCGGTTTGGCACCCCTACAGTATGTATCTGGTATGCATAAGGAAAATCATTGAATCATGCATAGACTGGGACTCTGCATGTGATTCCCTCCAAGTTGTGCACGATCTCTTCCTCCTTGCCTCCCTCGCCATGAGGGTCAAAATCGCGAGGGATTTGCCTTGCTATCCAATACATGCCTTCAAGTCTCTCTAGGAAAAAATATGCAAGCGAATGGGTTTAACGTCAAAACATACATAATTAAAAAAAAATCATAATATTCATGAAAATTAAAAATGAGTCTTACCCAAATATTCATCCCAATCCTCTCCCTCTGGGAGTGGGAGGTCTAGATCACCAGTAAAATTTGTACCAGAGTAGGGCTAGTCCTCCACGACAATCAATTCTCTGCGGAGCCAATCAAATAACTCTGATCTCCAAGACATCTGTTGACCACCCCATGCCCTTGGCATCAGAGATGCCCATTGGGCCATCCATGGTTCCCTTGCTGGTGAAGTTGGGACTATGACCTCCTGATGCTGAAAGATTGGTAGTCATTCCAGGAAGAACGATACCAGGATAGAATCATAACCAAATTGCTTCATTTTGGTCTTCTTGCACTTTTTCAGTTGGCGTTTCATGTCGATTGTCATGGCCTCTACCTAGTTGTAGATGGTCGGTGTCAAGCAGTCTACAACAAGAAGTAGCTATGTATTTGTTGCTTTGTGCAGTGCTAGCGATCCTATAGCTCGTGTGATGGTGTGTAGCACTAATTTTAGTTCCAAGTCTGGGATAGTCTGGATATCCACTTTCCCAATTCCTGATCCCTTCCCGTGCCCCTAGACATACCCTGTCAATCACCATGGACATGTTCTCCATGCAAGGCCGGGTGTTGGTTAGGATTAGTGATGCTCCCTTCGCGATAGTCCTGTTACGAAGTAGACATTAGAAACATCAATATTGAGTTCCTAATCTCAAAGGATTAACTTTTCTTGATCCTCGTCCCATATGCTGATCAAATACTATAGCAACATTGGTTGAGCTCAGAGACACGGTGTCAAGAAGAAATTTTTCAGTCCACAGTCTTTGAGAGCTTCCATGAATCTCTCATTTTCCATAGCAAGCTCATCTTCTTCGCTGTGTTCCCGTTCTTTCCATTCGATCACCATTCTCCCTCTTTATACATGCAAATATGTTCATATGAACGGTATTAACTGATTTAGAAGCTTGAATTTGTGAAAATTGGACCCTTAACTTGCATTTTCAAAAGCTAACATGGTCTACACAGTTGGCGTGACTGTTTCTAAAATATTCATGCCAATGGGCACGCGCAAGTTCAGAAAAATGGGCCATTGGCGCAATTCCATGCCTGAAACTCGTGCCAACCGCCGTGCCCTAAAATTTTCATTTTCCTCCTCATAAATCAAAATTGAGGTATGCAAGCTCTAAATTACTTGAAGGGAGTCTCTAGATCAAATTCCTGGATAATGAGTTGAAGTCGACAGGAAGTGACCTGGTTGAAGGAGGGCCATAATGTTTCCCACATGTTGGCTCGAAGGGTCCTGACCCAAGTTCGGAGGTTAAGGTTTTCCAACAAACCCCTATACTACTGGCCCCTTCGGCAGTGACCTACTTGCACAGGCCAAAGTCTCACCGGAAGCAATATGGGAGGGTGCTGGAACTAGGTTTCCACACCCTGGGAGAGAGCAGTTAATTCAAGCCGGTCCACAACTATCAGATGTATACAACAAGAGGTTGTTCGCAGGAGTCTCAATAAATAACCAAAATATAGTTTATCAGATCTAATTAACAAGTTCACATCCACGTGCGTACTATCACCTATAATCATAGAACAACATAATCACAGCAAATTAACAAATCACAGATACATGTACCATCAATGCAGATATTTCGTAGCTACTAACATACACATAATCATATAACTCAAGTTTGCATTAACCATAACAGAACAGATTCAGATAACATCAAATATCCACAATACTTTTGCACATATATATCCTTACCAAAATCCTCTTACATTCCCAAATTACCACCTGTGCACATAGGCAGCAGGGTCCGCGCACATCAGGGCAGAGGATCTCCACACACACAACCAGTAGAAGTCCTAACCCAAACAACCCTGCCACAGATCTAACAATTCGTACTTCACATCAATCTCTATTCATTCCTACCTATGACTCAAAAAGGTTCATCTATTTATAACAATTTAGCCTATACATCCAATGGTCTACAAATTGTGGTTTGTGGACTCTTGGTATACCCTTGACCCATTTACAATGCATTAGGGGCTTGGAGCCACCCCAAAACCCCTGCATTAGACTAAACAATACAAAAGTATACAAGATTCACAACTATTAAGGGACCCTGTTCCAACAGTCCCCCAACACAATCTTGTGACTCATCCCAAGTCACAGTGGTTGTGGGTCCTCCATCTTCACCTAAAGTTGCTTGACGGCCTTGATCAGTGGAGGAAGCACCCCTTCACTTTGCGCAGTGGTAGTTTGAGCTATCTCCACCAACTTCTGTAAGGTTGGGCATTCTGTCGCAGTTGCAACACTCTCCAATGTCTGGTTCAACTATTTCACTGCAACATCCACATCATGGGATAGCTTGAGGGCCTCGTCTACCCATGGTTTGAGGTGATTGCTCTCTGAGGGCTTGGCTGGAGCGTAGTCAAGTCAAGTGCTAGGTCAGAACCAGTGTAGTCAAGGTAGCCTCCATTTGATCAAAATCCTCTTCATTCTGGCGCAGCATTTGATTAAGTTCTCGTAGGAGAGGATCACGTTGTGCCTTGGTCCATAGTTGCATCGTTGTGTCCAATAATGGGGTGCACTAAGTGATTTGGTTTGTTATTATGTTCATGGTAGCTATAACCAGCGCAGCCCACTAGGCCCTGACCTCTGATGGTGTTTCTGGCTATAGCTTGGCTTGTAATTATGTGATTTTCTCTTCCATTTGAGCTTTTACTACCTGGACCTTTGTCTTGGAGGCTCTCTAGGCTACAACCAACCCTTCGATCTTGGCTTGGGGGGTAGCTGTGGTGAGTGTTCTGTCCATAACATCAGTGCAGATTCGGAAAATTAAATGCTCCAACTTCATGTGCGCAGCCTGTACCCTGGTTACCTCAACTGTCTCTTTGCTAATGTTCTGTTCCACTGCACGGAGCCACTGGTGGGCCTGATGGTTCCTGTGGTGTATTTCCTGAAACAACAACAGTCATTTGTAGATTCCCACCCCCCCCAACACAGGCTTATTCACCAGGTACTTTAAATCTGAGTGATCTGTAAACATTTTGACGTGCCCTCCTAGCATATAGTTTCGATACTTTTGTAGTGCATAGACCATGGCCAACCCTTCTCTCTCCGTAGTGGCATACTTGCGCTCTGCACTCGAGAGTTTCCGACTAGAAAATGTGATTAGGTGATCAATATCTCTAGCACCAAGCTACGTAAGGACCGCTCCCATGGTAATCCCTGAAGCATCCACATGAACATGCAATTCCTCCACCTAGTCAGGGAAGATAAGGATAGATTCAGAGACCATATTTTCTTTGAGTAGCTCAAAGCTCTTTTGGCATTCATCATCCCAAAAAAATGACACATATTTCTTAAGAAGCTTCTCCAAGGGTGTTGTGATCAGTGCATATCCCTGAATGAATTTTCTATAGTAGCCTATGTGTCCAAGGATCGAATGCAGCTATTTCTCAGTTGTAGGTACACCTAGGTTGATGATAACTGCAACCTTCACAAGGTCCACCATCAGCCCTTGTTGGAAAACTATATGTCCAACTAGGATCCCGAAAGGTATGCATAAGATACACTTTTTAATATTCAGGGAAATGTTTTGTTTTTGGCAGGCATCCAACATCATGTGTAGGTTTAAAACATGTGTCTTTACTAAGCCAAAGACACTCCAGTCATCAAAATATACTTTGAGAAATTTGTGGCTGAATTCCTTGAATACTGCAACCACGACCATTGATAATATAGAAGGGGCATTCTTGAGTCCAAACGGCATGACTGTATACTGGAAAGATCCCCATTCTGTGGCAAATGTAGTCTTGCTGTGATATTTTGGTTCAATTTAGATATGATGATATCCGAATAATCCATCGGTGAATGAATATGCTTCCTGGTCTCCTACACTATCCAGTATTTCATCGGAAAATGGTGTCGGAAAGGGGTCGTGTATGTAGGTTTCATTTAACTTGCGTAAGTCCACACAGATCCAGATTTATCCTTTTTTTTTCTTGTCCTGAACTACCATCAAACTTACCCAATCTGACTGCTCCGCTGGCTCGATAATACTTGCAATGAGCATTTTATCTAGTTCCTCCTTAACCTTTTGTTTATACTTGGGATTCAATCAGTAAGGTCACTGCTTTATCGGTCACACATCTTGTTTTAATGTGATGTGCATCACCCCTAGGTCCCCTGCGATCCCTTTGAGCTTCGAAAATTTGGTTGGGAATAGTCTTGGTATTCTATGAGCAATTCAACCATCTTGCTGACAGTGTCATCATCCCAGTAGTCACCAATATTAGCCAACCTAGGCTGTTCCGTCGTGCCAATGTTGACTTCCTGCATTTTTTGGGGTTTTTTTACATCCATAGTTTGTAGTGGAGGTCCTGCAACTGCACATCCCCCTTCTGATTCTAGGATAGAGACATTACGTGGATTCTCATCACATTCTTCTACAGCTATATTGCAACAATTGATAATATCCTACATCTGCATTTCCCACGTCGGCACCCCAAATGTTGCGGAGGAGATGGAGTCACGAAACACAAATGCATCTAAATCCTACATAGCTTCGTCAAGCACATCCAAGCCACCTATTAGTCCAAAGGTACCAATGAACTCATCCTTCAAGGTTTCCCAGTGACGAGTGAATTGATGTAGCTCCCCATCCAAGTACCATGCAGTAGGGATTGGTTCCAATGCATGAATAAACAAGTGAAACCATTCCTTCAAAGTTTGGTCGTGCCATTTTTCCATCCAAGTATAAAAGTGTCCGCATGGGTCCCCTGGGCCAAGGAACTTCTTAACATGTACCTCAGCCAGAGCCTCGAATCGTAGGATCATCATGTCCTGACATTCCTCCCAGTCTTGGAAAACCTCCTTATGTGCCTCCCACCATCTTGCAGGTGTTGCACGCATAGCCATATTAAGGGCCCACAGCTTCTGTTCTCTTAGAACCTCAGCTTCCAATGTACGAAAAAATTCCTTTATACTACCGGAGCCATAAAAATAGGTTAGTTCTCTTACCTCAGTGGATATGTAGCGAAAGTCCTTGGAAATTTGCAGACAGTGCAGTGTGGAGACATCATCCAGTCAGTTTTGCCAATTATCTTTTTCTTCATTAGAGTTAGAAAATAATTCACAATATTTTTCCCAACAAAGCACTCCATCGTCTGTAGGATTGATCTAGTCTTCATCCCTTGCAGTTAGCTTATAGATATGGTCTATCTCTTCTTCCTCCTATGCTGGCTCAGTATATATTTCTCCTTCTGCAGGGTCTAGTGGTATGATTACTCATGTTCCTTCAAGTTCAAACACCATGTTGTGTTTCTTTAATTTTATAATACCACCCATATCAATTTCCCAATCTAATCCTAGGAGTGTCGGGTAGGGGTCTGCATCCTATTTGATGTGAATGAATTCAAATTCAGCCCACACCTTAGCTCTGGAGATATCTACTACAATATTTGATAATATTCCCAATGGTATGATCTTCTGTTGATTACCCATGCGCAATTGGATAGTGGACCATTCCATTTTAGGTTCTCCCATTTGTTGCCAAGTCTGTTTAGGTAGTGCGTTCACATTGGATCCCAAGTCTAGAATAACTTGATCCATCTCATAATCACCAATATGTGTGGTCAGCCGTATCTCCCGACCAGTGCATCTCTTGTGATTATACAATTCTTCCACATCCTTAATTTCCATAACTGGGGTTGTCTTTCCTACGCAGCTATCTATCAAGGCTTGGAGGTTTTCTACGGCCTGTTGGTTGCACACCAGCTTTAGACACGCTTGTAGGAATGGTTTAACTTCATCATCTCCTCTAAGGTGCGTAGGTGTTGGAAGGGTAGGTGCCTCAGCATTGGCAAAGTCTTGGCGAGCTACGACAAAATTTTCCATTTCCTTTGGTAAGTCCAACCCTTCTTGTTTAACAGTCACTTTATGGATAAGAGGTTCTACCTCAGCTTTCTCCGTAGCCTTGCCGCTGGCTATGCCACTACACGTTGTAACATTAATGCTTGGTCCTTCACTTTGGGGTTCTACCTTAGCCCTTTGTATGTTTTGCATAGGTGTCTATTGCTTCTCCTGCAGCTTGGCTATCGGAATCGAGCAATATTCAACCACATGGTCCAGCTGTCTACAATATTTGCAAGATTGCTGAGTTGGGTTTGTGTAGTCCCTTGCAAAGTGACCTACTTCCCCGCAATTATAGTAGATTATTTGGCCTCTACCCCTGCTTGTGCTTCCTCCTAGCCCCCCTCCCCTGCCACTAGTCGAGGACCCTCCTATACCTGTGGCGGATCTAGGTGATGATGGGTCCGACTGTACCCTATATAAGTTTCCCCAATCAATCATCGGATCATATGTTCGACAGTTTTGTTCGTCATGTCCTGCAGACCTACAAAAACTACACCATTGTCGTTTTACTTCTGGGATATATGTGGCAAGGCAGGGGCAATGGTTGGTATCATCCAGCCCAGAAACGTGGCAGTCATCGCACCATAGCGCTGGCCCACTTGGTTCTGCAACTTCCTTAGGGCGTAGCAGGCTGGGTCCTTCGGCCTACGTATAGTTTGCGAGCAATGGAAAGTAATCTTTGGTATGGCCATTCACCCAACATCGTATGCACCATCTTTCGGGGCTGGCCTCCGCCCCTCGCTCCTTTCACAAATTCTTAATCTCCATGTGCGTTGCCTCTAACTGGCCTTGTATCTGATGTACTCATAACTGGGTATCATCTCTTAGCACAACTTCTAGTTTCATGGCAACCTCCAAGGCCTTCTCCTGTGTTTCAATGGCTAGATGACCATAGGTATGTGCAGGTGGGACAACAACATAGCAATGAACCACTTCGTGTGTTTCCTGTCATCATACTAGAACCCCCCTTCTCTGATTACTTTCTTCAATCATTGATCTACTTCCCATACAGACTGAGATGGTCCTTGCTTTAAATCCTTTAGGTCGTTTACTATATGAGAGTAGGAATTAGGTTTCTTGAACTGCTACTTTAATGCATTCTTGATTTCCTCAATAGTCGTGTTCACATGTTGGTCAATGTATCCCATGTACCAGTTCAAGGCTCTCCCCTCAAAAGCAAAGGATAACTGTGCCCGTTTCGCCACATCACTTTCTACATTCTGCGCAGTCCATACCAATCCTGTGACAAACCAGAACCGATCCATGTCCTGATCACCCATGCCTTTGAAAATAGGTATATTCATGTGTGAGGTCATATCATATTTTGGTGGAAGTGATTTCTTTCTCTGTGAATTCTTGCTTCAAGATATTCACCGATTTTTCTCTTCTAAGGTTTCTAATACAGTCTTGGCATTACTTGATCTCTCTCAAAATGCTCCCAGTCTCGAAAACGGAACCATTTGTTGGCTCGAAGGGTCCTGACCCTAGTTCAGAGGTTAAGGTTTTCCAAAAAACCCCTATACTACTAGCCCCTTCGATAGTGACCTGCTTGCGCAGGCCAAAGTCTCACTCGAAGCAGTATGGGAGGGTACCAGAACTAGGTTTCTACACCCTGGGAGAGAGTAGGTAAGTAAATCTGGTCCGCAACTATCAGATCTATACAGGAAGAGTTTGTTCACAGGAGTCTCATAAATAACCAAAAGACAGTTAATTAGATCTAATTAACAGGTTCACATCCATGTGCGTACTATCAGCTATAATCACAGAACATCATAGTCATAGAAAATTAACAGATCATAGATACATGTACCATCAATGCAGATAGTTCACAGCTACTAACAGATACATAATCATATAACTCAATTTCGCATTAACCATAACAGAATATATTCATATAATATCAGATATCCATAATACTTCCACACATATATATCCTTACCCAAAATCCTCTTACATTCCAAAATTACCACCTACGCACACAGCCAATAGGGTCCACACACCGCAGGATAGAGGATCTCCATGCACACAACCAACAGGAGTCCTAACCCAAACAACCCTACCATAGATATAGAAATTCATACTTTGCATCAATCTCTATTCATTCCTACTTATGACTCAAAAAGGTTCATCTATTTATAGCGATTTAGCCTATGCATCCAATGGTCTGCAAACCATGTTTTTTGGACTCTTGGTCCACCCTTGACCCATTTACAATGCATTAGGGGCTTTGACCCACCCCAAAACCCCAATGTTACACTAAACAATAAAAAATTATACAATATTTTCATCTATTAAGGGACCCTGTTCCAACACCATATCACCTACACGAGACAGAGGAACATGATGATAGTGAATCAGGACTAATCGAGAATCAGAGGGAGGTTGAAAAATGCAGAGGAAAACTTCTCTTGATCATATCAACGACATTGGATTTGGCAGTATTTGACATCAAGGGATCTAAGGTCATGATGACATGGCAAAGAACAAATGAGAGGTCAAAAGAGGTTACCCAAACCCATGGAGGCAAAAATGACGAAATGAAATGTCCCCAACCCGACACGAATGCAGACAAGTGCCATGTTCAAGAGTGACATAATACCAACATAACTAAAAAATGGTTCCATTTTCCCCCACTATTTCTAGCAAGTACCCCAATTATTTTTTAAAACAAGCTTGAAGGGGATAACATATGCTTGTAATGTAAGTTTTTCCTTCGGAAAAATCCAACCTAGTACATTTGAAGAGCCCTAGGAAGAAGGAACTTGAGTAACATCATGGAGACAAATTCTAATGTCATCAGGGTTTAATGAGTCTGACAAAGGGATAAATCGACATCTTTTCATGTTTAGAGAGCTTGAAAAGAAGGCAGAAAAGAAAAATCCAACATGACCCTTTTCGTAAATAGTCTCTTAGATCTGAAAATGTAGAAAACAATATTTGAAAGAACCTCTTAGTCGTGATAGGCTAATGTATTATTTTTTCGTAAATAATCCATCCCAACCCAAAAAAGGGGTAAACGTATACTGGGTAGATATTGTTTCCAAGTCATTTAACGAGTTCAAAATAACAAGAATCTCGTCAATATTTTCAATTTTAGAGAGTCAGAAAAGATCTGAAAGATGACTCCACTAGTGACTTTTTCGTGTTTTTACCGAGTCCAAAAAGGTATAAAATACAAATCGTTACTTCATGACCATCACGTGAAAACCTGTCGCTGCACAAGGGATATGTGTAAAATTTATTTCTTGAAATAATATAAGAAAATAATCGAAAAATATGCCTTAAAACCTAATTAGGATTCTGAAAAGTTATAAAATGCCAAAATGGTAAAAATAATTACTTTTCACATTTTACCTCATGTGGAGCAGTAGTTACCCATTTCACACTATGATTTTGCAGCGACGATAGTGGACAATCTGGCAAACCAATCTCCAATCCGTCAGTTCCAGGTAATAACCGACATCTTTCCCTTCAATTTAAGTTCTCTTTTATTTCCTGGAACCCTCAATTTTGATTTCTCAGGAGGAAAGTGCAAATTTTAGGGCATGGTGGTTGGCGTGAGTTTCAGGTACAAACTCGTGCCAATTGCCCATTTTTCTGAACTAGGGCATGTCCATTGGCACGATTGTTTTAGAAACAGTCGCACCAACCGCGCAGACCATGTTAACTTTTGAAAATGCAAGTTAAGGGCCAAATTTTCACAAATTCAAGCTTCTAAATTAGCTAGTACCATTCATATGAACATGTTTGTAGGTATAAAGCAGCAGAATGGTGATCTAATGGAAAGAACAGGAACACAACGAAGAAGATGAGTTTGCCATGGAAAATAAGAGATCCATGGAAGCTCTCAGAGACTATGGACTGAAAATTTTCTTATTAGCACTGTGTCTCTGAGCTCAACTGGAGCTGCTACAATATTTGATGAGCATATGGGATGAGGATCAAGAAAATTTCATCCTTCAATATCAGGAACTGCAAATTTATGTTTCTGACATTGTTGAGGAGGTAAATCCCCTCTGCGGACAGAGGCGATCCCTACTAGCCCAGCACGGGTCTAGCAAAAATCATCAAATGCTACAACGCAAGTTCTTAATTGAGAATAAACAGACCAACGATGGAGGCCTACCTGGAGTCTAATGCTATGATTCGTAGAAGAGACAACGTTCCCGTTCCTCGGCCTCGGCAGATCACGATCCCCACGATCTCCGTGAATGGAAACCTGCACATGCAAGAAACAACACGAATACAAGCATAAAATCCAGAATACGCAACTATATATCAGTCAGAAAGGATATAACTCATCATTATCATAAGTGAAAAATAGAGTGGAACCATAACCAGTAGTCATTCATTAATAAGCAATCGAAAGAGAGTACAACCAATGTTCTGACGCTGAGGTCTCCTTCGGAGGGGTCTCCAGTCGTGCACATCTCGCGAAGCCTGCCAGGGATGGGACAAGCCTCTCTTAGAGTCTCTCGATGATAGTCTCCTTGCTTGAGTCGGCCTTAAGGGAATAATGAGGGCTCTTGCAGCATGAAGGCTCTTGGGAATTTGGAGATTCAAAGCTTAGGAACTTCAAGACTAGTTTGCAATGGCAATGAGAAAGCTTTTATAGATGGAGGACGGGGAGTTTGGATCCCTATAATTGTGGGATTGGCCCTATCATCAAGGAAGCTTCCATGAGAGGTGGAAAACCACTTCCTCTCTATGGAAATCCGTAGCCAAACGTCCCAAATCAAGATAGAAATCAGTCCAGGAATTTGTTAGGATGAAACTTCCGCCATCCTATTTTAAAAAACACTCCTTAAATTGGCTGGGGCGACTGCGACTCTGAGACAGAGTGCCAGTTGGCGCAGCCTCTTTGTAGGATTTCCTTCATTAGCGCAAGTGATGAACTGGCTAACTGCGCCAATGCAAAAAGGGATGTTTTTATGGTTTTTTGCAAGGAGATGTCTTTAGGGCAATTGAAGCTCATGTTTAGAGGAATGCAATGATAATGGTTTCAAGGCATGAAATTTCTCACAGGTCACATAATGGGCCCTCCAATGTGTGGGATGGGGAATGGTAGGGACGGTGACAAATTACTGTGTAACAGATGCCCCCTAAAGCATGAGGCCCGAGAGAGAGAGAGGGATGAAATGCTTTACGAGAACGTGTCCAACTGAAGCTCTGTCGTCGGAAAACCTGTGTGGAGTAATACAACTGATATCTCAAGTACATGATGTATATGTGGTATGGACGCAGCCATCCAAAATAGAGTATACAATAATCCAGATCCAACGTATGGTCGCAGTCATCCAGTGAGGATCGATAAATAGACTCAGGTATGGTACTATGGTCGCAGCCATCCAGTGAATAAGTCATGTAAATAATCATAATAATCCACAATATCGCAGCCTGGATTACAACAGACACAATCCAGGGTCTTGCGCTCCATCTCGATCCAAACAAAGTACAAGTTCAAGCATGCGAATATGTGAGCTGAAGTCGAACATGCAAGAACATCGTCTGATTACCAGCCAATGATGAGAGTTGTTAACAGACGCGAGAGGAACCACCAATAATGAAAATGGCCCTCAAGGTACTACAGGTACAATCTATGGCGTGTGAATCAATGAGCTGGTGTCGAACACCCGTAGAATCACTCGATCGGAGGCCAATGATGAAAACCCCACGTCGAATGCGATGAACCTGCCATTGAGGCATGCAGGCTCCAAGGTACCATAAAGGAGTCTCTAGATCAACTTCCTGGATAATGAGCTGAAGTCGACAGGAAGTGACCTCGATCGAAGGTGGGCCATAATGTTTCCCACATCATCGACACGAGACAGAGGAACATGATGTTTTTGTTGTGAATCAGGATCGTATGAGAATCAGAGGAAGGTTGATATTTGCAGAGGCCAACTTCTCTTGAACATATAAACGGCACGACAGTGGACTTGGAAGTATTTGACATCAATAGATCAGAGGTCATGGTGACAAGGCAATGAGCAGAGGAGAGGTCAAAAGGGATTATCCAAACCCACGGAGGCAAAGTGAAGAAACGAGATGAGATGTCCCCAACCCGACACGAATGCAGACAAGTGCCATGTTCAAGAGCGACATACTGCCGATGACAACGATGATGGTTCCATTTTCCCCCCACCATTTCTGGCGAGTACCCCAATTATTTTTGATAACAAGCTTGAAGGGGATAGCATATGCTTGTGATATAAGTCCGCCCTTCGGGCGAATCCATCCTAGTGCATTTAACGAGTCCTAGGAAGGAGAAACTCGGAGAACGTCATTTCGACGGAATCCAATGTCATCAGGGTTTAACGAGTCCGACAAAGGAAGAACTCGGCGTCTTTTCATGTTTAGAGAGTTTGAAAAGACAGCGGAAAAGAAAACTCCACAGGTCCCTTTTCGTAAATAGTTCCCCAGATCCGAAAAGGTAGAAAAAAATATCCGGGAAAACCTCCTAGTCGCGATAGGCTAGGGTATTCCTTTTTCGTAATCAATCCATCCCAGCCCGAAAAAGGGTTAAACTTATACTGGGTGAATGTCGATTCGTGTCCATTTTAATGAGATCGAAACGACAAGGGCCTCGGCAATCTTTTCATGTTTAGAGAGTCAGAAAAGAGCTGAAAGATGACTCCAAAGTGACTTTTTCGTGTATTTACCGAGTCCGAAAAAGTATAAAATACAACTCGTTTTCACCGTTAAAGTCGCGAAAAACTTGTTGCTGCACATACCAAGCAAGCTTAAAACCCATTTTCGACATAACATATTAAAATATTTGATAAAAATAACTTTTAAAACCTATCCTATGTCGAAAAAGTTATAAATATGCCAAAATGGTAAAAACAAAATTACATTTACTATTTACCTTGGTGAAAAGCAGCAGTGGTCCATTTGGTGTGCAAAATTCTGATGGTGATTGCGACAGACTCAGTTTACCATTCAGATTCTCGTCTGTGACAGGTAAGAGGCGCTTCCCTGTACTTCATTTCAATCCGATTTTTAATATTTTTCCCTCATGCATCAGACTTCTGTGGCCACTCTTTAAATTTTTAGGGCTGCGCTCATTGGTGCGAGTATCGGGCACGGACCCGCGCCAATGGGCTTTTATATGTAAAGGCCTCACACCACCTAGCGCGACTGTTCACAAAACAGCCGCGCCAGTGGCCGAACCCAAATTTCCGCCTAAAAATTCGAGATTTTAACCAATTTGAATGAATTTTGAAGCCTAACAGAGATCTAATTAAGGGTTTGTGACCATCTGGATGCAGGAAATCAAGAAAAATGGTAATTGAGTGGAAAGAAAGAGAGCATGGAGAAGAGGATGAACAGGCCATGGAAAATGAGGCTTGCATGAATGCCCTCAGAAACTGTGGGCTAAAGAAGTTCTTCCTAACACCCTGCTTACGAGCTCAACCTGAGCTCCTCCAGTATCTGATCAATATTTGGGATGAACAGGAACAAGTGTTCAAGTTAGGAGACCAGGTGTTGGAGCTGGAGGTTTCTGATGTGTACTTTATAACTGGACTATCTCGCAGAGGTCCGGTGCCCATCTTGACTGGGAGCAGACCATCCGGCGAGAAGATGGAAGAAGTGATGGCACGAGTGTGCCCAAGGGTACAAATGGGATCAGGGAGTAAAAAGGTGGATATCCATACCATCCCTGATCTGGCCCTGAGGGTAGTTCTACATACCATCACGCGGGCTGCAGGGTCGCAAGCACCACACGGGGCCACGAAGGCCCAACTCCTGCTGGCCTCAGAGTGCATGACTCCACTTTTGTTTGACTGGGCTACAGCAGTAACAATAAACATGAAGAGACAGCTCACGAAATGCAAGCAAGCCAAACTGAAACAGTTCGGCTACGGTTCCATCCTGGTATCATTTATTCTGGAACGATTACCAATCTTCCATGGCCAAGGGGCCATCGTAGCTGAGCCAATTCCACGAGAGCCAAGAATGGCTCGCTGGGAAGCACTAATGCCCAGAGCTGGAGGAGGCCAACAGATGTCGTAGAGGCCGGAGTTTTTTGGGTGGTTGCGGCGCCATTTGATCGTAGTGGAGGACTAGCCATATGCAGGAACTGATTTCACTGGAAACCCAGATCTCCCACTGCCAGAAGGAGATGACTGGGACGAGGAGTTGGGTATGACCTCATCTCTTTTGATTTTTATGTTTTATGATTTTTTTGTTAATACACATTCGTCCTAACACATTTTATATGTATGTAGACGTGGGCCCCTAGAGACCAGCCGGTATGTCTCCAATCGTGCGGAGGACTCTTCTCGCCCCTGATCCTCAGGCAAAGGGTACAGGAGGGGAGGAGTTGATCCAGAATCTCGAAGGTATTGTCGGAGGGATCCTGGACTATGCTCGGCTGGACGATGTACCGATGGCATACTAGCGACATACGGTGGGAGTACCTAGTCGAATCCACCGACTTCTGAGATGCTTAGTGCGTGGACTTACATGTTATCATGAGCACCATGTGGATTAGACTCTTAGGGCTTTTACTACACATATTTTTTGAGAGACATATTGTCTCTGGATGTATTTAAGACGATTATGTATATTTTTTACTTTATGTGACACACGTTATGTAAACACTTCGATATCTATATATATATGCATATCTATTTCTAGATGGATCTTTCTTTACATGTGATGATGATTTACAAATTGCACAAATGTCTGTCTAACACCAAATTAGCTACCGCATATGTTAATGTATTCAAATGCCTGGGTATATGTTGATATGTAATGTAGTCAAAATTCCTTTCCAGTAATCAAATACGCAGTTACAGACGTAAAATGGACGGGTTTCTTACCGAATAGTGTCCGTTCAGCTATAAATTTACAAGTTGTGAATCTAGACACACAAGCAATTCACGGATACCACGGTTTACTGCCTCGGTTAATAATTCTAACACAGCACTATATTCCGCGATGTTGTTCGTAGTACGTCCTAGACACACACCTTGCAAGTTGACCAACTCACCAGCAGGATCATAGATTACCCAGGCTGCTGAAGATAGATTCCTGGTACTGCGGGAGGCACCATCCGCGAAACCAAAAAATGGATGAATGGACATCTGCACAACCAGGAAGACTCAATCAGCAAAAAGATGTTTACAAGGCACACCACACCATACATGCACACAAATGAAAAATGCACACCTATGTACACACACCACACCAAGTAATCACTTCAGGCATAGTACTTTTTAAGGTACAGCCCATTTCTGGGCTGTGCCAATAGAACTCCTTCATAATCTATAAGCTCATAAGCCCTGTTTTTCAAAACGCGTTTTACTATATAGGGCCCATGCCACATAGGCTGGAACTTACCGGCTCCAAGCTTGTCATGTGCTTGATCGTACAGGAGGACGAGGTCTCCTTCAATAAAGGAACGGGGGGAAACAGATTGATCAAAATGAGTTTTGACCCTCTTCTTTTGTGCTTCAATAACCAAAGCAGCCAGACGACGGGTTTCATCTAACCGTTCCAGATACAGAAGACGTTCTTCCTCAGCAGAAGTATTAGGTAGAAGTTCCACAGCTAATTTCAAAGAAGGAATCTCGCATTCAACCGGAAGAGTTGCTTCCAGACCATACACCAATTGAAATGGTGTGAATCCAGTTGCACTCTTAGCAGATGTTCGGTATGCCCAGAGAGCTGAGAACAGTTGGAGATGCCAATTGGATTTGTGAATACCAACTATTCGTTGAAGCATAGTGACCAGAACCTTGTTCACTGCTTCAACCTGACCATTCGCCTGAGGGTAATATGGTGTTGAGATGTCGTGACGCAAGCCCAACTTTGAAGTCAGCTCAGCCATCATATAATCTCGGAAATGAGTACCATGATCGGTGACGATGGCCTGAGGAACCCTGAACCGTGCAATAACATGGTTGAATATAAATTGAGCAGCCGTTTTACCGTCAGCAGCTAGTGTAGGCATCGCCTCGGCCCACTTGGTGAAGTAGTCGAAGGCGACAATTATATATGCATGCCCCCCGGCCGAGTGAGGGTTACATGTCATAAAATCCACGCCCCATTTCACAAAAGGGCCGACAGTAATAACAGGATGCAAGGGGAGAGGCGGTGCGCGCATCTTGCGCTGAAATATCTGGCACGCATGACATTTACGGACTGCAGTGATACAGTATTTGAATATGGAAGGCCAGAAATAACCTTCTCGCAGAATTTTTTGGGCAGTAGCATATCTAGACATATGTCCACCACATGCGCCACTGTGGCATTCATTTAGGACCTTCTCAGCCTCCTCCAAGGTTAGGCACCGCCGGAGCACCGAATCTACTCCAATGCGGTATAAGGTATCTCCTACTATACGGTAGGGCTGGGACTGATGCCGAATCTGTCGGTGAGCAGCTTTATCCAACTCAGACCGAAATTTCCAGGTCTGAAGATACACAATTATGTCACCATACCAAGGGTCACGAGTACTGATGAGGAAAAGCGTTTTGTCTGGTATATGGTCTTCAGAGTGTGAAGGAGCGGAGTCTGTAGGGAGAGAGCATATAAGATCCGCGAAAACCAGTGATTTAGTTGACTTAGCGGTAGTGAACTCTAAGTTAAACTCCTGCAGGATAACAATCCATTTGGAGTACTTGCCCCCTAGTAATTGTCGAGAGAGAATATACGTCATAGGGTTGCAATCCGAAACCACTGTTATCGTACGCAAAAGGATGTAATGGCGAAAGCGCTGCACAGCGTGTACTGCGGCTAACGCCAACTTCTCGACATGATCATAACGCATTTTTGGATCATGAAGGTTCTGTGACAAATAATAAACAACATGTTCATTACCGTCATCGTCATCCTGCACCAAGACCATGGCTATGGTGCTAAATGCGGCGGCGAGATATAAAGTGAAGTCGCGGTGGTAGTCCGGAGGACGAAGCAACGGAGCATTGACAAGCAACGTCTTCAGCTTCTCAAAGGATTGCTGAGCGATTTCGTCCCAGTGGAAGGGAACGTTCTGCTTTAATAGACGAGTGAATCCTTTGGCCACCTCGGCATAATTCGGGATAAAGCGTCGAAGAAAGTTCGCTTTTCCCTGCAGACTCTGCAGCTGATATAATGAAGAGGGTGATGGGAGGTTGATGATAGCCTCGACTTTTAAAGGGTCAAGGCGAATTCCGTCTTTGGAGACTATGAATCCCAAAAGACGGCCAGAATCCACGCCGAAGACGCACTTATGAGGATTGAGCCGAATATTGTAGCGCCTACAGCGAAGGAAAATCTGGCGGAGGTGTTCAGGGTGATCCTCTCGCCTAGCTGAATGAGCTGGCAAGTCATCCAGATAAGGCTGAATGATATGGCGAATGTCATGAAAAGCATAAGACATCGCACGTTGAAAAGTGGCTCCAGCATTCTTTAAGCCGAACGGGAGTTTTTTATACGCGAAAGTACCCCACGGACAGATGAATGTGGTCTTGTGTTGATCCTCGGGTGCAATATTGATTTGATTATACCCTGAGAAACCGTCCATCAAGGAATAAATATCACTTCCGGCACATTCGTCGATAATCTGGTCTATGAACGGAGTGGGATAGTTATCTTTTGGACAGGCGCGATTGATGTCGCGGTAATCAACACAGACCCTAATAGTACCCTACTTTTTATCGACAGGGACAATGTTAGACACCCATTCTGTGAGGGGGATAGGATAAATAAAACCTGCGTTCAGAAGTTTTTCAACTTCTGCCTTAATTGCAGCGGCTTTCCGAGGATGCATGGGGCGTAAGCGTTGGCGCACGTGCTTCGCACTAGGATAGGTTGGAATCTCATGCACTACGATACTGGGATCGATCCCCGGCATTTCCTCGTAGGACCAGGCGAACACATCTCTGAATTATTTAAAAAGATCAGTATAGACTTGAATCTCATCGGGAGAACAAGTCACTCCCACGTGAATATTCTCAACGATCCCCGGTTTAACGAAGATGTTGATCGGGATGGTTTGAGTGATGTTACTCAGGTTACCCTCCGAAAAAACCTCGTGCGTCAAAATAGGCATTTGAAGAGGAGGGGTGGGAACCTAAGAAGCATAACGCTCCAGACAGTCATTCATTTCTCCCAAGCTAAGCATAAAAGAGGAGCGATGATGTCCATTGCCCCAAGGCAGCTCCTCAAGAGACAGTTTCAATGATGGCCTCATCGGAAGGAAAAGTCTCTTTGAGAGGATCAGGTGAATCGGCCTGACCAGGCCAGGGGGATTGAGAGTATAAGTCGAGAGCCATGCTCAAAGGAGCATGTTGAGGAGGTGGAGGATCAGATGCGTCAACAATTTCACAGTAGTTGATCTCTACTGGAGTCAAGGGCATTGATTCTCCAAACTCAAACACCTGCTCAGGCGTAGGAATAAGCCAGGGGTCATCGGACCTGGAAATCATGTTAACTTGAGCGGTGTGCGGTGGTGGTGCGGGAAAAATACCCATGAGGACTGGGTCTTTGAAGAGACCAGGTCCTACACTGTTCAGGGGATTTGGAATTTGATCCACGTATGGCACGTTGTTCTGAGAGGTAGAGGTGAAAAATGACAACTGAACCACCGTGACAATTTTTCCCTTGTGAGGGAACTTAAGAAGTTGAAAGACGGTGGATGGCACGCATAGCATGGCATGGGTCCAGCTGCGGCCAAGAATTATATTGTAGTTGAGCTTGGCATCGACTACTTCTACTTCCACGTTGACAGTCTTCCCTTGTAATGTGATCGCTAGACTCTCGAGAACACAAAGGGGTTTAGATTGCCGACCATTAAATGCCTCTAGGGCATTGGGAGATGACGAAAGGGCTGGAGAGCCGATGGCCTTCCAGCAAGCGGAGGACATAACGCAGGTAGAGGCACCTTCATCCACGATGGCCCTATGAATGTTAAGACCGTTAATCCCGACTTGAATAACAAGAGTGATTTGATGTGGAAGTCGGGGAGTGAAATTCTCTAAATCGAAGGTGAGAAGACTCGAGTCGGCAGGATCAATGCCACCGATCACAGATAGTAAAGCCTTCCTTTGCGAAGGACAACTTTGAAGAACTTCTAGTGCAGAAATAGTAGAGGGTGCCTGTGCCAAATCCTCAACAATGCTGTAGTGTTGAGCGGCACGAGCATTCGGATTATAAGAAGATCTTCGTAAGACACCTTTAGAAGGTGGCTTCACAATGGGTTTAGGAGTAGGCTTCTCGATTTCCAACAAATTGGAGACAGGTGGGGGATGCGGTCCATCCGCAACTACCTTCCCAGGTGCCTGCCGTGATTCGCTGTAATCCTTCGAATGCGTAGCGACAGAGATAGGTGCAATACTCTTCATCATGAAAACTTGGGACCCAAATGGTGCAGATGGTGATGGTTGTTCGACCATCTGGGTCTACTGAGATGGGAATGGCTCTTTTAGAACAGCCGGAGTCCCTTTAGAACCCTTGAGAAATTGACTAACCTCGGATCGTCGTGGAGAATCCTTAGTATAATGGTCCCCTTCACAAATGAGGCAAGGGTACTTCGGTTTACGCTGAGAACCATCCTCAGTGTGAGATTTAGATTCTGGCTTTGGGGCATCAAATTTAGATTTTCCTTTGCCCTTCTTCTTCCCTTTGGAGGATTTCTCTGTAGGATTGGCCTGAACGGCATTCACCTCCGCGGTTTTGCCAAAATCGGACAGGGCGGGATTAGCAGGAGCATTGTTGGAAGAATTAGACTTCTGCTTCCCATTCGAAGATTTCTTCGAATTCTAAGAGACAGAACCAATGACACCATCTACCACAGGGGTAGGCGGAGCCTTAGAGGTTCCGGACCGTGGGGCATCAGGCAAGATATCATAAAGCATGCCGGACTGAGAATACACAAGATCCAGATATTGGGCATGCGCAATGGCTTGTTCCTCCGTCACACACGCTCCCATCGCAATATCTTGAGCGATTTTATTCACGAAGGAAGTGGTGAACCAGTGAGTTAGTATCTGATCAGGTATGTGAAACTTGATCAGTCTACGATGGTGCCACCACTCATGAATGTGATTAGAGATATGAGTGGCTTTATCCTACTTCAGAGAAGTCAAGAGGTGCGTCCCGGCTTCATAACGAACCGGTAACTGAAAGTGCATGAGAAAAGCCATGGCTAAAGAATTCAAATCTTGGAAAATGCCACGGGATAACTCTATGTACCACTTAGCAGCAGCTCTAGTTAAATTACGCTGGAAGAGGTGCAGACGAATCGAATCGTCGACCCAAGAGTTAGACGAACACCAAAGATGATATGTAATCACATGCGCCTGGGGGTCCTCTCCAGCTTTTCCCTCAAACTTGAGGCAATCACCTGGTATCTTGGTGGGAACCGGAGGCCAATACGGATTATGTAAAATCGGATCATTGGTCAATTTTGAAACATCCGGCAGCTCCAAGGTAGCCAGGAACGGCAATGGTGGATTAACCATCATGCGAGGCCCGGGATGAGGTCCAGTACCCATACTCCACAATGGTTGTGAATATCCTTGCCCCCATGGGCTCTGTTCCATAGGATTCTGACCGTAGGGGGCGTAGGTCGTATAACCAGACTAATTTGGATGCTGGTAACCAGAGTGTGGGGCTTGATAACCAGAGTACGAACCCTGATTATGTGTCGGCCCGGTGTAAGAAGCATTTGGATTTGGCTGCTGAGTGTAGGTAAAACCGGGTGGAGGAGGATAATACTGAGAACCTCTGGGGTGGTTATAGTTCGGTTGAGATTGACCATGAGGATAATAACCACCCTGAGGATGAGTAGGCTGCTGAAAAGTGGAACCCTGCGGAGCCTGATAAGTAGGGCGCAGCTGTTGATTCGGCTGCGGCATCGAATGAACCAGCTGCTGTGCAGGGTTAATGGAATGAGAGGGCTACCCTGAGTGAACAGGTTGACTCGACTAAGAGGGCTGACCTGAGTGAACAGGTTGACCCGGCTGAGAGGGTTGCCCTGAATGACCAGGTTGACCCGGATAGACAGGCGGCGCCGATTGTGCAGGTTGACCTGGCTGTAAAGGAGCCCCAGGTTGTACCGGATGGGCCGGTTGGCCTGGAGGCAGAACACTGGGTTGTACCGGATGAGCCGGTTGGCCTAGTGGAGGAATAGGGCCAGGTGGTTGCTGGAAACCGGTTTGACCTGAAGCAGAACCATAGGATGGTCCCGACTTATATGCAACGTTAGAAACAACAGGATACTATGGTTGCATTGGTGGAGGAGGCTAGAGTTTCCCCACAGGACCATAGACCGGTCCCGGTTGGTACCCCGGCTGAGGCTGAACAGGTTGATCGGAAGGGCTGTAATACGGTCCTTGCGAACCATACGATGGTCCTTGCTGGCCCACAGGATAGCCTTGGATGGGCTGCCCCTGTGGGTCATAAGGATAGCCAGGTTGACCTGAAGGTTGCCCTTGGAAAGGTTTCCCTTGTGGGTTATAAGCCTGGTTATGAAGTAACCCTTGAGCATGGAGGTAAGCCTCAGGAGCGGGCAGACGTAAAATGTCCCTATGCTCGTCATACTGACATGGAAAAGCATACACGGGTGTACCATCCTGTGCATAATGAGAAAAATAAGAGCGATTGGGATCTTGGGAGGATGGCCCAACCTCGGGGTTCAACTGTTGCAGAGACAACCGATACTCCTCTGGAGAGATGTTCTCCAGTATAGCAGTCGCTAGATAGATATCTTCAGGAGTTGGCATAGCCCTGGCAGAGGGTGCTGTGACAACAGGAGAAGAGGCGGCCACGCAAACAGTGGGCCCAATGGGTACAGAAGTAACGGGCGTCTGAGGAGACACCCTGGGTGTAGGAGCAGCTGGCCTCGGAGAAGGAGCTGACACTCCCATAGAGGCTGCAGCAGAAATAATCTGACCCAAAGACCTGTACCCCGGTGGTAAAGAGGGACTGGCTGTTGACATGTCAGCCAGTTCAGAGTTGTCTCCCAGAAACAATCTTCGTGGGAAGAGCTGACAGTCTTCACCAGACGTTGGGATTTCCTCACCAGAATCACTCATGGTTGAGCCTACCGTTAGATCCTGCAATAGACGGCGAGGACTAGGAGGAAATACAGCAGCAACAAAAGGCGAACCCGATGTAAGAGAAAGGAAATCAGCTCCTAATCTCAATTCAGACACTGGGTCCGAAAAGGGCCAATCGAACTCAACTGGTCCCCCAAAGGGTTGCTTAGAAAGAGCTGGTCCTCCGTCGGGAAACTCGGAAACAATGGGCTGCTGTGGTTTAGCAGAGGATTGGGAAACCTCTGATGAATCGTCCGTGTAAGGACTACCAGTAGACGAAACCGAAGGTTCCGCCACTGTGGCAAACAACAAGAGAAAAAAGAACAAACATACACATGGGCTGAAAAAGAGTCAAGACACACGATCAAATGGTGAATAAGAAAAATCTAAGAGGGCGTGTAATCATGGGTGATTAATTTTTACCACATTGAAAAATAATAAACTTTACCGTTTCATGTTTTAAGAGTTGAGAAACGATAAAAAATATGACTCTATCTCTTTCAGATTTGACACAAGTGTGAAAGGACAAGTGCTTGGTGATCTTTTCAAGTTTAGGGAGTTAGAAAAGATCAAATGACTAATCAAGAATACTAGGCAAAAGGGTGTACCAAATAACTATGAACTGCAATATACACCTTGGTTTCAATAATGAAAGAGAAATCAACCAAGGACTTTCCGTACGTGCAGGCAATCTCCCTGAATGTTGTGTCCGGTGTATCACGGGTATAGGGCGGCAGACTCGGCTTCCTATGGATAAAGGATTGAAACCTAGTGGGGTCTCCCTTTATATACAATGGCACGGTGAGCACAAGTCCGTACTAATACCGTTCTGAGTTGCAAAAAGGCGACCCATGTACTACTAGGTTTAAACATTAATTTAAACACGTCTCTAGCCTAGACCTCTAAATGTGTTTTGTTAGATTTCAATGCTGCCTTAGTGTAAATTGAGTAGATTTTAAAGTTGATCTTCAATTACGTTTCAGTTTTCAGGCCCTAACGAATGTGTGGTCTCAAAAATTCCTAAATGCAAAGCTACATGCCATAGTACATCATTTTGTTCGATGAAAACTAGCTACAGAAGAGTTGAGAGATTTTACACAAACAAAATGATCAGAAGAAAAACAATGATATCTCTAATGCAACTAATGAAATTGAAAACTTTTCATTCAAATCACTAATTACTAGTAAAATCGAAAAGATTACAATTTGCACTAATCAACCAAAAGAAAAAGAGATTTTTTTTTTTAATTTTCAATGTTTGATGGCTAGATGCACTAAACAAACCAAAAACAAATGGAACAACTTGAGAAACGATATTAAGAGAGAAAAACAAACAAATTTCACTCAATTACACCAACAATCAAATCTCAAATAGACCAAAGTCTCTCAAAATCGAGAAAAAGTCCCAAAGGTTCCAATGGACCGTGTGATCTGGGCCCAAAGCAAGACCAAACGAAATTTGAGTGCAGAGAAGAACAATCACTCAAAAATCGCAATAAAATGGTGAAAAACTACTAAGAGAATGTGGAGGAACAATCAGAGGATTGACTGGACTAACAAAACACCAAAAATCCTAAGGAGGGCTCGATGCACAAAGCCACTAGATGCCCTAGGGCTTAAAACGTGGAATCGATGGAGAAAAGCAAACAACCAAATGACGAAGGAAAACTCCCAGTCAAACAGGACTCCAACACACTTAGGTAGCTGAAAAACCAAAAAGAAAAACACTGACCAGGCCCAGAGAGCTCAAAACTGAGAAAACCCTAATGCCTCACAGGAGTGGCGTGACTGTGAGGTTGAAACTGGCGCCAGAAAGCAATTGGCGCAGGCAATACAAAAGAAACATGCGCCAATTGGTGCGACTATCGAGCTAAAAAGCGCGCCAGTCGAGTTCCTCAGTCAAAAATAAAAAATAACTACTCCAGAAGCAGATCAATGATACCCAAGCAAACCAAGAAGCAAAAAACAGTAAGAGAACCCTGCCCAGAAGGCTAATCAAGCAAGGAAAACCGCGGAACAATCAAAATGAGACAACGAAAACTAGAAGATCCCCAGTGGAGTCGCCAAATTGTTGACGAGGTAAATCCCCTCTGTGGATAGAGGCAATCCCTACTAGCCCAACACGGTTCTAGCAACAATCATCAAATGCTACAGCGCAAGTTCCTAATTGCGAATAAACAGACCAACGATGGAGGCCTACCTGGAGTCCAATGCTATGATTCGTAGAAGAGACAGCGTTCCTGGTCCTCAGCCTCGGCAGATCACGATCCCCACGATCTCCATGAATGGACACCTACACATGCAAGAAAAAACACGAATAGAAGCATAAAATCCAGAATACGCAACTATATATCAGTCAGAAAGGATATAACTCATCATTATCATAAGTGAAAAACAGAGTGGAACCATAACCAGTAGTCATTCATTAATAAGCAATCGAAAGAGAGTACAACCAATGTTCTGACGCTGAGGTCTCCTTCGAAAGGGTCTCCAGTCGTACACGTCTCACAAAGCCTGCCAGGGATGGGACAAGCCTCTCTTAGAGTCTCTCGACGATAGTCTCCTTGCTTGAGTCGGCCTTAAGGGAAGAATGAGGGCTCTTGCAACATGAAGGCTCTTGGGAATTTGGAGATTCAAAGCTTAGGCACTTCAAGACTAGCTTGCAATGGCAATGAGCAAGCTTTTATAGATGGAGGAAGGGGAGTTGGGATCCCTATACTTGTGGGATTGGCCCTATCATCAAGGAAGCTTCCATGAGAGGTGGAAAACCACTTCCTCTCTATGGAAATCCATAGCCAAACGTCCAAACTCAAGATAGAAATCAGTCCAGGAATTTGTTAGGATGAAACTTTTGCCATCTTATTTTAAAAAACACTCCTTAAATTGGCTGGCGCGACTACGACTCTGAGACAGAGCGCCAATTGGCGCGGCCTCTTTGTAGGATTTCCTTCATTGGCGCAAGTGATGAACTGGCTAACCGTGCCAATGCAAAAAGGGATGTTTTTATGGTTTTTTGCAAGGAGATGTCTTTAGGGAAATTGAAGCTCATGTTTAGAGGAATGAAATGATAATGGTTTCAAGGCATGACATTGCTCACAGGTCACATAATGGGCCCTCCAATGTGCGGGACGGGGAATGGTAGGGACGGTGACAAATTACTGTGTAACAAACATCTACTTCATAACAGGACTATCATGGAGGGGAGCAGCACCAATCCCAACCGACACTCGGACTTGGATGGAGAACATGTCCATGGTGATTGACAGGGTATGTCTAGGGGCACAGAAGGGATTAGGAATTGGGAAAGTGGATATCTAGACTATCCCAGACTTGGCACTAAAAGTAGTGCTACACACCATCACACAAGCTGGGGGATTACAAGAACCGCATGAAGAAATAAAGACACAGCTACTTATTGCTGTAGACTGCTTGACACTGACTCTCTACAACTGGGAAGAGGCCGTGACAAACAACAGGAAATTCCAGTTGAAAAATTGTAAGAAGACCAAAGTGAATAAATTTGGTTATGGGTCTATCCTGGTATCGTTCTTCCTGGAATGACTACCAATCTTTCAGTGTCAAGAGGTCATAGTGCCGACACCACCAGCAAGGGAACCACGAATAGGGTAGGGGGTGGTCAACAGATGTCCTGGAGACCAGAGTTATTTAATTGGCTCCGCCGACAGTTGATTATCGTGGAGGAATAGCCCTACTCTGGTATAGATTTTACTAGTGACCTAGACCTCCCAGTCTGAGAGGGAGAGGGTTGGGATGAGGATTTGGGTAAGAATCATTTTTAATTTTCATGAGTGTTATGATTTTTTTTAATTATGTATGTTTTGACATTAAACCCATACACTTACAGATGTTTTCCTAGAGAGATCCGCAGGCATGTCTCCGATAGCGAGGCGAATCTGTCGCGATTTTGACCCTCATGGCAAGGGAGGTGAGGAGGAAGAGATCGTGCGCAACTTGGAGGGAATCACACGCAGATTCCTGGACTATACAAGATTCGACGATGTTCCTCGTGCCTACTAAAGACATACCGTAGGGGTGCCAAACCGAATTCACTGCTTGCTGAGGCGGCTCGTACGGGAAGGGACATGCTACCATGAGCATCATGCCGATTAAACACCTAGGTTTTATGTCTGCATAATTCGAGAGACATGATATCTCAGGATGTAACAAAAACACACATATTTTTTGAATTTATGATTCACACTCATGAAAACATTCGATATATATATGTACATCTATTTTCCTATTTAATATGAGTCTCTCATATGACGATGATTTTACAGGTTATGAAAATGCCTAATACAATGTTAGCTAATGTATTTGTTAAATAATCTGCATAATAAGTAATGACCCAAAAGGCAGGAAAATGATCACAAAGCACACCAAGGTTTCATTTTTACACAAGCTTGAAAACAAAAGTAAACTATGCTTGAGAAAATGGGCATGGGCATGCCCCCAGCATGCTCACTCAATTCGAGGTACATGCCCCCCAAGCTTCAGTGTAGCTGTAATGAATGAAAAGAAGACAGAGTGAAGGTTCAAATTGGGAGGTCAGAGAAAGACTTGACAGGGATTTTATGAGATCTGATCAAAGACTCAAAATGAACAGGAATGTGTTTCATTTTTTAACGAGGTCGACATAGTAAAAGAACTATCCTCATGAGTTAATTCATTTTTTAGTGAGGTTGACATAGAAGACGAACTATGCTCTGACGAGCTTGTTTCATTTTTTAAGGAGCTTGACACAAGAAAATGAAATCTGCTCCGACGACCTTGTTTCATTTTTTAAGGAGATTGACACAAGAAAATGAATGTTTCTCCATCGATAACTAATCATGACAAATAAGAGGTCATGGCTTCTAAGAGGTTCGAATCTTATGGGAGAACAACATCTTGGAAATCTTGGTCGAATGCCCCCAGTAGACGGTACGTGATGGCACAATCACTAGATGAGGGTACTAAGCAACTGGCCACATAATTAACCCGTGGTGGGGAAGATACCACTGATAGATAAATATCTGGCAGGGATTATGGTGGGCCAACTACTACCTCCAGACCAAATAATGAAATTTGATCAATGGTCATGATCCGACCTTTATGTGGAAAATAGATCACACGAAAGAGGGAGGAGACAAGTGTGCCCATGGCATAAGCATAGTCGTGCCCCAAGAGTAAATTGAAATCTAAGGGGCTTGGAACAACTATCACATATATATAGACAGTTTTCCCTCCCAAAGTGATCAGCAACTTTGGAAGGATCCCTAGTGGTTGACTAGTTCTTCTGTTAAATGCCAACAAATTCTGCGTAACAAGCATAAGTGATGGAGAACCAAAATATTGCCAAGTAGTTGAAGACAAAATACTAACAGATGCGCCTTAATCTATAATTGTGCTAGGTACAACCATATCGAAGGCCTGTACTGTGATCTAAAAAGGCACATAAGAAGGAAGGCAATATCCTGCAAATTGACTCCAATCGAAGGAAGCAACCAAACGACTTGGAAGGGGTACCATTGAACTGATATGGTCATCCCTTGGGGTTATCGGAGCAAGAGGAGCATCCTCCTAGACCTCCATCATGGGAGCAGAAGGAGAAACTTCTTGAACTATAGGGATGGGTGAATATTTCTACAAGTCTGAGGAATCTGAAGAAACAAGAAGAACGTGAGGGGTATGAGGTCCACTCTCGACAGAAAATACCTGATGAACCATAGGCGAGATCAAGTCAACCGATTCCATGTCCAATGGTTGGTTGGGAACAGATTCCTGAATTTGAATTTCTGAGGGAGCGGGATTGACCAAGGATGCCTCTCGACCGATCATGGAATCAACTAGCGGAGGAATCAAGGAAAGCTTCTAGTAACCAACCAGAAGGTAGGACACAGAGATAATGGGTTTGTCCAATACTCTTGTGGCTTCATCCATGTATGGACAAAGGTGAATGGGATGATGCCCTTCACACAACTTACAGGGATTGGTAATCTTACCCTATTTCTTTTGAGTCTTATTATTGCTATTCGAAGACGTGCCACCAATATGACTTCCAGAAGCCAAAGGCAATGACAGATGGCCATCGGACCATGGTTTGAGTACCTTGGGAATACCAGGGCAATATCGAAGAATATGGTCACCTTTACACAAAATGCAAGGGAATTTGAATTTTCGTGGAAGGTTGGATGGTTTATCAATAGAAGGCATCTGAGGCACAATAGCCGCAGAGTTGGCCTCTCTCTTATCTGAATTCTTCTTCTTCGTCTTCTTCTTCTTCTTAGCCATCTAGTTACTAGAATCCAAACTTTCACCAAGCAATGTAGAAGATGAGGACGAAGAAACAAGCGAATAAGGGGAGAGGTCCATCTTAGAAGAAACATTATGTTGTTCAGGTGGAGGGGATGGTTGTATAGTGGGTGGAACACTCGAGACCACCGAGTTCGAAAATAATCATATGGGCAAATAAACAGTTAACCCCGGAAGGGAAAATGTTGCCATATAAGAAGCACCAAAATTCCCAAAAGCAGGAAAAGGACAAGATTTCATTCAGAGGGGATTCCTTGTTTGGTAAACCCCATAAATGTTTCCATTGGAAATAATTGTAAAAAAAAGCACTAAGGAAGATAACTTTAACCAGGAATATTTCGTGGACAGCTAATATTTCAAGACACTCGAACAAAACCCTATCATTTCATATTTTAAGAGTCTAGAAATAGGAAAAAGGTGACTCTATCACTTTCAGGTTGAAACGAGCGTGAAAGGACAAGTTCTCAATAATATTTTCACTTTTAGAGAGTCACAAAAAGACCAAATGACTACTCAGGTAATCTAAGCAAGAGGGCGTACCAAGTTTCCGTGAACTACCATATACACCTTGGTGATCAAAATGAAAGAGAAATGACCAAGGACTTAATGTACATGCAGGTAGTATCCCCAAATGTTGTGTTAGGTGTATCACGGTTACAAGGCAACAGACTCGGCTTCCTATGGATAAAAGGATTGCAAACTAGGGGGGTCTCCCTTTATATACTCAATGGTATGGGGAGCACAAGTTCGTACTAGAGCTTTTTAAAGCTAGATGGCGAATGATAGCTACTATGTTTTAAGATGTCGGAACACGTCTCTAGCCTAGACCACTAAATATGTTGCGTTAGGTTCCAATGCTTCCTTAGGTTAACCAAATAAATTTTAAAGTTGATCTTGGATTATGTTTCAGTTTCAAGGCCCTACCGAATTTGGATCTCAAATTTCCTAAATGAAATTTATATGCAAAAGAACACCATATTCCATTCAATGAATGCTAATTACGAGAAGGATAGAGATATTTAAAACAATAGAAAATAATAATAATATGCGAATAACTCCACTCATGCATCTAATGCAATCAAACGAAAATGAAAAACTCTTTCCTAGATTATCAAATGCTAGTTATGCAAAAGAACGTTTCACTTTTGATGCAAAGGAAATAATGCAATTTTGTTTTTTGATTTTCCAATGAAATGAAGCACACAATGCACTAATTACATGAAAAAAGAAAAAAACGTTACCCTGATTATTTCGGATTTAGGAATCAAAATTGAATGACTCAATCAACGCAAAACAAACACAAGAAATCAATCAAAATAATTTTACAATCTTCCAAACCAAAAGAAAGTTTTCAAAGTGACCCAAAAAAGAAATGTAATCTATGCTCGGAGCAACAAGGAAAAGATTCAAATGAAAAAAGAAATGATCATCCAACCAAAGAAAACACTCAAAAGGATAAATAAAACTTAGCGCAATCAACCCGAGAATGAGACTGACAATAATAAAAAAGACCTGATTTCCAAACAGAAGGTTCAGTGCACCAAGACACTAAAAAAACCTAAGTCCTTAAAGTACACTGATAAGAAAATATACAAACAACTGATAAAAACAAGCCTACAACAGTCAAAACAGTCCCAAAGGCTCAATGACACAAAAAATAACCCAGAGTTAAGCAGAATTGAACAAAAGACTCATCAAGGTAGTCAAACCAAATCCTACAAGATTTTGCGCGACTGTAAGATAGTAATCCACGCTAAACAGGGGTTGGCGCGACTGCAACATAAGAAACCTGCACCAATTGGTGCGATTGTTCAAACACAAAGCGCGCCAAGCTGGATAACTATGGGAAAAAGGAAAAATGAATGTGAAGAGGTCGATCTTGACACTCTAGAGCCAAACAGAAGATTTAGAACAAACAAGCAAACCAGAAAAAGACAGATAAGAAAGTCAATGACCGAAGTCGACCCAACAAGCTGAAACGACAAACTCACACTAATCCCCAGTGGAGTTACCAATTTTTTAAGCAGGTAAATCCTCTCTGCAGACAGAGACGATCCCTCTAGCCCTAGAGTGGTTCTAGAAACCAAGAGACATGCTAGAGTGTAGGTTTCTAATTACTGAATGAAAAGAGGACACTGTAGATCGACCTACCTGGAGTCCAATGCTGTCGTCGTGGCTATAGTGGTGGTGGCCTTTCACTCTCGCCTCGACAATTCACAATAATTCTGTAGTCATGCTTGGATACCTACACATAGATCAACAAACAAGAACAACATACAACATAATAACTTCATTCATAACTACTAGCCAGTCAAATAAGGCTAAGCATATTGCATTAAACAAATGACATAACGCGAAATGGAAACCAAATAATAGTCACTTATATGTATTCATAGAAGGAAGAGTTACAACCAAAGATTTGACGTCGCATTCTCCTCTAACGGGGTTCAGCCGAAGCACATCTCAGATACTCATCAAGGGATTCAGATGGGATGAGGGCATGGACTTAAGCTCTCTCAATGAAGTTCCTTATTTTTCCATCTCTTCAACAGTTTAGTTATAGTATACTCAGTTCTCCATGTTCAGCTAGCTTATGCAAGGAGATATAACTTATTTTTATAGAGGAAAAGGAGGAGGTTGGGATCCGTACAAAGGTGGAAGGGAGACCTATCCTTTAGAAGGTTCCCACAAGAGGTGGAAACCATAAACTAAAGGAGGGAGTCTATGGTTATTCAGTCCAACCACTCCCAATGACTCATTCTCGAAGTTGTTAGAGTGGAATCTCCACCTCTATTTTTAGAAAGCATTCCATAAATAGCTCAATGCCGGTGGCTAACTGGGATAGAGTGCCCACTGGCGTGGGGTCCAGTGTTAATCTTCCTCATTGGCACGAGGGAAAAATTGACTACTTGCGCCAAGGCAAAAACAAGGTCTTTTGAAGCTCTGTTTAGGGAATTTTCAATAGAAGGAATATTTCTCTCATGTAAAGGGATGAAATGATGGTATTTGCAAGGCATGACACTTCTTACGAGTCACAGAAATGACCCTCCAATGTGAGAGATGGGGATTGCAGGGACAGTGACAAAATGATGTGTAACACTTATAATTTTGCTTGATTTTTCTTTGTATTACTGCTTGTAGCTCAAGTGTTAGAGCTTTCTTTGAAAAATATTGTCATCTTAGCCCTTCATGATGAGTTATTATATTTCTCATTGAGGGTTGGGACAATAAAGGGTTCGTTTTTATGATGTAATGGAGCAACATGTGCTCAAAAAATGAGTTTTTGTTAATCATAATCATTTATTCTCGAGTGCTCTTGGGCTTTCAAGGGTAGTGATTTGTTTGTTGTTGTAGATTTGAGTTTATTATAGATTTAGATATTTTGGGGCAGCATAAAAACCCTAGGGACACCCCCTTGAGACTATGAAGAACTATCCAAATTCATAGGAAAATTGACAATGATAGTGGGTCAATTTGTCTATAATTTTCATGTGGATCTGTTGGTGCAGATCTGTGTGATAAAAATTCCCAAGTCAAATTACAAATGCCCATTTCCAAACTAAAAAATATAATAAGTCAATCACAACTCATAAAGACCATAATGGGTAAACATGTAGTGGAATCTTATGTATTCAAATATTGTTAGGTTCAAATGCATTGTACATTAAAAACATGTATGTGGCCCTTAACATATGAAAAATCTAATATATTCTTAAGTAGTTAAAAATTATTGAGTCATGATGGTTGGAAGTTATTCTTGTTACCTTACTCCACATTGGTGGTTATCAAATCCTTGTAAACAAGTGTGAACACCTTGAGGCTTCTCTTTCTTTTCCTAGGGGGTGCATGAATAAGACTAGAGAGAGATAGCGTTTCAGTGTCATTTTGTTATCTTATCATTTCTATGTTTGATTTAAGAGAGATGGAATTATTTCCTAGCTTCCCTTAGTTGTTCCTGTAGAAGCTCCATCTCAGTCTTCTCTTGGACTTGCTCCTTACCTTTCCTTCTCTTGGTTGACTCCGATTTTTCTGAAGGTAATTCTAATATCTCCTCCAATGGCAAGTTCTCCTTTTTTGGTTTCTCAGGTATCATTTCAAATATCTTTCCCTTGGACTGTTGTCACTTAGTGAATGGATTTATAGGTTTAAATGTAAACCCTGGGTCTTCTTGTGAAAAGTCCAATTTCTTAGCCCTTTTGTTTTTCTTTTTGTTCTCTACCTCCTTGATTTCAACATGATTTATAGGAGGACTCTCTTCAATTTCAATTTCCTCAAGGATGTCTGGTAACTTGCCTCTTCCCTTTTCTTGACTTCTAGTGAGCCTCATGTGGGTCCTTCTATGTGTTTTTATTTGACTTCTGGTAGAAGTCTTCTTTGGCACCATAGTCTTCTGCACTTGTTCAACTTCCAGCTCCATAGGCTCTATCATTGGCTACATCTCTGCCTCATGGTCAACCATAGGTTCTGCTTCAGAATTATTTTCCTTCCCTAATGTATTGGACTTAGATCTTGGTTTTTTCCTAGGAGTAAGCACATCAACCTCATAGCCACTCAAAAACAAGAATGTAGACCAATCTCTTTTCAGTTTGTTTAATTCTTCAAGTACCAACAATTTGATAATAGCACGATGAAAGATGGAGGTATCATTGGTTTTAGGTTTGTCTTGAACCTTGTCTTCCATTTTTCTCAAACTCCTAAACAAATAAAAAGGTAGATCCAGGGGTTACTTACTTGTGTAGTGGTAATTTGAATTGTTATTGATAAATCATATGGAATCTACCCTCACGGGTGAAATACTTCTGAATCACCATTAATAACTTGGGAAAATTGTACTTAATGCATGTTCTAGAGATACCTGAAGTCATATTGATGGCTTCATTCTCCTCTTTCAAAAATTCATCATAATTCTGTAATTTGTATTTATTTACCTTGAACCATGACTCCCCTAATCTTGGGATCTTAGTAGCTTGTGAAATTGTGTCAAGAGAGACAACAAAATTCAAAATGCCCACATTCAACCCTATGCTTGTAAAATTAACAGCAAAATCCTTTGAAACTTG
Organism: Pinus albicaulis; assembly: GCA_034641835.2. Lineage (NCBI taxonomy): Eukaryota > Viridiplantae > Streptophyta > Pinopsida > Pinales > Pinaceae > Pinus > Pinus albicaulis. The sequence continues at coordinate 288,136,255 of CM076576.1, forward strand.
TGCATGGTATCCCTTGAATATTTGATGAAATCGAAGGAAACCCACACTATAAAATGCTTGTGAGAAGGTGGGGTCTTCCTCGAGAAGCCTCATGTCCACAGGCTCATACCTAACAACAACTCAACCTTAATATTGCTTCTTTTGTGATGGAATTACTTCAAAATGTGATGATCAACTCCTTACTTGACACCTGTAAAAAAAATTGAGACAATACACATAGATTTTGACACTAGTAGGACCTAGCCCAAGACACCTACTAGACAAACCCTAGACCTCCAAACTGATACAAAGACAATCAAACAACTTACAAGGATGAGGATAAATTTTATTTGAAATAGGAAATAAAAATGAAGAGGTGGAAATGAAATATGATGACTGAGAAAATGTATGTGATTACAAATGATGGAAAATAACAGTATGGAGCAATGATGAGCCAATATTCTCTAAAAAACCTTTGATTCTACCTTTAATGACATTTCGCAACCTATTCCCCACTGTTAGGAAAAAAAAAACGAAATTTGTAGCGAATCCTATGTTCGGGAGGCTGAATTTGCTACGGAAGTGCCTAGAACTTCCGTAACAAAACCTGACTTGTTTAAACTAAATTTTCTATGAAATTTTGTAAAAGTACTAAATTCACCATAATGAACAAATCGACTTATGCACACCCAAATTTCGGATTTTTCTTTGACAATGACACCTATTACATCAATGATGACTTTTCAAACTCACCAAAAGACCCTCATACATGCAATTTTTTTTGTAAATCTCAAATTTAAAAATCTTATCCAACCCTAAGTGACTTACTCAAATTCACTCAAGACAAACCTAATGGTTATCATGGATAACAGGTACTATAGCTCCTTGACATACAAGGGCTCAACAATAGTACATGGCCTAATATCTTGTGGCACTAACTAAGGTGGTTCAATCGTTCCTCCAATTGTACAAGTTGACTACCTAGGTATTAGTGAGTGGTCTCCTCGAGTATTGTTCTATGTCTTTTGGAGCAATAGGACGGTTGGTTAGCCTATCGAAAGAGGGATTAAAGTATACCTAGGGGAATTCCTATATTCCTAAAGGTACATGGAGGTGAGATTTTGTTTACAAGTATTGTCTTATCTCATAGTACTGCAAGCGATACTAGCAAGGGTTACAAGTGTTTCACACAATGTGATTCCACATCATTTACTGTGTTTATTGTTGCTCTATTGTAGTATTACCCAATTATGGATAGATCATTGTGTTATTAAAGGGAATTAGAACACAATCCCAAAATAAATTTTAAATTTATATGAGCTTGCTAACCAAAGGAAAGGTCTCCTAAAATAGAAAGAAAATAACTTGTGCAAGGTATGTTTTGAGGCTGAAATTGAAAAATGTTCACAACTTTAGCTATACTTCTTTGATTGGCTATTATGACCCCCAATAATGAAATGCTACAAGATCATTATACCTATTGTCATTGGATTGGTAGAAATTTTTGCAATCTATCAAAAAATATCCAATAAGTTGAATTTGCCGCCTTCCAAGAAAAATTCTAAAAGATGTTGAGTTTTTTTCTTTTTTTGGTATTTTAGACTAATCCTAAACCCACGAGTTTCGAACTAGTGACCTTGAAAACGGAGTGCCTTAATAGTGCACCCCATCACCGACTGATCTACACCACGTGGGCTAAAATATGTTGAGTTTACATAAATGATATCTCCAATTATTGTACATCATTTTGGACAATTATTTTTTTCTATGATAGGGTACTTTTCAAGAGGAATTTAATTTTGAAATTTCATTCTCCAAGTTCAGCATAGAAAATTTCAAACTACTTGAATGTTGATGTTAGGACCTCACTATGTATCATTTTTACTATATATTTTGACACCACCTTACCTTTATAACCATGTTTAAAAAGGATTCCATCATCATTTTCATTCACTTTATCCAAAGGTATATAAAATCCTCTTCTTTACTATATATTTAATCTGTTTACATATAATTCCATATTACTCTTATATTTCATCATTAATCGAAGGTAGATTGTTGCTAACATAAGTCTAAAATATCGCAAATAATTTATGTGTTGTGCTGGAACAATCAGCCGTTGCTGAAACAGTCAAACTTCGTTGCTGAAACAGTCGACTCTGTTGTTGAAACAGTCGACTCCGTTGCTGAAACAGTCAGCAGGCACGCAAATTCCGTCACTACCCGTAATTTGCGATTCTAGAAGAGTATTTTTTGGAACAATGGCAACAACATGAAGACGTGGTTACACGGATTATTCTGAAGATAGTACTCTTTTTGTATCTGTTGTAACAATATCTTTTTATGGAAGAATAGCCATGTTTTAAGAAAGAAGAACATATTTGGGATAGACATAGATTTTCTCTAATGTAATTGTAAGAGATGTCTCCTCTTTAAAAAGAGGAGACATCATCATTAGAGGGGAATTCAAAAACTACAGGAAAACATTGTGTTTGAGAGGACAGGAGCTAGACTCCATTTGTAATGTATCATTTCTTTTGACAGATGAATAAAAGTTCCTTTTGAGCGCTTCAATTTAATCCTTTTCCTGGGGAATCTTGTGAGAAGGAAAGGGCCCGCCTTCCTCACAAGATTCGCCCAACTGTTCCTGTAGTTTGTTAGATTTCTTTATGCTATTTTCACTTTACTTTAATTCTGTTTGCTGAAACACCAGTTACACAGTTCTGTAGTTTATTGAGCATTATGTTTCCTTTAACGCTGCATGTGTTTAGTACATTCATTCTTAAGAAGCTGAGAGATCTATTTCTATTATTTGTTTGAATTTATGATTGATGCTGGGAAGCAGGTGCTGAAGATTACTGTACAAAGGAATAGGGTCCTGCTCCCATTGATTGCCTTTCTTTTCCCTGCAGTGTGATTAGAAACAGGAGACAGGTGCTGAAGTTTCCTGTTCATGGGAATAGGGTCCTGTTCTCTTGAGTTTATCCTTTCTACAGAGTGATTAGTGTCAGGCAGCAGGTACTGAAGTTCCTATTTAAAGGAATACGGTCCTGTTCCCTGTTATGGTTGATTGGTTTCCTTTCTTGCAGAATGATTTCCTTTTATTTGGATTCTTAAAAACTGCAATAGAGGAATTACTTCTACTATAACATAAGTAACTTCAGCTTTGATTAAACAGGGTGTGAATAATTAGATTTGTATGATTAAAAATTGTGTGGATTTTTACTACAACATTATTTTTGCTTTTGGAAATGAGCATATCCAGTGCGTGATTTTCTTTGGAATAAACAGACTTCCTCGGGTTGACAATTTATGTGGAGCTTGAATTGTTAAAACAATTAAAGTGACCAACAGTTGATATACTCTCTTTTCCAAAAAAACCAACAAAGATATATTTTTTTCTTTTTTGATTTTGTACCCAAAACTTTTCTCACTGCATGCCCAAGAAATAACTTTGACACAATTTTTCTTTTAATCAACTCCAAAACTTTGGAAAATCACTAAATGTAGTGCAAAATCAAGGAATACAAGAGAAAGAGAGATAAAAAATAACAAATATCTATTTGATTATTAGATATATAGAGCTATGTTAATTTTCCTCTTCAAGGGTCTACCTTGCAAGAACTATCCTCCAAATAAAATCAAGGTCCTTGACAATACATTGCATAACATTACACACAATAGATAACTATCAATAGAGAGCCTAAACTACCCAAGGCTGTACTTATAATGAGAGCATACTAACTAATCTGGACCCTCTTAACAAATTGGGCCCTTTTTGTAATGGGTGACTATTACCTAGCTATTTAATGGGACTTCTTGAATGAAGGTTTCCTCATACATTAATAAGTTATATAAATAAGGGGTTTAGGCTATGACCTTCACATGCCCTCTCCGTTGGAAAGAAAATTTGTCCTTAAGGGTCAAGGTGAGGAAATAGCTGTATATTCCCTTATGGATCTTCTATTTGCATATCTTTCCACTAGATCAATATTTTTCTAATTATATGTCTACACAATTGATGCTTTGTGGTATCCAATAGTGCTTGTAGTGTTGGAAGAGTTTGTTATTGATTTCAAAGGGTTTATAGGCTTGCATTCGTTTGATGATTTACATGCACAAATCAAGTGAATTTGGGTACAAGGACTATCTAGATTGGTAGCCATTGCAAGGCCATTTCGTTTGATAGTGGCACATTTTGTGGGTCCTCTTAGTTGGTGAGATATTAGTTTTTGAAGATTGATGCCCTAAAGATGGGTTTAGAAACAAAACCTCATCTCCATGATCACATCAATGCAGAGATTGTTACTCGAACTATTTTGCGAAAACAAGATGTTGTGATGTACCTTACATGGACATTATTTTATCGGCACTTGGTATGGATCTAATATGAAGTAACCATTATTAATTGTTGATTTATATGTGATGATAATATAGATGGATTCTCAAGTTATATTGTGTTAGTAGTTGTGATATTGTAACTGTTAATTTTTTATCCATATTGGTTCAAACCTTTACATAAGCTTAAAATATATTGTCTTATAGGGGGGTTGTTCTTAGTACTTCGAACCAAATTAATTCTGATCTCATGCATTCTGAATTTCTCCATGAAATCAAGGACAATGATTTCTAATTGGACAGTGGCTATTAAAATTACCATATGTTGGTAAAAAAAGGTGCCATACGTGTTAGATGTTTGAGTGTTATTACCTAAAATTTCCTTGGGTACTATTTTGTATAAAAATAGTTTTCTTGTTTACCTTATCAAACTGAGGAGGCATGTTGGAATCTGTAAAAAGGAAATATTTGTGTCAACATAGTTGTTATCCATATCCAGTTGAAATGGAAAAAGGTTTATGTAATGATCCCATTCATAGAAATTCCCATATATTATAGCATCACAGATTCCTGAGTAATATTCAGAAAGTGGAAAGATTTTTCCCTTAAATATATACCTAATAAACAGACTATTACTGGTAACCCTGAGTGATAGCTAGGATGTGTTTGAGGAACTGCAACATTGAATCACATACAATCATATCAATATGTGATAATATAGTGCATGCTCCTACTATGTAATATCCCCATTATATATTTTACTTAATTTCTAGGAATTAAATTCAATAAATCCACTATTAAATTTTTCCAGAAGATTCAATAATAAATTGCAACACCATTATAGAGAAAAAAAACTGCAAACCCCAGTTATTTTATTAATAAATTGCAAGTAAATTACATCAATTTGATCTAGAAGGAAACCTGATAGGGTTTTTCATAGAAACCCTTGGCTTTGACTCATTTTTCTCTGCAACTCATACTCATAGTGAATTGTGGATTCAGCCCTCCTGAAGTATACAATTGACCACCTTGAACCCTAGCAATTTGGCCCTCTAGAAGATTAGTCTTCTACTACAAACTCGCGGGAGCTACCTAAGACTTAGTTAACATCGGAAATATGAAGAAGGTTGAAAATTTTGATTTTTTTAAGCCCTAATTTTTGTGAAAATTGTTCTGGACAAAAGACTGATCTGAGGCACATATTTGACATAGTTTGAGGCCCATATTGAGGCATAATTTCAACGTCTATTCAAATCCTTTTTGTGGGAGATTCCTAGAATTTTCTAAGGAATATTTGCAGATGTTTTTGAAGTGATTTTCATTATTTCTGAGGCCTTCTACAACATTTCTTTCTGACGATATTCTCGGCATGTCTAAGGCCTTCTGCGACCATTTTTCTGAGGAGAATATTGACCTTTCGTGACGCCATCTTTCAGTCTGTCATGAGGCTCTAATTCAACCCTTTTTGAGTTATCACCAAAAGGTGTTATGAGGTTTCTCCATGGCCTAATTCAAACTTTTCTTAAGGAAAAATTCTGAGATAAATTCGGCCCTAGTTAGGGCATAGTTGATGCATAAATTGAGACTGATATGAAGTTTTGTTTGTGTTGAAGCTGAGGCATAAATTGAATTACCACAGAATACAAATCCTAAAAAAATCAAATTCGAGACTTACCTAGCAATAGATATCCAATTTGTTGCTATTCGGGGTGCTCACAGTGGCAGACTCGCTCACTGAGGTGGCTCAAACACAACATGGCTTGTGCTCCAGTGTAAAGTTTTGCGCAGGCCATGGGTTTGCAGAATGTCGGGGAAGACAGGTTTTTGGAGTTTCTTATAAGCATAAAACTCTTGGATGAGAGTGTAAGAGAATCTAAAATTTTGGATGAGAGTTAAAACAACTCTAGGCTGATAGTTTTAAAACTCTCGTCCGAGAGCTATATAAATCATTAAACCCAAGAGTTTATGTCAATAAAACTCTCGGATGAGAAAATACTTAACTCTCATCTGAGAGTAGTTTAACTCTATTCAAGCCCAATCTAACTCTTGAGTGAAACTTTAAAAATATCTCAGATGGGATGAGAGTTCTAAAAACTCTCAGTTGAGAAATTGAGTAAACTATTTTCTCAAACGAGAAACTAAAAATTTCACCCAAATTTTGGCCATCCTCCAAAAAGTGTTTCCCAACTTCGAGTTTTCACCCGAAAGCCATGCAAAGCCATGCTTATCAAAGAAAAATGCATGCAAAGGCGCATTCTGCCAGTGTATTGAGTGCACAATTTGATTTTTCCTCTGGAACATATATATTTTTTATTTTTTTTAGATTCTCTAATGTGCCTCAGCCTTGTAAATCCTTCTGCCTGACATTTAGTAATGTCATCTCTACTTGTCTAATTTTCTAGTGATAACATATTCCATTGTGGTAAAAGGAAGGTGGTAGTTTAGACATGACAAAAGTAACTAGAAAGGTAAGGTAAATGCATATGAGGCATCAAATTCCTTGGCTATGTTGGTAACTGTTGTTCTCAATGGTGTGCATGGATAAAGGGAGTTCTATTAACCTTAACCTTATGTTATCTAGTAATTATGTTGTGATCATGATTATGCCGATGTCTATATATGTATACATGTACGTATGTATGTATGTTGTGTGTGACAGGGTCGTCATGGATCATGATTGTTTAATGCTAAAATATATATGCATATATTTATGAATATATGTCATCATTTGACATGATCATGAATTTTCTATTATCATTATTATTATATATGTATGTATCTATGTATTTGTGTCATTGTCTGACAAGGTTTTCAGGTATCATTCTTGTGGAGGAATGATTTCTTATGCAGGTGAATGGCATGAAGAGGTTCCTGGTCTTATGAGGAATCAAGTAGGAAGAGTAACCTTGAAAAATATATGAGGTCAATATAATGTGGATCTGAATTGATATTATGTGATTACACTATGCTTATGTTTATGTTATGGACATGCTATGTTGAGAGATACATGAGCGGAATGAAAACAACGTGACCTGCGACATGCTAGGATAAGTATGGATGGAAGAGAGACATTAGAAGTAAGGTTGCTTAGTATTTAAAGTGTGGTTTTGGATGTGAAATTCTACTGTTGTGTATATATTGTGCATATTGTATGTTTAGTGATTGTACTTATGGTGTTGTGTGTTCTTTGCATATATGGTTTTGTGTGCATATTGCATATCAAGTGTTGAGTATAGATGGTGCTACGTACATGTTGAATATGCGGTGTTATGTACATATTGTACTATGCACATGATGGATATGTGGTGTTGTGTGCATGTTGGATATGAAGTGTTGTGTACATATGGTGCTATGCACATATGGTGTTGTTTTCATGATTGTACAAGTGGTGTTGTGTGCAAGTGGTGTTGTGTACATGTCATGCATGTAGCGATGTGTGCATATGGTGTTGTGTACATGTCGTGCATGAAGCATTGTGTACATGTGGTATTGATCACACATTGTACAGGTGTAGGGAAAATTTTAAGGATGGAAAAAAAATTAAAGTTTAGAAACCTTGGTGAATCTCACTATTACATCATATGCAATTTATAAAATGTTTAGCAATGTTTTTATATAAGTATTCAAATTTCTAATAATTTTATATAGGCTCTATATAAAATTTTGGCAATTTTTAAGATAAAATAATTTTATACTATAAAATTTGGGCGAATAATTTTTAGAAAAAATGGAAATTAACGAATATTTTTTTTAGAAAAAGCATGGAAAATTAACCCACTTGCGAATATTAGCCCCTAAAATTTTCCCTGTATAGGTGGTGACATGTACATGTGGCACTGTGTACACATTTTGAAGGTGGCAGTATGTACATGTGATGTTGTGCAGACATTGTGCAGGTGGTGCTATGTATATGTGGTACTGTGTATGTGTTGTACATATGGTACTGATGTACATGCGGTATTGTGTGCATGTCGCACATGTTGTGTTGCAGGCATGAGGTACTTTTTATGTGCATTGTGTAGTCATATTATTGTGACATTTTTACTCATTGTGTTGTACTATGTGTATGTATATTTATTCTATTGTACACTGGATATAGGTGTATGTGTTGTGTTGTACACCTGGTGTAGGTGTATGTGTTGTGTTGTGTGCTGGGTGTGAGTGTATGTATTGTGTTTTGTTGCACACCATGTGTGGATGTACATGTTGTGAGTACATTATTTTGAGATTCAACAAGAAAATTTCAGCACCCACGCCTACTGCATTAAGCACCTACACTAAGGTGGGTCCCACATTATTGTTTTTGGTGTATGTCTATTTTAGTTATCCCTTAATTAAGATGGAAAATAAACTATAATATATTCTTAATTATAACTTGTAATAGTTAAATGAGAGTGATAAACTTAGTTATCTATTGGATTTTGAGTTAGAGGTAGTTGGTGAGGCATGCAGAGTAATTCTAGCTTTAACAGAGTTTGAAGTGCAGTGGTGTATTAGTTAATGCAAGTTGTAATTAGTTTAACTTAGTTAAGTGAGTTAAACTCAGTTGTGGTAGTTGTAACTGAAGATATACTACTAAGAGATCAAGTGAATTAAATATTAATTAATTCAAAATCAGTGATCTCACATGCAACTTAGTATTTACTTGTATTAGCCACATGCATGTCAGATCCAGTGGAGACCCAGTTGAGATCTAGGTGAAAGGGAAGTTGACTATCAGTTGTAGGATTATTGGGTTGCACACATGCAACCAAAAACACATTGGAGTTCCCATGATACTTGCGCAGTCAAGGAAGGCCATATTTCCTATACTTTAGGGATTTCATTCATCAGGGATTGCGCAAGCAAGGCAGGCTATCTCGAGGTAGTAATTTGGCTAAGTATTGGTTAGTTTTACGTATGAGAGTGTGAGACAATTAGCTAAGTACTAGAGAGATCTTGTGAGAAGAGTTTTGTATGTAATTGTTTCATGATCCATGCTAAATATACAATAGAATATAGTGTGGTTTTGAGTATCAAGCTTTCTTCAGGAAATTATATGTGTTGTGTGTGATTTTATTCTTCTTTACTTCATGTGATTGGTGATTGTGTTTTTAATTCCGCAAAATATTTGTAGAATCAATTCAATATTTAACTTTGGTAAATTGTTAGATTGGTTTAATCTAAGATATACATGCATGTTGTATAAATTATACATGGTATGAGAGCATAGGAAATCACAATTATGAAGGAGGAGTTGAGTTTGTGACTGGATAGAATTCGAATTTGCAGAAAGAATTTCTTGGTGATTCAACTAATTTAAGATCGAAATGACTTTCAATGGCTTGAGGTTGGAGTATGCACTCAAGGCTAGCTCAAAATATAGTATGGAGGTAGTAATCGAAGATAATCGATTCAAGGAATTCATTGACAATGATGTTCCTAAACCCACTGTGATAGATGCTGCAAATCTTGATGCATGACAAAAGAAAGTGGCAAAGGCGAGGACGATCCTATTAGAGGGAGTACGAGACCACATTGTCTCAAGCCTCCATGTGAAAGCCACACCATATGAAATGTGGAAGGCTTTGAAGGATCTATTCCAGAGCAATAGTGACCATAGGAAATTGGTGCTCAAAGATAAAGTCACTAAGATTAATATGGAAATGTTAAGTCCCGATATTAATAGTGTAGCCCTTATTATGTTAGTGTATCCCCCCTTATTGTTATTATTGTACCCTTGTAAACCCCATTTTGTTATTATTGTGCCCTTAAATTATTATTGTTAGGTCGGCTATGATTACATTGTGGCCCGCTAGGATTACATTATGGCCCCATGGACTCCTATCTATAGAAAGGAGGTTTTCTAAATTGTATCATCCAAGAATTGTTCATTTATGTAATGTATTGGAGGTTTCCCCCTCGAAGTGGCTCATTTCTAAGGCGTTTATATCTCTTTTCTTCTCTTTTTGGAGCTGGTTACACAACATTTGGTATCGGAGCTTTGGATTCTAGGGTTTCGCTGCTCCAAACAGGTCATCGTGGCATTTTCGCTATAACTTTTTTTCTACGAAGTTTCAGAAGCTGAAATTTTTAGGGTGCGAAGCCGAAATCCTAAGGAAGCGTGTCTAAAAATTTCAGACCTTGGTTTGCAATATTTGCGGAGATATCGTCTGTGGAAGTCAGGTCTTTTTTCAAGCTCCTAAACAGGCCATCGTGGCATTTTCGCTATAAATCTGTTTCTACGAAGGTTCAGAATCTGAAATGCATATGGTGCGAAGCTGAAATCCTGAGGAAATTCGTCAAAAAATTTCAGATCTTGGTTCGCAATATTTTTGGAGATATGATCTGTGGAAGGTAGTGCTTTTTCAGGCTCCTGAATTTCATCTCAAAGAGGTGATCGTGGGAAAAGTTTAATAACTCTCTGCAGGCGGTGGATTTGAGTCTTAGTAAAAATTGGTCACAAGTACATAAAATTTAGTTTCTTTGCCATCATTTTGAGGAGACAAAGGACGAAACAGTGACACGTGGCAAGTCCTACAAGTTTTCTCTACTGAACCAGTCCAGAATTAGGTCATTGTGGGAGATTGGACACAACTTTGTCTTGGGGAGGTTTTGTAAATTGTATCATCCAAGAATTGTTCATTTATGTAATGTATTGGAGGTTTCCCCCTCGAAGTGGCCCATTTCTAAGGCGTTTATATCTCTTTTCTTCTCTTTTTGGAGCTGGTTACACAACAAGAAAAGAGCGACACCATTCTGAAATATATAAAAAAGTTTGTCCAATGTCGGGATGAAATGGTGAGCATTGGTATAACAGTTGATGATGATGATTTGGTGAGCTTGGATCTCCTAGGACTTCCTAATATTTAGCACAGTTATAAATAATCAATCAATGGACAGAAAAAATTTCCATATTGGGAATGATTATGGTTGGATTTGGTGTAGGAGGATTTTAGATGGAACACCAAAGATGGATCTTTATCTAAGCATGAGGATGAAGAAGATTGTACTTTGGTTGCCAAGGCGATGAAGGGGAAGTGGAAGAAATTCCATTCCAAATCCAAGTCCAAGAATGGCTAGAAGCAGGACATGTAGAAGGTGAAGTGTTTTCACTTTCACGAACATGGGCATTTTGCTACTAACTGTCCAAAAAAGAAGAAGAACAAGAAGGCTACCAGATCTGCAACTGGTGAGGCCATTTCCTCACAATTTCAGCTTGAATTCTCATTGATTTCATGCATGGTGTCAAGTGCATTGGGATTTGTGTGGTATTTGAATAGTGGCGCTTCCTTTCACATGACGGGAGATAAGGAAATTTTCGGTGACTTGGAGGAGAAAGATCTCCAGTTGCATATTGAGATGGGCGACGACGGACGATATAGTGCTACTAGGATTGGTACCATTACATTTCAAAGGGATTCAGGTAAACCATTTCAATTAAAATATGTAATGCATGTACCAAGTCTGAAGAAAAATTTGGTCTCAGTCGCAATGTTGGAGTATAGAGGCTATGATGTTGTTTTTAGTGAGGAAAAGGCTTTCCTGCATAGTAAAACAATTGGTGAAGCCTGGAGGATAGGGATTCGAGTTAAGAATATTTATCAATTGCAGGTAGATGGCTGTGTAGCAATGGTAGGCAAAGCAGAAGGAGTGGTGAGCCAGGATGAGGGTGAATTGTGGCACAGGATTGGGCCATCTTCACTATGGCGCTTTGAAAATTTTGCAGCAGATTTCTACTGGGCTTCCCAAGGGTACTAGCATATTCAGATACATAAAATGGATGTACTATGGTAAAATATGTAAAGGCCACCTTTCATGAGAAGGAGAACCGAGCTTCGAGGATCCTTGAGAGAGTTCACACAGATGTGTGTGGACCATTCTCTATTGCTTCGACAACAAAACATAAATACTATGTAATATTTGTTGGTGACTTTTCTCATAAATGTTGGATCTTCTTCATGAAAAAGAAACATCAGACATTCTCTAAGTTTCTTGAGTTTAAGGCACTGGTGGAGAAAGAGTCACGAAAGCAAGTGAAGGCTCTTAGGAGTGATAATGGTGGAGAATACATCTCTAACAAATTCAAGAACTTCTACAACAAAGAAGGAATTCAAAGAGAACTGATAGCGCCTCATAACCCACAACAAAATGGGGTCACGGAAAGAAATAATAGAATGATTATGGGTGCAGCAAGAGTGATGCTGCATAATCAAGGCCTACCGATGCATCTATGGGCGGAAGCATGCAACACTGCAGTATTTTTGCAAAACCATTGTCCTCATAGGATACTTGGCATGAGTACACCTGAAGAAGCTTTCACTGATAAGAAACCTGATGTTTCACACTTTAATATTTTTGGCTCATCTGTTTATGTGCATGTGACCAAGGATGCCAGGAAGAAGCTGGAACCGACAACTGAGATCAGGATTTTTGTGGGGTACATTGAAACAACCCATAATTATCGTGTGTAATTTCCAAACAACAGAATGATTGTTGTGCGGCTGGATATAAAATCTGATGACAAGAAAACCACGTGGTTGTCCTGAGAGGAAGCTAGACTTGCATGAAGAGGAGAAAATATTGGTTCCCAAGGATGAGCCTCAAGAGGTGGATCATCCACATGCGGAGGATTATGGAATGGAGGAAAAATACTCATGTAGAGACATCCATCAAAAATGGATGAAGGCGCACCATGGAAGCTGAAAATTTGAGACTTGATACTGCGGAGAATGTAGGATCGCCTACTTCACAGTGCAAATAGAGACAATATCCTGAACGATTTAATAGATACATGGCTCTTATGAGAAAATGTATTGTGATTGAACCATCTTCCTTTCAGGAAGCAGTGAAACAACTAACTTGGGTTAATGCAATGGTGGAGGAGTATGAATTCATTTTCAAGAACAGTTCATGGGAGATATTCCCAAGACCAGTCAACAAATCAATGGTTGGATCAAGATGGATCTACAAGGTAAAGCAAGTTGTTGATGGGAGTGTGGAGAAATACAAGGTGAGATTTGTGGCCCGGGGATTCTCACATATCGAGGGGATCGATTATGATGAGAATTTTACACTTGTTTCAAGGTACTCTTCCATAAGATCCATCTTTGCACTCTTAGCACAGATGGGTTGGTGCATTCATCAGATGGATGTGGAAACTATGTTTCTCAATGGGATCATTGAGGAAGAGGTGTATATAAAGAAGCCTGAAGTTTCGAGATCTTCAACAGTGAGTCGCATGTGTACCAACTCAAAAGAGCACTCTATGGGCTGACGCAAGCACCCTGTGCTTGGTACACTCAGATAGACAACTATTTCATTGGAATAGGATTCACCAAAAGTGAAGCGGATGAAAACCTGTACCAAATTGTGGTTGCGGGTAAGATATTGATTATTTTTATTTATGTTGATGATATAATTTTTACTGGTGATGGGCAACTGATGCACTCATGCAAGGACGATATTGCAAGGGAGTTCGAAATGAAGGACATGGGACTTCTTCCTTATTTCCTTGGATTCAAAATATGACAGCAAGATGGTGAAATTTTTGTGTCTCAAGGAAAGTATGCAAAGAAGATGCCGGGTAAGTTTCACTTGGAGAACTGCAAACCCATGGATACTCCTCTTCGAGGAAAATGGAGGAAAGAGGATGCTACTTCTGGAGAGGTAGTGGATGCTACTGTCCGCAGGTAGTTAGTGGGTTCACTAATGTATTTGGTGAACATGATACCAGACATTTGCAATGCAATTAACCAACTGAGTCAAGATATGGTTAAGCCTACCAAGCTCTTTTGGAAGGAGGGAAATCATCTCTTGAGATACCTGAGGGGCACATTAGAGTATGGTATATGGTATAAATGGACAGAGGGAGTGAAAATTCAAGGATTCACGGATGCATATTGGGCGGGAAGTCCACCAGAGAGAAAGAGCACATCGGGAGGGATATTTAAGATTGGATCGACAACAGTTTCTTGGTACAACAGGAAGCAACGATATGTGGCACTCAATTCAGTGGAAGCAAAATACATGGCAGTAATTCAAGATGCATGTGAGGCTATCTGGATGAGAAAGATCTTGGTTGGTTTGTTTGGTTCTCAGATGGATCCAAATAGGTGATTCACATTACAATAATAAATTGCATTAAACTCTTGATTAACCATGTGTTTCATGATAGGTCCAAGCACATAGATAACCGGTACCATCATCTCAGACATTGTGTGCAGAGAAGAATAATGTTGCTTCAATACATTCCCACGAAAGATCAGGATGCAGATATTTTGACGAAGGTGCTCACCAAAAGAAGATTCGAATACCATAGAGACAGAGTCGGGGTGAAGGATAATCCCTTTCTTGTTGAGAGGGAGTGTTGAGATTCAATAAGAAAATTTCAGCACCCACGCCTAGTGCATTAAGCACCTACACTAGGGTGGGGCCCACAATGTTATTTTTGGTGCATGTTTATTTTAGTTACCCCTTAATTCAAATTTATGATGGTAGCATTTTGATTCATTATTTTAAATCTATGATGGTTACATTTTGAGCTAACTAGATGTGATATGTTTATACACGGTGATTTAATCAAATAACTAATTTGAATTGTTGTTAAAATAAGTGAACAAAATTGTAGGTGTACCTTATTGACATGCCAACAATATCAACTACATGATTCATTATTTTAAATATATGATGGTTGCATTTTGATCTAACTAGATGTGATATGTTATACATGGTGATTTAATCAAATAACTAATTTGAATTATTGTAAAAATAAGTGAACAAAATTGCAGGTGTACCTTATTGACATGCCAACAATGATGTATGATTTGAAAATATTTCAATTTATTTGGAATTTAATGGAAATTATGTGTTTGGTATAGGAAATCATGTAATTTATGGTTTGGGATGGTTGAAACTCACTGCAATAATTCATAGTGCCAGTGAAATGAATTGAAATAGGAATCAATATGTTGGTAAAGCACTTCAAGAGTAGGGCCATTATGGGGCACTGGTACCCAATAGTGTCCATTGATTTCCATGAGCATTCTATGATCAATATGATGGTTTTGAGGATGAGATATGCCTTGGATTTTTTACCTTATGATGCGAGGAAACCTTTCCAAGGGAGGGATCGCTCGAGGGACTGTATAATAGAGAAGGGGATGCCCAGAGAACTTGGAAGGTGTGTGACTACATGGAAGGGGGTTACCAGATTTCCTAAGGGACTGTGTAATAGAGAATGGAATACCAAGGATGGATTTTTTTGGTAATTAGCATTTCCACATGGAATCATATGCACATTGGGAGTGTTCCTTAGAAAAATGAGGTAATAACCGTTCATTGAGAGGACAAGTTGCGAAGGATTGTAGAGTTGGATATTGGATGCATATTTGAATTTTGATGTGGATTATGGACTTCCTCAGAAGGAGGGGAATGCATTGAAATCTCCTCCCAACGTTGACTTGTAATGGATAAAGGTTGTAGAAGTCCCAGGGTCTTAATTTTCTCAACTTTATTCTGCTGGCAAACCAAACATTCCGCCACAAATTTTTGAATATCAGATTTAAGGCCATCCCAAAAAAATTATTTCTTCACCCTGTGGTAAGTTTTTAAAAATCCTGAGTGTCCTCCTAAAGGAGAAGTGTGCAATTCCAGAAGAATCTTTTGTTTTAGTTGAGAATTCTTACAAAGATATAAGCGATCTTTGTACCATAAGGAATCATTTTTCCAACTAAATGTATCAGATGTACTAGGATCTTGCTGCAACTTTTGAATGAGTATCCATACATCTTTGTGCTTCTTCCATTCATCTCTTGCTTCAGTTATCCAATCTGGTTGGATAATAGAAATGGCACAAAGCAATGCTTCCACCTCTTCATTCTTTCTTGAGGGTGCATCTGCAACAACATTAAGCTTTCCTTTTTTGTAGATTATTTCAAAGTCATAACCCAACATCTTTGTGACCCATTTTTGCTGCTCTTCTGACGATAGTCTTTGTTCCAAAAAGTGTTTAAGACTATCATGATCGATTTTTACCTTGAAGTGTCTTCCCATTAGGTAAGTTCGTCATTTCTTTAGTGCATGCAGTATTGCTAACATTTCCTTCTCATAAATAGGTTTCTGTAAATACTTTCCTTTGATTGGACGACTTTCAAAAGCAATGGGTCTTCCTTCATGCATTAAAATTGCACCAATTCCATTTCTTGAGGCATAACATTCCACAATAAAGGTTTTTGTGAAGTCTGAAGTAGCTAAGACCGGTGCTAGGCACATTGCCTCTTTAAAATGTTCAAAGGCCTTAGTTGCTTCAGGAGTCCATGAAAATGCATCTTTCTTCAATAATGTTGTTAGAGGTGCTGCTATTCTCCCATAATTCTTAACAAACTTGCGATAATACCCTTTTAAGCCGAGAAATCCTCGCAACTGCTTTATGGTCATGGGGACTTTCCATTCCTTAATGGCTTTAATTTGTTAGGGTCTACTTTAACACCCTCGTGAGATACAATATGACCCAGATATTCCACCTCTTGTACTCCAAAGAAACATTTGGATGTTTTTGCATATAATTGTTTCTCCTGCAATAGTTTGAGCACCCTGTCAACATGTTCAACATGATCCTTCCAATACCTGCTATAGATTAGTATATCATCAAAAAATATGAGCACAAATTTTCTAAGGAAGGGTTTGAAAATGGAATTCATCAACCCTTGAAATGTAGAAGGTGCATTGGTAAGGCCAAAAGGCATGACCAAAAATTCATAATGACCTTCATGAGTTCGAAATGCTGTTTTTGGAATATCTTCGGTCTTCATTCTAATTTGATGATATCTTGAACGAAGATCCAACTTGGTAAAATAAATTGCTCCATGTAATTCATCCAATAATTCATCAATCACAAGAATGGGAAATTTATCTTTAATGGTGAGCTTCTTGAGCTCCCTATAATCTGGACACATTCGCCATGATCCATCCTTCTTGTGTACCAATACTACAGGAGCAGAGAAAGAACTTTGACTAGGTTGAATTATACCCGCCTCTAACATTTCTGCAATCATACGTTCAGTTTCGCTCTTTTGGACATAAGGATATCTATAAGGCCTGATGTTTGGAGGAACACTTCCTGGAATCAAATGAATAGCATGATCACGATCACGAATAGGTGGGAGTCCTTTGGGAGTTTCAAACACCTTGGAATGATTGTCCAAGACTTGTTGGAGATCTGCAGGAATAGATGATTTTGATGTTGGAACTTCTAGTGAGCATAATTGTGCAATTACGCCTCATTGTTCTTTCTTTAGAAGCTTTGTCATGACATTAGAGCTTATTATCCTTCCTAGCTTCCCCGCAATACCCCGTAATTCGACT
Organism: Pinus albicaulis; assembly: GCA_034641835.2. Classification (NCBI taxonomy): domain Eukaryota; kingdom Viridiplantae; phylum Streptophyta; class Pinopsida; order Pinales; family Pinaceae; genus Pinus; species Pinus albicaulis. Next base: position 288,153,916 of record CM076576.1, read on the forward strand.
TCCTTTCCTTCTAAAAAAAAAATTCAAGAAAAGTTCTTGAAAATTAAAAGCTACCGTCCCCAAAGATTGTAACCATTGTACTCCTAGTACAACATCAGCACCTCCCATAGGAATGGAAAACATTGGAATAGTCAATACATATTCCCCCATGGTTAGCTTGATATTATGGCATTTTCCAGAGCAATTTATAGTTCCTCCATTTGCAACCATCACTTGACATTCTGGTGCTGGGTATAGGAAACAATTTAATTTCTTGGCTACCTTACAATGAATAAAATTATGGGTGCTATCTAAATCAATCAACACTATTACCTTTTTCTTCTTGATTTGTCCTGCTATCTTGAGAGTTTGAGGAGTGGTAATTCCTGCCAATGCATTACATGATATGGTCGGATTCATTTCTTCCTCTTCTAGGGCTGGTTCCTGGTGTATATCCTCTTCTTGTTCATTTTCTTCTTCCTCTTCACAATCTATGTAAAATAATTTCTTCTCAGCACACTTATGACCTTTAGTGTATTTACTATCACAACTGTAGCAAAGCCCTTTTGCTCTTTTTTCTTCCAATTGTTGTGGTGTCAACCTTGTAGGTTGTGGAAATCTAGGCGTAGCAACGCTTCCTTCTTTATAGAAGTGAGTGGTAGGCTTCCTTGTCGCCATAATTTTACATTCAATTTTTCTTGCCAACCTGAATGCCTTCTCCAATGAATCAGGTTCCAAAACGCGAACTTCATGTTGGATGTTATCCTTCAAAGTGCCTATGAAGAGATCAATCCTGTGTTCCTCTGGAATATCAGTTACCCTTATATTCAATTTTTGGAAGTCCTCAATGTGCTCCCCCACTAAACCCTTTTGTTTGAGATTTATCAATTGGCTAAAGAAGGTGTTGCTCTTTGTATCCTCATAATGTCCTATCATTTCCTCCGTAAAAATTGACCAAGTGACAATTTTTTTACGGGAGCAAAGCCATCGATACCATACAAATGTATTTTGTTCTAAATGTAAAGTTGCAATGCGTACCTTTTGTGTGGTTTGCACATTATGGAGATCAAAATATTGCTCCATCTGTAGTATCCATGTTACAGGATCCTTTCCATCAAACTTCCTCATATCCATTTTTGGAATATGGTGGTTCTTCCCGCCAACATTAGAGTTAATGAAATCACGATTAACATTTATTTTGTTCTCATCATGAGGTTCTTCTACTATCTTTTCACCATTAGGAAATATTTCTTGTATCAACTTTGTCAAACCTTCGATGTCTTCTTTTAGATCATTCTTCATGTTTTCCATGTTGTCTTTCATGTCATCCATCTTAGCTTCCATGCCAGCTTCCATGCCATCCATATTAGCTTCCACGCCTTTCTTCAAACTGTCCATATTCACTTCCATGCCTTTCTTTAGAACTTCCATTTCATTTTTTGTTGCTCTTTGCGAGAGTGAAATTTTTTGCACTTGCTCTTGTAATTTTGATAGATCATGTTACAATTCTTCATCTTCATGAGTCACAGTAGAGCCTTTTGAAGGCTTAATGGGTGTTGAATTATTTTTACAGGGAATATTTTAGAACCCAATACTGATATTTATTCTACAATATGCCCTTGGAATCAATTCAAATTGATTCTTCAAACAAGACTTATGCAATTCGAAAAAACAAAATACACCCCTTTTTCTTGCTTTTGAGGAGCTCGATATTGAAATTGGATTATCTCTACAATTGCAGCACTTCAATATTTGAATTTTGGTTCCAATGTAGCCTTCTAAATTATATTTCGAATGCCACAGGTCTGACCTAATTTGGATTCTTCAAGACAAATTTGTGTCCAATCTCCCACAATGACCTAATTATGGACTGGTTTAGTAGAGCAAACTTGTATGACTTGCCACATGTCACGATTTCTTCCTTCAGCTTAGAAATTGATAGAAAATAAACTGCAGTCCGTGTAATTTTGATCACTTTTTACGGTACTCCAATCCGATGCTCAGAGAGAGAGTTATGAATATTTTCCCACAATCACCTCTTTGAGATGAAATTCAGGAGCCTGAAAAAGCACTACCTTCCACAGATCATATCTCCGAAAATATTGTGAACCAAGCTCTGAAGTCTTTTGAAGATTTTCCTTAGGATTTCAGCTTCGTACCCTAAAAATTTCAGCTTTTGAAACTTCGTAGAAACAAAGTTATAGTGCAAATTCCACGATGACCTGTTTAGGAGCCTGAAAAAAGACCTAACTTCCACAGATCATATCTCCAAAAATGTTGCGAACCAGGCTCTAAAATTTTTGGATGATGTTCCTCACGATTTCGGCTTCGCACCCTAAAACGTTCAGCTTTTGAAACTTTGTAGAAAAAAAATTATAGAGAAAATTCCATGATGACCTATTTGGAGCAGCGAAACCCTAGAATCCAAAGCTCTGATACCAAATGTTGTGTAACCAGCTCCAAAAATAGAAGAAAAGAGATATCAATGCCTAAGAAATAAGCCACTTCGAGGGGGAAACCTCCAATACATTACATGAATGAAAAATTCTTGGATGATACAATTTACAAAACCTCCTTTCTATATATAGGAATCCATGTGGCCATATGTAATCCTAGTGGGCCACAATGTAATCCTAGCCGACCTAACAATAATAATTTAAGGGCACAATAATAACAAAATGGGGGTTACAAGGGTATAATAATAACAATAAGGGGGTTACACTAATAACAATAAGGGATTATACTAGTAATATAGGGACCTAATAATGCGAGCCTCTAAATTCCCTTATTGCTGATGCAGACATCATATCCTATTATTTTTTGGTTAAGAAAATGTGCATATGTGTATATATGTATATTATGGTAAATATTATATCGAGCTAAATTTATAAAGGTCCATAAATAGTATGGTTATCTATTGGTTGAAGCAAATGCCCATAAGTATATATGTGGTTCTTATTGTAAATATTGTAATGAGTTATGTTATAAAGCATTAGTAAACGGTATGATTATCATTTTTCAGTAGTGTTCATTATAAATACTGCAATGATTTGTGTTACAAAGCTCCATAGAAAGTATGTTTTCATTTTCAGTAGTTTGTTGGTTGTAGGTGTCATTAAACATTGAGGACGGTGTTCCCACAAGGGGGAGGGTTCTGTAATAGCCCTAGTAAAAAATCCATATAAAAAATATAAGACCAAGGTCATGGGATACATATTGCAAGTTGAATGGTGGGAAGAAAACATCTTAGTGGGTGTTAATTTTTATTTATTATGGCAAGGGAAATTAGAAAAGGCAATGGAAAAGGCTTTAGAAATCATTGGCATTTTATCTATGAAATAATGGAAATTAGGAGAAAAGGAAGGTGAAATGTCACAGGTTGCATGAGAGGAGTAAAATGAAGGAAAATGAATAAATTAGAGGCCTCATTGATAAAAATAATTTTGAGGATCAATTGGTAGCCTTTTTCTTAGACTTTTGTTAGTTCACTTATGGATCTCATTCTATTCTCTTTCTCTCTCATATTCTTGGACACTTCGAGTTTTCTTGGAGCACTCTTGGAGGAGTGTGGCATACCTAGGATTTGGAGTAAAAAGGTAAAGGAGAAGTAGGAAATTGCAAGAGAACATTGGTATTAGCAACTACAATTAGTTTTACTTGCAGGTACCAAGTTGTGTGTATGATTTCCTTGCTATTTTTGGCATGCATGGAACATGCATGTGGTTTCTTTCTTATGATCTATCATTGGCATGGAGGATTTCCTGGATCGACAATAGTTTTTCCTACAATTTCCATTTCCTAAATAGCCATGGTGTTGTGGGTTTTATTTTTTATTTTGTTTATTTATTTATTATTTATTATTTTTATTTTTTGGTTGGCTCTCATGTTCTTTTGGTTGTAGGTTTATTTATTATTTCCTAGAGCCTTAGTTGGACAAACACTCTTGAGCCCTGTAACAACTTGGGTTGAGTTAATATTCCTAGAGCCTTGGTTGTAAAAATTCTCTAGAGCCCTTGGTGGGTTTAGTTACTAGTCTTGGAGCCTTGGCTGGAAAAATGCTCTAGATCCCAACAACAATTGTGGGTTGAGTTACTAGTCCTATAACCTTGGTTGGAAAAAACTCTTTGGAGCCCTCAAAATCTTGGGTAGAGGTCGATATGGTGATGGTTAGTGATGTCCAACCATGGGGTGGAATTATTGGTTAAGGGTGGAGGTGGTTCCACTCTAGAAGCCCGGGTTTGGTTGTGCTTGATTTTTTCTCATGACATCCCGCATTCATGCTTGGAATATGACATAGGGGTGACTGGTTGAACGAAATATTTGGTTTAGCCCAGTGTACGGTGAGGTAGTACATGGAAGTCCCTGACTTGGTTAGATTGTCATATGTTAATAAGAACTATTTTTCCTTTGGTATTTTCATGAGTAAAGGTACTTTCTATTATGTGGCTTTCATGGTTATTTCCTAATTAATATATCTCTAGTTATTTGATGGTTATAAGCATTTTTTATGATAATTATGATGTATGGCTCTCATCATGTTTTGATTAGCATGTAAAACAATAATGAATGAATGAACTAATAGATGACAATACAACTAATGTGAGAAGGTGTTATCACTCATTAGTTTTAACATTTTCATTGATAGGATCTTACATATCATTCACCTAGGTTCCATGTGTTTTCATAGTCAAATTCATGAAATTTATAAAAAAACACATGTGATAACGCTTACCCTAAGTCTAAACTCACCATGAGTCTTGTCATATCAGTAAAATCCATCCTATATAATTTAGTTTTTGCACACATGCTTTCAAATTAAAAAAATTATCCACTTGTCATTTTTTCACCTTTTTGTAGTGAATACAATGGAAAAACAACAGATTTTGCTACGAAACTACCTAATAATTCCGTAGCGGATCTATCATAAATTTAACTGTTTTCGCTATGAAACTTGGTTTTTCGGCAGAAAAGACAGAGAACTATGAGATGTCAAGTTTTCGATGGAAAAATATAGAGGCGAGGTCAGAAAAATAGTTATCATGATCACTAAGCATACAAGATCCTATTTTCTCTAATCATTTCTTTTTGTGGTCACTTGTGTCATCATTCTCCCTCAAAATTTCGAATTACATTTTAAATCTTTCCCCTAAGCTTCTCTCTGTCAGTATTTGTTGAAAATATTGCATGTAAAGCCTCTTAGTGTCATCTTTGGAGAGCTAGTTCACCACGCAAAACAGGTTTTTTTTCTAGTTTTGATTCTGTAGGTGTCACAAGTAAGGAGGCAACGAGAGTATAAAGGAGCAATGGCAGCTAAGAAGAAAGTGAACAAAGGAGGTTACTGTGTGAGGTATGAGCCTATGGATTTGAAACTGTTGAATGAAGATCCTAGTGCTATGGATTCATTCAGAAAGGTTGGTTGCCTATAGCTTTGTCAGAAGTTGAGGTTTTTCATTCTTAGATATCCAAAGACTTAGCAACAAATTTCACAGGGAAAACCTCAAAGGTTGGTGTATTTAATTTCACAATATCACCTGATGTTATCTCTCAAGCTAAAGAAATACCCAAAGGTGGTGAGGAATGATTGAAAGGTAATAAATTCATAATGCAAAGTTGTGAATATTTTCTCAAAAAGGAGCATAGAGGAGCTGACATGAAAAATGGCATCCCCAGGGGTCATATGAAAGAAAATTATGAAAAACTGATGTTGGTGATCTAGAAGTATTTTACCTGTGCAGGGAGGTTTCACATGGTCTAATATTATCACTTCAGACTCCTTCTACATTTAATTGGTAAGAAACCACTTTCTCTACCTTTCTTTTTATTTATAATTTTGGGAAATATGTTAGATAAGGTCCAAGCGAAGGTTGACGGTAGTGAAACACTAGTTTTTCACCATGGCTTGATCAAATTGTTAGTACTGGAGGAATTAAAAAGGTTAAACAGAGATTGGGCATTTTTCCTCTTTGTGAGTGGATATGAAGTAGACTTACTGACACCTAAAAAGATTTAAAAACCAAAGAGAACTTCACCTCCATATGTAATAGAAGAAATTAATGAAGGATTACAGCCTCCTGTGGAACAAATGGATATTGAAGTTGAACCTCTGCCAGAGACTTATATCCCTCAGCCATCACCTGCAAGGCAAAAACAAAGAATTAGTAAACATAGCAGTAGGAGGGTAACCAAGAGCCAAACCCTTGCCAAGGGAAATCTTGAAGACATCCTCCATGCAATAGACATTGAATAATCCCCAATTTTATAGGCATAAGACAATGAAGGATATAGAAAAAAAATACATAAAGCTATGTATGCCAAAAAGTTGTATTTTGTAGGATAATATGTTGGTTTAATTTTCTAGCCAAGGAAGCCAATGACCAGGTCATAGCTTGCAAAGGATGCCATGGAAAGCAAGAGAGAAGGAAATATTAGTGAAGGTAAGCAGCCAGAGAACATCATAGACCTATCTCCAGCAGTAGAAGAGGTCTTTGTACAAAATAAAGGAAAAGAACAAGTTTAGGAAAATACTGAAGTGAAAATTTTATAGGAGCAACTAAGAGAGGCCAGGGAAGAAGTCATTGAAGTAAAATTGGAATTAAAAGAGGCCAAGGTGGATAGATAGCTAATGGAATACTTTGAGAAAGAAATGGATCACCTGGACAAGTATGACAAAACTTTGTCAAATGCCAAGATGATGTTGAAGAAATTATTCCTCTGAGGAAGGTGGTGAGAAACACAAGGAAAAGAAATATGTGGTTAGAGTTTAAGAGAAAAAATCTCAAAGGGCAGGTCAAGAAATTGGAAGACCAAATAGACATTATCCAAGAAGAACTGAAGAAAAGAGGGTTGAAGATTAGATTGGTAGATGAACTTGAAGAGGTACAACCTATTTTTGTTGAAGATGAAATACCCAAAGACTGAGGGGTTGATCTAAAATATTTTTGATTAAATTTACAACCATCAGGTAACACAAATTTTGGTTTAGAAACTGATTTTTTGAAGAAAATTGCCAAGTTTTCACTTTCAACCAAATCAGTTAGTTTCATAGTGAGGTCTAGGCTTGAGGGCTGAAATTTGCTATGAATTTTCTATAGAGTGTTTTTTATTTAAAAAATCAGTTTTGATGGATATCTAATGAGGGAAATTGATGGTATTTAGCTAATATGACCTGAAAAACACATATTTATCAATAGAGAAGGCAAGAAAAGAGTTTGAATGGCAGAATTAAACATGCTACTAAATATCGCTACGAAACTGCCTAAGGTCAGTCTGTTTTTGCAGCGAAGTATTTTTAATGAGTTTTGAAGGTTTGAAAAGCATGTTGAAGGACAACCAGTCACCTAGAGACATCCAAGCTGACAGTCAGCCATCCCAGCATAGCTTTATTACTTGAAAGATGTGTCAGTTATCTACATCAGCATGAAGACAAAGATTTAAATAGTGTTTATCTTTTCCTAAAAAATAGGACTATCGCTTCCTAAATATATGGGTACAATAATGTCTTAGTGATGGAGAATTCCACTCGAGAATCTCATCCTTATCCATGTAATTTTCCCACTACTGGAGAAGTGAATGAAATAAATGTAAAATAGACTCCTATTAGAAGTGTAAGTCTTTAGAGACTAAGTGTCTTTTTCTGTTCCAAAAATGTAGTTTTTAGTTATGATTAAGTGTCAAAGTTATGGTTCGATAATCTAGCCAGCTGGGCAGATCCTATGTAAACAAAAGAGGTCTATATATAGATAGGAAATCGAATGAGAAAGGGTTGGAGAATTCTTTTGACACTACCACTATTGTAAATCTTTTATATCAGTAATAGAAAATGATTGTGTTTCTGCTTCACCTAAGATTCTTAAGATGTTTAAATGAGTTTATGTCTTATGTTTCCTTTAATCTCACTTCCAGTGCCTTGATGTTGAATTCCTCAGAATTCATGTTATGCATGCTCTGACTTCCTTTTAGCATTGAGCTATTGATTATTTATGTGTTTTAGTATTTCCCTTTCATTTAAATAGAGAAAGCATCAATTTCCATAAGAAGATACACTTGTCATTGAATTCCTTCTTACTAACTCCATGAGACCAATGGTAGTGAAATATATCCCATTTTTCACCTGCAATCAAATACACTAATACACTCACAAAGTTATCCATCTGTTTTAAGACCTAATTGAGAAAATCATTAGATAAATTGAGAGATCCCTATCAGGCTAAAGAGGCTAATCCTCAGTCAAAAGTTGGTTTGAAAGAGTTATTCTAAGTTTTCTAGTGGAGCTGCCCATCACTATCAATTTAGAGACAACATTTTGGTGTGTCTGTCGGGAGTCTGAAGACATATTTCCCAAATTTTGTTCTCAAATAGTGTGTTATGTCCCTATATTACTAGTATAGTCCCTTTGTTGTTAGTGTAACCCCCTTATTTTTATTTTTTTACCCTTGTAACCCCAATATTGTTATTATTGTGCCCCTACATTATTATTTTTAGGTCGACTAGGATTATATTGTGACCCCATGGACTCCTATATATAGAAGGAGCTTTTGTCATTTGTAGCATCTAATAAATGTTCATTTATGTAATGTAAAGGATTTTCCCCCCTAGAAGTGGCTTATTTCTAAGGGGTTGATCTCCCTTTTCTTCTATTTTTGGAGCTAGTTTCATAACAAAGTGAAGTTGAACTCTTGGAGGTAGCAAGAGCTCAGAACATTTTGAGGCTATAGAAACTACCTTGGTGACTCCACTAAAAATATTCATGCTCAAAGGTGGCTTCAAGAAAAATATACACAAAGAGTAATTGAGATCATAACCCACCTAAAATTGTGGATAATCCAGAGAAGATTCTTAGAGGCATTGGAAGAAACTCTTCAAAATCAGGTATTCGATCACATTCAAGAGCTTTGTCCTCTAAAATTATTTGAAGTCTTGAAGATAGGAAATTTGATGATAAAAACGAAGAAATTTTATTTAGGTCTAAGACTGAAAATGGACTGACGGATATAATACTAGACCTGCAAAGGCTAGGTATTGAAAAATCATCCCTAGTATCTAAAGAAGAAAAATAAGCATTATGGAAAACAGTCACATTAGAACTGTTGTTAGAGAGGGAATCTTTTGAAAATTTAAAAGAATTAGATACATTTGAGGTCCCATTGAAAACAAAATCTGGTATACCTTTGCCTAAGTGGATTTAATTTGTATCTAGACTACATATACCATCTACACCACCTCTTAATAGCTCACCTTCACCTATTGTTTTCCAAAAAAATCATAAATTAATCTCATCTGTTGTCCTTCCCCGTACCATAGTTCTTGTAATCATGGATGGAATTTTCCCTCCTCCCACTCCTCTTGCACCTAGAAGGTATGCTCCACTTGTCCTCCATGACCTCCCAGATGGATAATAAACTAGATGGATAATCAACTATAATTAAAACCCTTGGGAGTGAAGAGTACATATCAGCTGAGGAACATGTGGATCAACTCAATTATTTCATTGATATAGAGGAGGTAGACCATGAAGATGTAAAAATGAGATTATTTTCCTGAAGTTTCACTGGTGAAGTAATAAAATGGTTTAAATCCCTAGCTCAAGCAAGTTTGAAAAATTGGGACCAGCTAGAAGATAGTTTTTTGACCAAGTGGGGGAGTAAGGTGAATCCAATGCAAGCCCTAACAGAAAACAAAAATTTGAAAAGAGCCTTAGATGAATATATTCAAGACTTCTCTAAGAGGTTTAACAAAGTTTATAATTCCATACCTGCTCATACTAAACCTCCTCTAAGAGCTACTTAATTACACTATGCAGAAGAATTTGAATATGAGTTTTCCATCCTCCTTAGGAAAAGAGAGTCTGATTCTCTAGCAGAAATGCAGAATGATGCAGTAAAGGTGGAAGTAAACATGATAGCTTCTAAGAGGTCTAAGATGGGAAAAGAAATATTGAAATAAGAAGAAAAACCTTCATCCTGAGATGCTAAATTTGATTCTATGTTGAATACTGTGGAAAAACTCATGGATACACTTATTCTTGGAGCCACTCCCTTACCTCCTGCACAACAAGATCCATAGATCAGAAATCCACAATTTAGGAGGCCTCAAAATCAACAACGAAAAAGAGAAAATAGAAATTAGCCTGACCCACAAGTGAGGTCTCCCTTTCAACAAAATTTTCTTGATGAAGAGGAAGCTCAACTTGAGTTTCAAGAGGATATTATCCATTTTCTAGATGAAGATATGTGTTGGGTCTCAATCTAGTCTCCTAAACTGAGCTCATTTAATTTTCAACCAGGATTTGTAAACTGCTGAAGTGAAGTGTACCATATGTACCTAGGTGCTTGTTTCCTAATGCGTTGTGTGTAGTATTTTGTGATGTTTTTGGTCTTTTATGTTGATTTATGATGTTTTCGGTCTTTTGGAATTTTATGGTTACAATGAAAATGCCTAGAAAACTAATGGAAAGAAATTGGTGGTCAAAAACACAGTTGAATCTAATGTAAGGAATGGCAAATGCAATTAGAAATACTGAAGTAACATCTGAACTATGACTAAATAGAAACAAAAGCTTGATAATGACTTCTCAGGCAAATGACACAAACTAAACTTGAAAAAATGATCATTAAATATGCAAGTTCTCTAACTGAACAGTTAAACACTAATGATGCAATATTCTGTTTTAGCTCATCTATTCCATGATTAATCCCTAATTCTATTCTGCAATTTAATTGAATGTCACAGAACTTATACTCAAAGAGTTGTTGGTTTCTTTTCCAAAGTAGTTCTTTTGAGGAAGAGCTCTGTTTATGATGAGGAATTTGCAGAAATATTTCAGACCTTGTAATGATGTTATCTTTTGTTCCTATAGTTATGGTTCATTGATGGTTTTCAGAAAAAAAAGATATTTGTAAATAATGAAGGCTGTCTTGTGAATCCTAACAACTAAAGTAATCTATTGTGCAAAAGATGATAGTGTGACTATGAGATGCAAGTGCAATAAGTTGATCTAAAAATGAACCTAAGATGCTACTAAACTAGCACAATGTTGAACTATGAGTCATCATCAAACTTGCAACAAAGTAGCTGAACATGAATTAAATGCAAAATGAAACTCCGGAGCGTTCTAATTAACATGTATTATTCTATGAAGTTACACAATCTGTTTGTTCATCATTAGTGATATTTTGGAAGAGTTCCTTCTTGTGGAAGAGGTAGAACAATTATGACTGTGGACTTGTATGCAATTGAAAGCAAATGAACTGAAAGCAAATGAAAGACTAAGTTATCACATCACGGTCATATCTTGAACTTCTTAAGGATGTCTTGGAAGAATTTCTTCTTGTGGAAGAGTGATTAGAACAAGTGCAACTGTGATAGTGAATAACAAAAACTACAACTAATTCCTACAGTACTATAGCTATTCATCATTCATTGTTATGATCTATTGGAAGAATGTCTTCTTGTGAAAGAACTGGAATGAATGTAACTACAGTATCTAGTTAAAAACAAATACAAATTCAACTCCTATCCTACAATACCATAGTCATTAATCATTCATCATTTTGGTCTGTTGGAAGAGTGTCTCCTTGTGGAAGAGCTGGAACGAATATGACTACAGTAGCTAGTTAAACAAATACAAATTTAACTCCTATCCTACAATACCATAGTCATTAAACATTCATCATTTTAGTCTGTTGGAAGAGTGTCTTCTTGTGGAAGAACTAGAATGAATACGACTACAGTAGATAAAACAAAACAACTACCAATTCAAATGCAAAACGTAAAGGCAGCTAGGAAAAACTTATCTAGTTTATGCAAAAGAAATCCGTGCAAGAGGCAGGGGCCCTCTACCACTTGACGACATTCAACTCCAATTTAAATCACGCCTTCAAGATAATTTTGTCTGCTCCATTAACGATGCAATAGTTTGAACATAATGCTTTGTGTCTTCAAAGACGTAACATAGAGTTTTCACAAAATCTAGCAGCAAATCTAACACAAAATCTCTAACTAAGCTCTCGGTCTACTCAAGAGTTTATAAAGTAAATGCAAGTAAAAATAATTACAAAAATTTAGGAATGATGTCTTTCCATATCCGAATCATCTTAGGAGTCTTTGAGGTGGCTGCGTGAAGAAGAAAAGACACCTGGACTAAGACAGTCCTAGTAGGAGTCTTACTTCACAAATGTGTTCCCACGTGCATAACCGTACCCAGAATTCATTTCCTCTCCCATGATGAGCAACAAACCATGTAGGCACGACGTGGATCATGCCCATATGCGTTTTTCCTCAAGAGGCCACCTGGAACATACTCAAACATAAAGGTAGCTGCAGAATCGCCGGTTAGCTACGGAATGCATGCATTCTGCAGCTAGTTCCGGTCAAAATGCTTAACAATGGCAACAATCACAAAATTCAACAAGTCAGTCATGTAAACCATTCTAGAAGTAATTTTAATTATTTTTATTGATCAAATGGGTTTAAAATAAAAATGGACAAGGGAGAATGAAGTAAAATGAGGTGAAGGAAAACACAAATTTGAGGCTCAACAATATGTATGGTATGTTTCTAACTAATGAAGAGCATGATGAGTCTTGTTATGTGGAATTATGGGTTATGGATAAAACACATTCCCTAAATGTGGTGCTATGCATTTAGAACAACAGATCAAAGACTATGCAGACACTTTTCCTAAGAGTAAATAAACACATAGAAAGATGGAGAAACTTACTTGGAGTCCAAATGCTTCCTCTTATCCTTATGTCGCTTTTGTTGTAGCTTCCAATCCAATTTTGATTGCCAGAATATATCCTGTAAGTATGAACTCTAAACAACAAAGATATTTCAATATACATATGGACGTTTAATTTAATCATTTAAATCAATGAAACATGAAATATACATCAGCTAAGAATCCATAATATGAAAGATAGAAGCTTATACAAATACATATGTGGGAAAGTGAGCAGCAATCTTTATTAATGGATAGAAGGAGGGATTAGAACCAAAGATTGATTTGATGTCACCAAATCCAGCATCATCCCAGCCTCATCACAATGAACATCTCTCCAGCAGCATATCACTCAAATCAAACACTCAATTGAGAATTCAACATCATTTCTCTACCAAATTTATTCCTTTTCAAGAACTAGGATCTGTGCTCAATTTATAGATCATATGAAGGTAGTTTCACAATCAATGACTTTCTAATAATAGGAAAGACATGTTCCCAAGCTCAGAGGTGTTAAATGGACACATGGATTCAAAGTTTGACACATATAGACTCTTCTAGAAGGCACTGGCCATGTGGATATTCCAGAACAATGAGAATTTCGCTCCCAATTGACCAACACACTCTTGAATGTCGGGAAGTTCTTTGCGGAGCACCCTTGAATGGAGGTAACTGCATATGCAAAGCAGTTAGTCCCTTGAGACGCTGCATTTGTGAGCTCATAGGTGATATAAAATGTACTTCAAATCTTGGAAACCTTGCAATGGAAGTCATGGATGATTTGTTCTTGTTATTTGTCTTAAGGCATGTAGCAACTAAAATGATAGGGGATCATAGGACCTATTCATTGCTTCTAGGGATGATGTCTAGTTTAACCAGGTCATTGGGAATGGTGCCCAAATTGACCTATAACAATTCCCCCCTAAAGCATGAAGTCAGAATAACAATAACAATATTTCTCGAATGATATGCTTTACACTATGATGGGCTAGAACTGAAGTGAAGTGGTGACCTGCATCAATCTTACAATACATTACATAATGACATATCCTCTTGATCATGAATTGTTGAGGGAAGGCATTCCCATGCTCAACACATATACTATCTAATAACATGTACATAGCAGAGAAAGTCGTCTACATTGAAATGTTTCCCAATATAGATATGCCTAGAGATATAGGGCGATGTTCAAATGACAATCTATATGTAAGGTCACCGTACAGATGATGTGTACAATAATCCTAAAATCATAGCCCGGGTGGCTAAAACTAGATCTGAGGTCTTCTTATCTCATTCACTCAATTGTTCGGGTACAAGTCTAACCATGCAAATATATGATTTGTAATCGAACATGGTAATACATCATTTGATTACCAGTCAATGATGTGAGCTATTAACAAACGCGAGAGAACCACCATTAATGTCAATGGCCCTCAAGGTACTGGAGTACATTTCGTAAGGTGTGAATAGATGATTTGATGTTGAATTCCAAACAAAATATTTCAGCCAAAAGTCCAGAAGAAAGAATCTTGTCAATGTTGTAACAAGCCTCATGGTACTGGAAGATGATGTTTCTAAGTGAATTTCCTAGATGATGATTTTACGTCTACAGGAAGTCACTTTATTGCGAAACGAGAGTTACTGATTTTAGAGACAAAGTATGACTTGATATAGCAATGTTCAAGGATGAATGTCATGAGAATGAAGGTTTATGAGTATTGTAGAAGGATTATTATTCACTGGATGACTTCTATTGAACATATTGGTGACACTGAGATGAGTTGGCATCATTGACCCAAAATCGAAGTGAAGTTATGATGAACCATAGGTATGAATGAACCGTCAAGAATATTACCCAACCCAAATAGTCACAATGATGGAGTGAAGTGTGATGTTCAAGAGCGATCTTCTACTGTAAAATTTTATGTTCACTTTCCCAAATTTCCCTGGTCATTTGTCGACCAGTACCTCTTTATTTTTTAACAAGCTTGAGGAGGATAACATATGCTTGATCTATATTTCAACCCTTCAGGTGAATAATGTATTTCTATTTAATAATTTAACGAGTCTAGCAATGAATGAAACTCGATTCTTGTCATGATCAACAAGCCTATCACCATTTTATGTTTTAATGAGCTTAATGACAGTGACAACCCGGTCCTTTTTCATATTTAGAGAGTTTGAAAAAGAGGATGAAAGAAAACTCCATAAGTATTTTTTCCTAAATTTTTCCCCCAGATCCCAAAAAGTGTAAGATAATATCTGAGAGAAACTCCTAGCCATGCTCAACTAAGGACTTATTTTTTCATAAATAATATATCTCAGTCTAGAAAAGGGTTAAACTTATATTGAGTAGATATCAATTTATTTACTTTTACGAGCTCAAAAAGACAAGTTCTAGACAATATTTTCACATTATCGAAGTCTTAAAAGAGCTAAAAGAAGACTCCAAGGGTTCCTTCTTCACTATTATCAAAGCTTGAAAAGGAGATAAAAGTGCACTTCAAGTCATTTTTCATTTTTAACAAAGCTCGAAAAATAAGGATAAAAGTATGCTTTCTGGTCAAATCATTCTTGAAATAAATCTGCATGACTAATCTTCTCATTAGCAGCAAAACCTATTCAGAAAAACATAAAATGGATTAAAAATACATGTTTCATGATAAAAACAGAATAAAGCCATAGTCAGAGTAATAAATATGAATTGCAAATAATCAAATGACTAATAAAAAGAGTTTTACTATTCATTTTTACCATTTTAAAATTACCATTTTCGTTTTGGAGTTTTGAACCTTTTTTTTTCCACTGGACTTTAGTTGTTGATTACGATCAATTCTGTGGATGGTTTTCATCATCGTTGGATCCAAGTTGGTGCCATAAACCCTCTCTTTCTTTCAGTAATCAATTCATTTCCTTTCAATGCAAATTTTTAGGGATTTTGGCTCCTTAGGGTAAATTATTTTTCCAAAAAGGGAAACACACCCTTGAGAATCAAAAAATCCATTGTGGAGCACCTAAATTGAAGCCTAGGTTCATATGCAACACACTATCCCTTGTTCAAGACTGCATTGGGCGTAATTCACATTTTTTATTCTTGCATTGTACCCAAAATTTGCCTAATTTTTTTCATGAAAAGGAGTCTAATGAATCTTATGGTTAGGTTTCAGGATTTCATTAGAATAGAATGACGATTAATTGGAGAGAAAGAAAGCATGAAGAACAAAATTTGATTTTCCTAAATGATCCGGGTACAGTAAGATCCCTAAGAGATTTTGGGTTATTAAAGTACTTTTGCTTGTCAGGGATAAGGAAAAAAATACAACTATTGGAATTCCTAGTTCATGCATGGGATCTGGCTATTGAGGCATTTCACATTAGGAACAAAGTGGTCCCTATTACAGCAAAGGATGTATATTTTCTGACAGGCTTGTCGAGGAGAGGCTTTCCTATTTCCCTCTCAGGGTCTGCTCTCGGAGGAGAGATAGTGAGAGAATATTTTTTTCAATATTTATATGCAGGGGTAGATTCAAGGAAGGATGGGAAAATAAACATCCGTGACATTTTTTATTTGCCTTTGAGAGCCATTCTTTTCATGATCGCAAAGCTTGCCGAAACCGTTACACTACATGTAGAGAATAGATCATATATGCAGTATGAGCTAGAGTGCATGGAGCCAATAGTCTTCAACTGGTATGAAGTTGTAGTTTCTCAAATAAAAGAACAAATGAACAAAGAAAAGGGAGGAAGGAATAAAAAATTCATTTACGTTTCGATCCTCATTTCATTTTCCTTAGAGAGGATTCCACTAATGCAACCTTGACATGTGACATAGGGTGTGTCTAACCTTAGAGATCTGAGGATGCAGATATGGGTGGAACTAATGGCTAGGCATGCAATCCAATTGTCCATTATGTTCTCGACTATATTCTTTGCGTAGTTCAAGCGACAAGTTATCACCATCGTTGAGTATGTGTAATATTCTAAAATTTGCAAACAAGCAAATTGGAATATCATATTTTGATGATTTCACTTAGAAGAAGAATAAATGGGAAGGATGCCAATGAACAATAAATATATGAATAATTCCACCTTATTAAGGAAGGATATCACCTTAGGAGCTGGGTTTTACACTTCCAAGTGTGAACAAGGGCAAAATAGATATGGACATAGTCAATTTTGACTAAGTCAACATGCATTCTTAAGGAGGAAGAGATCACCCAAATAAACTAGCTCAATGTGAAAAAGGATCAGCCTAGACACACATATGAGAACCATATTGAAGACCCTTAGTGTGAAAAGAGGCATTGCAGGTGGATTAGTCTCAGTTGACCAAGTCAACAATGCTGCTACAAAGAGGAGGGAAGCCAACTAGGGCAGCACAGTTTTGGAGGAGGAATATGTTGGGGTCTTGTGATTTGGCTGATTAGAAAACCAAATGACAAGGAATCATATAAAACAAGAATTATAGCTCTAAGATCTAGCCCTCCTAGTCTCAGAGAGGTATTTCTCAATATGTTTATAAGGATATAGCTTTATGCTTGTAAAAGGTTGATTTTAGGCTAGTTATTAAGTGCAAGTTTGTTTTGTCTAGGTTTGGTTGGTTGAACATGAATGATCTTGGAAGCATAAATAGAAAAGGGAAATATCAAATCCATTGGGCAATGGAGTCAAGAAGAAGTTATAACAAGCTCAATCAATGGATATGGGATATCAAAGGGAAAATCTAACTTGGCCAGTGGATCTCGGGTTTGGTGGATGAAATGAAATGGACATTAAGGATTTAGAAGGAGAAGTAGCACTTCTCAACAAAGGGACTTAAAACATTATTTGAACATGAAGAGGCATTCCATAGACAGGGCTAACCATAAATTCTAGAAACCACACTTCAGCAAATAACAATATCAAGACAAATTTTCAAATGAAATCTAGGAGTCGAGGAACACTCTATTTCATCCAAATATTTCACCTTCAAGAATAAGAAAAAATTCAAGATTCACAAAAAGCTGCATTCATAGAAGAGGGAACTCTTAGACATCTAAGAATGAAACTATAATTACCTTCAAAACAATTATGTCAGCAAGAACAGAGGGTATGATCAAAACAGACCTCTCTGGCAAACTATAAACAATGATACTTTAAAGGGAGACTTCAGAAACAGTTTTCAAGAGGCAGCAAGCAGGGAAAACCATAAATCATTCTTGAGACCTACTATTTGAACTATTTCTGAAATAAACAAGCATAAGGGTTGAAAAAGCAGTCAAACTACTCAATAAAACTTCAGCAGATGAAAACATAAAGATAATGAAGAGCAAACAGGTCTAAGGTGCTTCTAGCAGACATTTCTTAGCCTAAAATTTTTACTCTACTGTAATTATAGAATGATGAAATAGAATGGAAAACAGGAAAAACATTAACAGATTAGAATACATCACCAACAACCATGCTCAAGGATCCAATGATAGAGCCTTCTCATTAACAAACATGTCAAACATCATCAATCTTCCAAAACTTCAATTTCTTATTAATCTTTAGCCAGACTATGTACAACTACAAAGAGTTCGAATGCCAACAACCAACCCCTAACAAATAGCTCCTCATAGAATATTTATAGAAGAATGAGGAGGTGGAACTCTTTTTAGGGTTTAAAATGTTATTAATTACAGAGTAAATGCATTCTTAGCCTTGAAAACCACGCAGGGCATAAGGTAGGAATGAGTTGCATTACTTCTCTGTTTAATAACTTTCTCTTTACTTCCTGAAGATAAATTAGGTGAAAGGAATGGGTTTTAAGGTTTTCCCATGTCTTACAATAACTTTTCTAACAATCAAAATATGTTATGTTAGTGTGATAACTGTCAGAGCGTCTTTGTAGGTAAAAAACAGCCTACAGGTGGCTTCAGATATTTTGATGAATTAACTGCTTTGCCCTATCATGCACGAGGCCTTATGCCTTATGATTTGTCCTTTTTCTGAATGTTATGACTTTAATTCTTTTATCTCAATACTGTGCTTTATCTTTAATCTTCACGGGTTAATCTCTTGATTTCAGGCTTTATGCTTTAACCTTTAGTCTTTAATATTCATCTTTAATCTCTAATTGGTCTTCATTGTTCTTCATTTAAATTTATTGTTTTGTAGACAGGTGATTTCTTCACGCTGGAGGGTTTGCTGTAGTAATCGATGTTCATGATGCATCGATTAAACGTGAAGTTTCAACCCTTAACTTCCTTTTTCTGCATTTAATTAGGCCCTAAGGATCGTCATCCTCTGCTTCTGCAATAATTTTGCTGTGGGACAGCTCCAATATTTAACCACCATGAGAACTTGCAACCAAACAATAAAAAATTAAATAAAACCTGCGTTTTTGGGTTTAAACTATTTCAGAGGGCTTTGGCGGAGGTGAAAGAGTAGTGCAGAGGAGGTGGAATGCAGGCAGAGGTTTAAAATTTGTAGTGGAGCGGGGAGCAGAAAAATGTAGTATCTAGAAAACTGGCAGTGGTTTTCGCATGGGGCTTGGGTGGTAAATGGTATTGGGCCAAATGAATGTGACACAGGTCAGTGGCTGACACGTATTCTCCTAAAAAACGCCTATTTCGCGTGTAAATAGCTCGGAAAATTTTATTTATGAAATGAGTGCAAAATGGATTTAGGGTCATTAGATCTTTGGGCTGAAGATCTATGGTTGTAGATGAGCGTGAGGGGAGATGAGATGCATGGCGGAAGAATGAGGTGGGGTTGGGGTGACGTAAGCCAATTTTTCGCATAGCAGGAAGGCTTGAGATTGGGTAAACGATGAGCGTCGTGGATTTATAGTGTTAAAGGGCTATAATCCATGTATGGGCGTATATATGAAGGGAAAAAAAGGTGGAAGTGGGATGGAGTGGAAGCGCTTCTAGGCCGCTGGATCTGGGGGGAGGAATAGATCAATGGTGGAGATCACACAGAAACACAATGAAAGGCCCCAGTGTGGTCGGGTGGGACTAGCAGGATTGCATGGGAAAATGGAAGAAAAATATGTGCAACGAGACACTTGAGGTACAGACAGATTTGTGGACCGGGTGCCTCCACAATGAATCTTAGCCATTGGATGAAGATTTCACATATCCCGAGGATTCAACTGTGGGGATACTTATATGGTTGACCTTTGTGCTGAAGAGTGCCCTCGAGTGAAGAAGAAGGTGAATAGATGCAGGTTGTCGGATCCGTGAGATGGACGACGGAGAAAGCATCGCTGGATCGGTAATCGGCCGAGTAGAGGGTCAGGGGAGGAAGAATTTAGGAGTTGCGATATGCCGATGCAATGATGGAGTGATGAGCGACGAAGTGATGGATGCGATGAATGTGATGGCCACTATGACCATCGAATTTTTGAGGAAATGGACGGCTGTGATCATATCGGAAAATCGGCCATCGACAGGGTAAAGGGTCAGGGGACCAAGAAATTAGGATCGTCGATGCACCGATGTGCAATGGAGCGATGCACTGATGACTTTAGCACTCGGCTATGGGGCTTAGGTCATATGGGAAGTAGGGCAGAAGATTTAAGCTCGCGGGGGATCGGATCTGTTAGCACCTAATTTGAAGCTTAGGCTGAAAGAAGGCAAACCAGGGTAACCTCAAACAACGCTAAGCCTTGCAGCTAGCCCTACAAGGTTAGGAGAGGGTTGTCTCTGTGAAAGATATTCAATGAAACATAAGAGTAAACTGATTTTAGGCTAGGTATAATAATGGGAAATATTTTTTATAAATTTTCAAGGTGTATGGAACAGATGGGGCAGTTTGAATCTAGGGAATTAAATCAGAGATACAGGGTATTCTATGGGGCAAGGTAGGCAAGGATTTTAACAACTTAGTTTAAATAATGATGAAATGTGTAAGACTGGTGAGAAGCTGAAAAGGGCATAGGAAATGGATCCTTTTCAAACAGAAGAAAAAATAGAATATGAATGATTTCCCAAGGTAGAGAATTAAAAATTGATTCTACTTATCTATCCTGAAACCATTCAATCAGAGATATGAATGAATGAATGGAAAACATAACAATTAACATATGAACACAAAGGAAAGAAAAATGCTAAAATTCAAACCACAGGGATCCCATAAATTAGAACTGCATATCTTTATTAATTCCCTCCCAAACTGTTACAAATGGAGTGTAGATCATCCTCAATGATTTCCAAGCTAATTCCACACTTTTAATCCCCCTTACTTTTAACAAATGCTTGAAAATTACATTAAATAGATAGAAATTGAGGGAAGTAGATCCATAGAAAAAGGGAGTTGTTTGATTGAAATATGAACATAGGAAGAAAGCCAACAATATGCCCTTGAAAAGAAGGAATAGCAATAAAATTTTGAATATCTGAGGATTTCGCTATTACATTTTCTTTAAACAATGGATAAGACAAACTGAAATGATTCTATGTGCTTCATAATTAGCTCTCAATCGTTGACTACTTCCTTGCTTTTTTGTCCTTCAAAGAAAACCAAATTTGAAGAAAATTCCTTTGAAAACCATTGAAAAGTAAAATTATGCCTTTATTGAAGAAAGACCTTTTTTAAATAAAAAGGGCAAAGGGAAAGGGATGTGGGTTCGAATCGCAATCGGAAGATCGAAAGGGAGGGAAGATATTTGGAATAGAGCGATTGAAAAATATGTGATGCGATGGAAACATTGCGATTGCGATTAGTGTAAAGGGAAAGGGGAAACCACAATCACAATCAGAGTGGGTGGGGAGTGGGCATTTTTAAATGTTAACTTACGACAAAACTTGCGATGCGATTGAAGAACGAGTGAAAAAATGAGAAATGGGAGACATCCTTTTAAAACTTATATAAGTTGAGTTTTATGTTTTTACAAAGGAAAAAAATGATTTTTTAATTGAAAAGAGCGAGGGCTTTTGGTGGGACCAGGGAGTAAAGTGAAATTGCAATCGGGGCTTGGAGCGGGTGTATTACACAATGGGATTTCACTGATTGTGATTGGGGATAGGCGATGGGGGGGAAGTCTTTATAAAACCAAAATGAATGAAATATGGGACTTTATATAGGGAAAAACCCATTTTCCTTTGAAAAGGGCGGAAGATTTAAGTGGGACCCAAAGGGGAATAATCACAATCGCAATCGGGAAAGGGAGAGAGGTTAAGTGTTGGGAATTAAAATATGCGATGCGATGGAGAAAAATACTTAAGAAATATTTTAAGTAAATTTATGGCTTTACAAAGGAAATCACGCTTTTGTTTGGGAAAAGGGTGGAAGGCTTTATAGTGGGGCCCGGCCAATCGCAATCACAATCAGAGGCGAGAAGGGTTTAACACATAGTGGCGGGGAATGCGATTGCAATGGAGCGATGACTTGTGGGCCATCGGATCGTTGATCAGATCAACAATCCGGATGTGATCGGGCGAGATCAATCGCATCAGAGTTTTTGTAATCGGAAGGGTCAATCAGGATGCTTGATTTGTATAGTGCGATTGCGATCGGATCAGGGGAGGTCAATCGAAAGTCACATTTGAATTTTGCGATCAGAAGAGAAGGGAAGGGTTTTATAAGAAACTTCAAACTTACGTTATAAATTTGAAGGGAAAAATAAGGAAAGGGGTGTGTTTAGGCTTTTGAGTGGCTTTCATTCACTTAGGCATAATTTGCAATCCAGGAGTCAGTTTTGAGAGTATGATATACCGTTGGAAAGATATTTCTGAGCTCTTTCTGATGGACACATTTGGAACGTGATTTTACTGTGAAATATCTATGGAAAATACCTTTGAAGGGAAGGGTGGTGACTTTGTGGAGAAGGCAGCTTCTGAAGTGCAGCTCATTACATGTGAAGACATAAAATTACATAATAGATGATAATGAAGGAAAAAATTGCATCACGCTCAATAGAACATTTATTTGATTTTCCCAGATGCTATGACTTAGAGTTTATTTTACCTCCTCATGATCTTGCTGATATTTATTGACACTTAACTCATTAATTTGACCAAAATAAGACCCTAGAACCTAATGAGACCAACTCTATGACCTAATAATATGGAAGTGAATCATGACCAAAGACCATAGAGAAGGGAATTAGCAAGTTTCACATGAGGGAAAACTGATGAAATACCACTACCATCAATGAATCCATGACCTAGTGGAATGATGAAATTTTATGGTATGGGACTCCTAATATGCAAATGCAAAAGAACAATTTTGATCACTGATGGAAGTATGACTAGACTGACACTAACATTGGCTCTAATGGGGATGGTAGCTCCTTGGAGGTGCCAAGAACACCGTAGAACAAGTAGCCTTATCCATTGGGCATGGAATAAAAAAAATACTGAAAAATGACACAATGCAAACTGACTATGACTCAAGAATAAGACTGAAAACTAACATAAAACCAAAATATACACATATCATTCATGTTTTATAGCCTTCACCTCGGGCCCCAAACTTCAATGACTGTGTATTTGAAATCTGACCAAAAATAACATGGTATATACAATGATTGTGACATATTTTTTGATCCATTATCTTCAACAGTGGTAGTGCTTCAAAATCCTACCATTCACTGGTCCTCCAGGGAAATCTTGGCCATCCATCTCTGAGAGAAAGAAAACATTTTGTCCTTTGTATGCTCAAATCTTGTATGGTCCTTTCCACAAGTTTTCAAACTTACCATGCTTCCCTTTGTCCTCATTTCATGCATCCCATCTCAACACCACATCATCCAACTGAAAATTTTCTGCTTTGGTCTTACAGTTGTAGATCTTCTTAATATTCTCCTGTAAATGAATAGCGTTTTGAGACACTTCCTATCTTGTTTGTTGGAGGTGGATCATTTGATTGATCCTTCACTGTTTATCATCTTGTTCACTGCCAACCTCTTGTAATAACCTCATGATAGGAACTGTAAGCGATGTAGGAAAGACAACATCAGTACCATAAACCAATTCAAATGGTGACATACCTATGGATTTATTACTACTAACTCTTTCAGCCCATAATGCGTTGATGAGCTTTCAGTGCCAGTTCCTTTTGTTTGCCTCCAGCATATTCTTGATTATGTTTATCAGAGACTTATTCAATGATTCTGCCAGGTTGTTGCCTTGTGGGTAGTACGTTGTTGAATGGCCCAACACAATGTTGTATTTGTCACTGAAATCCACCATCTTCTTATATTTGAACACTATTGTGTTATCTGTTATAATTTTTTGAGGACAACTAAAACGAGACAAGATATTTGACTCTAAAAATTGAATGATTATCGTGTCAGTAGCTTGCCTTGCCAGAACGGCCTCGATCCATTTGGTGAAGTAATCTATACATGTTAAGATCCATCGATGTTGTGTTTATGATGCGGGATGGATTTATCTTATGAAATCAAGTCCCCACTGCTGAAAGGGAGCATTTACAGCAACTGGTTTCAAGGGAAGAGGAAGCAATTTCCTTTTCCCCTGGAAAATTTGACACTCATGGCAGCTCATAACTGTTTTATACATATTTGAAAATAAATTTGGCCAATAATATCCTACTCTCAACACTTTATTAGTTGTATTTTTCCAAAACAAATGACCACCACAATCACCTTTGTGAAAATCGTGCATCACTTGCTACGCCTCATCTTCAACCAAACAATTAAGTAGAATACCTCCTCGATCTTTCCAATAAAGAGCACTGTTTAAAATACAATATTTGGCAAACTTAAGTTTCAGTGATCTACATTTTCTTTTAGACATCCCTGGAGGTGGTGAAAGATGCTGAAGAACATAAACAATATCTGAATACCATGGGGATTGTAGAAAAATTTCTGAAACTGGAACAAGAAAACCTTCATCCTCATCCTTTGACATTGCTGTTATGAGATTTATATTCAAAGCACATAGGTTTGATTGGGCCATTAGCTTTTCCATGCCTTGTCCTTTGATCAACTTTGTGGGTTTGATCTCCAAATCATATTCTAGCATTGCTGATATCCACTTACCTCTTTGACCTTCTAGATCGTTTTGCATCAAGACATCCTTTACTGCTACATTAGGAACATACTCTATAGTATGTGAATGCAGAATGTATACTCTAAAATCATTCAATGCTTTTATAACAGCCAATGCTTTTTTCTCAATGATATTATACCGCAAAGCAGCATCTCTAATAGTCTTGCTGAAAAAGGAAATTGGCTTTTCAATCTGATCTCCCTTCTGCATCAAAACCACAGCCATAGTATGCTCTGATGCAAATGAAAAAATAATGAAATCTTGAGTGTAATCGGGACTAATAAAGACTGGGGCATTGGACAGAGCAAAATTTACCAGATTAAATGACTTGATAGCATCCTCACTCCATTTGACAGTGCTATCCTTCTTCAACATGTTAGTCATTTCCCTTAAGTGTTTAGCCAAATTGGGTATAAATCTACACAAGAAGTTCATCTTACTATTGAATGCTTGAATTTCCTTTTTGTTACGTGGAAGATCTATGTGCTGAATTGCCTCCACTCTTGAAGGATCAATACAGATACTGTCTTTAGAGATGATATGCCCCAGCAACTTGCATTCATCCATAGCAAAGAGACTCTTCTTTGGATTAAGATAAATCCCAAACTTTCTACAACGCTAGAAAACATCTCTCAAATGGTGCAAATGTTCATCATCAAAACTAGAAAGCACTGTCAGATCATCCAAATAAACAACAAGAAAAACATCATTTTCATGGGAAAAAGAAATGTCCATTTCTTGTTGGAAATTAGCTCCAGCGTTCTTCAGTCGAAATGGCATTTTGGCATATTGGAAAGTTCCCCAGGGTATTGTGAAGGTAGTTTTGTCTTGGTCTTTCTCATGCACCAAGATCTGGTTGTAGCATGAGTAGCCATCGAGTAGTGACATCCTTGATGCTCCAACTACTCTCTGCAGAATATGGTCCATCTTCGGAAGTGGATAATTATCCTTTAAGGATGCTTTATTTAGATTCGGAAAATATATGCATAACCTTATCTCTCCTGTCTTTTTATGTACTGGGACCAAATTTGAAATCCAGTAATAAAATCTAATTGGAACAATGATACCATATTTGTACAATCTGTTTACCTCTTTTTCAATGGATGGCAGCAGCTTCGGGTTGATTCTTTTCAGATTCTTTCTAAATGGCTTCTGATCCGGCTTAATGGGAATAGTATGTTGAATTATGTTTTTGTAAGACACCTTTAAATCTAAATAATCCCATGCAAACACATTAGAAAATTTAGAAATTAATTTAACATACTGTTCCTTTACCTCAGGGGATAATGCCTTTGATAACTTCACAAGCTTGGGCTTGTCAGCTGTTCCAAGATTCACATCTTCAACTCCTTTCTCAGTAGGCGCCAAACTTGGTTTCTTTGCAACATCATCCTAATCAAAAAGCTCCTCTAAAGGTATGAGACCTCTAGGAATTACATTATCGTTCAGCTGCAATATGTCCGTCTGATTTGCTTCAATTTCTTGATCATCAACATCATACTCACCTTCTATGGGAGTATCCTTGAATTTTTCTTCACTCTGCAAAAAAGCATTGATTTCATTGTCATCCCAAAACACTTGCCAATACCTTAGATTATCTGGGACAATAGGCCTATGTTTGACATAAATTTCAAACTTATTGCTGGAGTTCATTAGAATTTTCAAATTGCTTGCAGTAGTGGCAAGAGAATCAACAATGAGATTCTTCATTCTGGGTATTGCTGTCAAAGTGTACTCAGGAAAAGCCCTCAAGATATCAAGGACTACATTTCTATATGCCCTCAATCGCAGATTCTTTTCTTGATACTCTCATTTTACCTGTTTGATTATCAGCTCTGAGTCTCCATAGACAAAAATCCTCTTTGCATTCAATTTCTTTAAAATTTTCAGAACTGCAATCAAAGCTTCGTATTCTACTTCATTATTAGAGCAGTCAAAAGCCAACTTGTAAGCACATACTCTAACATTACTAGGAACTTTTTCAGGCTGGAAAACAGGGCTCCGGATACATATTCCTGTAATAGCACCGTCCTTACCAACAACTCCATCAAAATCCATGCTCGAAAGGCCTTCTTCTTCTTCTACATGCTAAAATTTTGCTTCTTTCTCTACTTTATCTTAACTAACTTCTGCATTCTTTTGTTGTTCATTGTCTTTTTGCTGCTGGCAGGCAGAATTCTCAGAAGTGCTTACTGCTTTATCCTTTTATTGTTTAAGGACTTCCCTAAAAATTTCTGATATTTTAGGTATCTCATCTACTTGTACCAACTGGACATCTTCATTATTCAAACCACCATTTGAATATAATACAAATGACTCTAAATCTATGTGGAATGCATTAATGGGATGACTAACTGGCTTCTCTTTGCTAGTGATCATATATTTCATTTCCTTCTCCCTATATAGTTTTCTCAATTGACCAAACACGAGAATGGTGGCATAAGAGAAGTCAAGCTGCATGGTTCCTTTAAGTTTTTCACCCCAAGACCTAGATAGAAGCATTCCAAACCGTGGTGGAACATCAGCAACAACTACATCCATCAAGACATTCTTGGCTGGGATTTTATCCAAAGATACTACCAAGTCTTTGATTAGACCAATACAATGGACCCTACCAGAGTCAAAGGAATAAAAATCATGGTATTTGCGAGTAATATCAAGTCCTAACTTCTCCATAATGGATTTTGGCATCAAATTATGCGAGGCTCTGGAGTCCAACATAGCATTATGTAAGATGAATTCATGTAATCTAAGACTCAGGTAAAAGGGAGGGATTTCACTTTCTTCAGATTGATCTTCTGTGGCTGGACCAAAGATGAGTTCAGGGTAGCCATCTTCAACATTAACCATATCTGATACAGAGTCTATTTGAAAAATTCTAGATTTGTAAGCACTATTTTTCACCAACTCAGTTAAGGGTATAGACACTTTCAGCTTAGAAATTTCATTTTATAAATTAAAAGAAGGCACTTTTTCTACCTCTTTGATGGGAGGGTCTTTCTTCTCTACTAGCTCCTTTGCTGGGCTATGCTGGTTCTTTTCGTTTGCAGTGTTGATCGCTGAAGATGTTTTGCTGGGGGAAGGATCGGCAGGCTCTTTCCCTTTCTTCTGAGTATTTGAAGAATCGTTCTTCAATTGAAAGTCCTTTCTTTTCTGAATGGGACTGATCGACACATCCCTACTCCTCAAAGAGTACTACCTCTATTGTGCTGATAAAGCATTCATGTATCCTCTTTGGAAATCATCAGACTCTTCTTCTAACACTACGTCATTATCCAATATGAAATCTTGATCCCTTTGAATGTCTGCAATCGTCATGTATTCTTCATCTTCTGTGAGAAATATGGGAGCACCATCTGCAGTGAAGAAATGATTGGCTTCAATCACAGGATCATCATCATCATCTGTTTCCATTCCCTAAACATAATTTTGCTGGAATGGGGTTTTGATCTGTTGTTGTGGCATTGCTTGGTCTTGCGCTCTCTGTTCTCTCTGCTTAAGTCTGAATTGCGGCTACTGATGTCTTCTGAAATTTGAATTCCTGATTTGTGCTTCAGGTCTGTCTGAAATTGTCAGCCGATCAACCATATTTTCGACTATTCAGATCAAAGTATCCATTTTATTGTCTAAAGGAGATGCTTCTTCTTTCATAGTTACTCTCTTTTTAGCTTTTTCCCGAGCTCTTCTGGCCAGCAGGTTGGCTTCTACGCTCAGAACTATCTTTTGCATGACTTCAAGTGTGGTAGGATCTCTTTCTCATAGCTGATATGACATATCAGCATCAAAACCTTCTGGAAAATTAAGCAAGGCTAATCCCATAGGGGGTTTAAGATTGGCCATAATAGCATTATATACAACATTAAATCTTACACAGTAATCCTGTACAGTTTCGCCCACATTTCTTTTAATATTTTCATATTCAGACAAAATTTGGAGTGGGTTTTTCTTTACCTCCCACCGGTCCAATAATTGTGTATGTAACTCATGCAAAGTGTGAATAGAGCCTGTTGGTAAGGCTCTGAACCACTTTCTAACTTCACCTCCAAAGCTTTGGACAAACAACCTTGTGGTGACATTTTCTGCCTCTACCTCATGACGATCAAAAAATTCATTCATCTTATCAACTTGTTGTTAGGATGTGATGCTTTGAGTGGTATCAAATATAGGAATTTTACTTTGATAATCAACATGCATATCATTCAATTGCTGAGGTAAAACTAGGGGTGCATAGTGGGTAGCCATGGATCGAGGTGGATTTACAACAGTTTTTGTGCTACTAGGATGCAAGGGAGGTGTTGATGGAGGAGATGAAAGATGATAATTGATTTCTAAGACTAATGGAAATGCTAGTGAATTAGGAGGAAATTTTGTTCTTGATGACTCTGAAGGTTCAGGGATATTGGTTACAATGATAGATGATTGAAGGAAATTCAAAATATAATCATCAATTGATGTATTTTCCCTTTGAACTTTGATATCTACAAGAAATTCTGGATCTAAAACTATGTCATCAAGTGCAGTTTCAGATTTAATTCTAAACAAAGAAAGCTCAAAACACTCATCAAAAGAAATGTCTTCTATAAACAACCACTCACTGGGCCAAGTATGGGATCTAAAGATAAGTCTAGGACTTAGTGATCCTTGTTGTCTTCTGACTATTCTTGGAATGAGATTAGGATTTTCAAACACAGGGGGGATTTGGATCTGGATTGGCCCTTGTATATCTTCTTGAAGCCAATGTGGTCAAATTTATACTGTACAATGTTTTTATTTCAGCCTAGCAAACTCTAAATGTCATCATCTAGAGTCCAGAAATTTATATTGAAAATATTACTGGGGAGATCAGTCCTTTATGCTAAATCCCCAGTACGGTCACCAGAAATGTTAGCACCTAATTTGAACCTTAGGCTGAAGGAAGGAAAATCAGGGTAACCTTAAGCCATGCTCAACCTTGTAGCTAGCCCTAGAAGGTCAGGAGAGGGCTCTCTCCATAAAAATATATTCAATGAAGTGTAATTACAAACTAATTTTAGGCTAGGTATAATAATGGGAAATGTTTTTATGAATTTTCAGGGTTGTATGGAACAAATGGGGCAGTTTGGAACTGGGGAATTAAATCAGAGATACAGGGTATTTCATGGGGAAAGGTAGGCAGGAATTTTAGCAATTAAGTTTAAATAATGATGGAATGGTAAGACTGGTGAGAAGCTGAAAAGGGCATAGGAAATGGATCCTTTTCAAACAGAAGAAAACACGGAATATGAATGATTTCCCAAGGTAGAACATTAAAAATGGATTCTACCTATCTATATTGAAAGCATTCATCCAGATATATGAATGAATGAATGGAAAAAATAAAAATTAACATATGAACACAAAGGAAAGAACAGTGCTAAAATTCACACCACAGGGATCCCATAAATCAGAGCTGCATATCTTTGTTAATTCCTTTCCAAACTGTTACAAATGGAGCACAGAGCATCCTCAATGATTTCCAAGCTAATTCCACACTTTTAATCCCCCTTACTCTTTACAAATGCTTGAAAATTACATTAAATAGACAAGAATTGAGGGAAGTAGATCCACAGAAAAAGGGAGTTGTTCGACTGAAATCCGAACATAGGAAGAAAACCAACAATCTGCCCCTAAAAAGAAGGAACAACAATACATTTCGAACATCTGAGGATTTTGCTGTTATATTTGCTTTAAACAGAGGAGAAGACAAACTGAAATGATTCTTTGTGCTTCATAATTAGCTCTTGAATGTTGACTGTTTCCTTGTTTTTTGGTCCTTCGAAGAAAACCAACTATGAAGAAAATTCCTTTGAAAACCATTGAAAAGTAAAATTATGCCTTTATTGAAGAAAGACCTTTTTTGAATAAAAAGGGAAAAGGGAAAGGGATGTGGGCCCAAATCTCAATTGGAAGATCGAAAGGGAGGGAAGATATTTGGAATAGAGCGATTGAAAAATATGCAATGCGATGGAAACATTGTGACTGCGATTAGTGTAAAGGGAAAGGGGAAACCACAATCGCAATCAGAGCGGGAGGGGAGTGGACATTTTTAAATGTTAACTTACGAAAAAACTTGCGATGCGATTGAACACAGGGCGAAGAAATGATAAATGGGAGAAATCCTTTTAAAACTTATATAAATTGAGTTTTACGTTTTTACAAAGGAAAAAACAATTTTTTAATTGAAAAGAGAGGGGGCTTTTGATGGGACCAGGGAGTAAAGCGCAATCGCAATTGGGGCTCGGGGCAGGTGTATTACACAATGGGATTTCGCCGATTGCGATTGGGGATAGGCAATGGGGGGGAAGTCTTTATAAAACCAAAATGAATGAAATATGGGACTTTATATAGGGAAAAACCCATTTTCCTTTGAAAAGGGAAAAATATTTTAGTGGGACCCAAAGGGGAATAATCGCAATCGCAATCGAGAATGGGAGCGAGGTTAAGTGTTGGGAATTAAAATATGCGATGCAATGGAGAAAAATACTTACGAAATATTTTAAGTAAATTTATGGCTTTACAAAGGAAATCACGCTTTTGTTTGGGAAAAGGGTGAAAGGATTTATAGTGGGGCCCAACTAATCGTAATCGCAATCGCAATCGGAGGCGAGAAGGGTTTAACATATAGTGGCAGGGAATGTGATTGCGACAGAGTGATGACTTGTGGGCCGTCGGATCACTGATTATATGAACGGTCCGGATGTGATTGGGTGGGATCAATCACATCATATTTTTTGTAATTGGAAGGGTCAATCAGAATGCGGGATTTGTATAGTGCGATTGCGATCAGATCGGGGGAGGTCAATTGGAAGTTGCATTTGAATGTTGCGATCGAAAGAGAAGGGAAAGGTTTTATAAAAAACTTCAAATTTGTGTTATAAAGTTTAAGGGAAAAATAAGGAAAGGGGTGTGTTTAGGCGTTTGAGTGGCTTTCATTCACTTAGGGACAATTTGCAATCCAGGAGTCAATTGTGAGAGTATGATATACCGTTGGAAAGATATTTCCGAGCTCTTTCTGATGGACACACTTGGAACGTGATTTTACTGTGAAATTTCTATGGAAATCACCTTTTAAGGGCAGGGTGGTGACTTTGTGGAGAAAGAAACATCTGAAGTGCAGCTCATTACATGTGAAGACATAAAATTACATCATAGACGATAATGAAGGAAAAAATTACATCACGCTCAATAGAACATTTATTTTATTTTCCTAGATGATGTGACTTAGAGTTTATTCGACCTCCTCATGATCTTGTTGATATTTATCGACACTTAATTCATTAATTTGACCAAAATGAGACCCTAGAACCTAATGAGACCAACCCTATGACCTAATAATATGGAAGTGAATCATGACCAAAGACCATAGAGAAGGGAATCAACAAGTTTCACATGAGGAAAAACTGATGAAAGACCACTACCATCAATGAATCCATGACCTAGTGGAATGATGAAATTTTATGGTATGGGACTCCTAATATGCAAATGCAAAAGAGAAATTTTGATCACTAATGGCAGTATGACTAGACTGACACTAACAAGATCGGCGGGGAAAAAAAAAAGAAAGGGAAAGGGAAGCAGACATTCAGAAACTGCGAAGTGTGATGGCGATGGGGGCCTAAAAACTTTAGCCGACAGTCGCAGAGCAGGTCATATGGAGGAAAGAGGGGTTAGGGTCTGAGCTAAAAAGAGCTTAAGGCCTTAAGTAAAAATGAAGCTTTTAGGCTGAAAATGGAGGTTTTTGAAGGGTTTTTGGAGGTTCTGATAGGATTAAAAAGGGGTTTTAAACCAGAAAAAAGGGATTTCATCAGGTTTAAAGGGGATTTTGAGGAAGTAAAGGGTAAAATGAGGAAAGTGGGGGGATTTTTGCAGAGGGATTCATTCAAAGTAAAAATGATGAAAAATGGTTCTGAAGAAAAAGTTTCCTCTTTGGAAACAACAGGATTTTGAAGTGAAACATCAGTGAAGGGAGGTTTCTTTGGATAGAGAGAACAACCAGGCTTCAAGAAATAGTAGTTTTCCATGAAGATTTCTTCTTGAAGGCTTAAGAACATATTTAGCCATCATTTGGTATAACATGAATTATAGATGGCTAACAGTGGCTCCACTTGGGGAGGACAACTTTCCCTTTAGGTGTGCAGAACCTCAGTTGATCAATATTTGGATTTTAGCAGACCAATGCCTTATCCATTGGGCTGAATTTCTTAGTCTTCTTGTTGATTTTCTTTGCATTTTGACAATTCTTCAATGACCTGCAACATGAAAAACTCTTTAAGACAACACCTCTACCTACCCACACTACTTGTCCTAGCATTGTTTCTTCTCTTGAGTGCACTTGAACTGGCATCTCTTTTACATATTATTTTTGAAAACAGAAAGATAAAACTATCTAATGCTACCCTTATTTCTTCCAAGAGTCTAGATTAAACAATTGGAATCTAAAGCTTCTCTACCTAATCTACTATCATCCAAGATTAAACTGTTTGAATGATCTGCATTCTCTACATTCTAAAATAGAAACTTAAACACAGTCAAATCAGGATTGGACTGTCTGTTTTGCTATGGTGTCTATGGCTGTATGTACAAGCTGCACATAGACTTTTATCTGCAGAACATTAAAACAAAACTGTGAAGGCTTAAGATCTGAAAATTATAAACATCCTTCTGTTCCTTTTCAGCTCTGATTTTGATCCTTTTGAGTTGTTCTCTTCTTCTTTACCTGGTTCAATTTTTCAGCATGTTAGAACCAGTATTCTTTGTATCTTTGGCTAAGGTTTTGATCTGATTAGAGCCATTCTTTTTCTTTTGATTCTTTGGTTCAGATTTTGAGCATGTTTGAACCATTATTTTCTATCCTAATCTATTCTACTGATAAGCCAAGATTAAACAATTTGGAAAATATTCTTCACTAACCATCAACAGTAAATTGAAATCTATCTAGTCATGATTAGGCTATATGACTAAATAGCAGTGTTAAGTAGTGGCACTTAGGCTAGCACACTTTCAGATTATTCTTTTCTTTTTTAGTATGGGGCTATACATTTCTTCTTTTATATTTGACCTCTTTTCCTTTTCCACTGTTTTTTGTATTTTTTCAGTTTTTCTTTCAAAGCAAAAAAAAAAAAACGAACAAAATGCTTACAGGCTGAGCTTTATTGACATTCCTATCTAACCTAGCCTAACTTGGAAAACTTACATATTTAGCTAACGAACTCCCTTTTCCAATATAGCCAATCAAGTAAATGGTTCCCTGATTGGTCTTTTCTCATCTCCTTGAGCATGCCAGACAGACAGGGCCACTCCCATCTCACTTGTTTTTTAGCAGCAGTGCTAGAAAATTTTCTTACTATTTGCAAAAAATTTCTCTCAACAACATTTATTCCCTCTTCAAATGTCTTCAAAAAATGAGCAAATGGGTGCTGAAATAATACTTGGTTGTGAGTATTTGAAAGATAGTTTTCAACCAGGATTAATTTTTTCTCCACTAGATCAAGATCAAGGTTCTTTTGAGAAAGAAAATCTTCCTCATCTTCATTATTATCTGAACTGGAGGACTCATCATAGATTGCAGTACTGTCCTCTTGTAGTCCTAGTATGCTATGATTCAGTGGACTGTAATCTGTGAAGAGATCATCATATTCTTGAGCAGGTGTATCTTTTATTACCTCAATCCTCTTAGGAGAATGTTTCTTATATTCATCATGCTCAAGAAATTCTTCATTGTTTTCCACCTCAAATTTTGAACTGAAAGACTGTTGATTCCCAATCACATGAAAAATGTTACTGATGAGTTGTAATGAAAAAGAGAAAAGATTCAGAGATTCTTCACCCTCTTCTTCACTTTTAAATCTTTCTTCATCAGTATCATAAATAGCCTACTTTGGCTCATTACTTTCTCGAAGTTGGTGGAACTGATTTTCCTCCCAAAAATCTACTAATGATGGTCATGCAAGATCAACTTCTGTTTGGAGAACATCATCATCAGATAGATCAAAATTAGGAAAATAATTAACGTAATTAATGTCACCAATCAAACATACTGGATTATCAACAGGTCTTTCTTTATTCTGATCTACAAGGGAACTTTCTAAATTTTTACAAAAAAAGTGAATGGGCAAGAGTGTTTTTTTTATAAAAAGTTTCAGAGGCTCGTTGTTTATTGATAATCTGATCAATGTCTTCTTCTGTCAAAGGAGGAGATGTTTTTGATTTCCTTTGAGCAGAGGTACAATAGTTCTCTATCTCTTGTGAAGACTGAATTTGAGGCTGGATGTCTTCTTGAGCCTCAGCTAAAAAGGATGATGAATCATTGTTTGTTCTTGCAGGCATATCTTGAGGAATTTATTTTATTTCTTGATTAGTTTCTTCCTCAATTGATTCATCTAGGTTCTTGTGATAGTTGTCTTGGGTATGAAATTCATGAGTGGTTGCTAAGAGATATTCAGGATGCATATTAACCAAATCCTCATCAATATCCAAGAGGTATTGTATGATGTTCTGAGATTGATCACAACAATTTGCAGTCCATGATAAATATGAAGAGTTTTCTTTATATTTTTCATAAAATACTTGGTGCATTTCTTTTAAACAAAACAAACTCTTAGGTTCTAACCATTCATACCAATCCCTTTCCTTTCCTTCTAATGTTGCCATGAAAATTTTCATAAGACAGTCCTCATGCCATTCAACTTTTAACCTCCATAGATGTATATGAAACTTGATGAGATGTAACAAAGGTTCATCAAACTTTTCATATTGAAAAATAGGGAGGTTTTTCAGCCAATCTATTTGAGGCATTTTGTGTGGGAATCCAGGGATATGATCTCTGTTCATTGGAGCATATCTCCTTTGTATCCTTGGATCCATGTTTGTAAATCAGAAAGGTTGACAGAATCTTTTCAACCAGTCAAGTGTTCTCTACCAGTGGAGTCTTTAGATCTTTTGGAGGTTGTGGAGTCGCCAGGTGTAATATTTTAACTTTTCTCTCCACCAAAAGCATGATTGGGTTTTCTCAATGCATTCCCAGGGGAGTTTACAAGGACTAGTGAAGTAATAGGCCTAATGGAGGCTAGTGGAGTCGCCAAGTGGAAAGTTTTAGCTCTTTTGGAGGTAAAATATTCTATAATCCACCACCAATGTTTATTATGAAACCAATATGAATTTGTTTTGGGATTTTCTAATTTTCTATGGTTGTTGAAGGACTAATGAGTCTATAAGAGCTTGTTAGGCAACTATGAACTCAAAAGTCCCACCGTGATTGCCAAAATGTTGGGGTCCTATGATTTGGCTGATTGGAAAACCAAATGACAAGGAAACATATAAACCAAGCTTTAGAGCTCTAGGATCTAGTCCTCCTAGTCTCAGAGAGGGATCTGTCAATATGTTTATAAGGATATAGCTTTATGCTTGTAAAAGGTTGATTTTAGGCTAGTTATTAAGTGCAAGTTTGTTTTTTTTTGGTTTGGTTGGTTGAACATGAATGATATTGGAAGCATAGATAGAAAGGGGAAATATCAAATCCATTAGGAAATGGAGTCAAGAAGAAGTTATAACTAGCTCAATCAATGGATATGGGATATCAAAGGGCAAATCTAACTTGGCCAGTGGATCTTGGGTTTGGTGGATGAAATGAAATGGACATTAAGGATTTAGAAGGAGAAGTAGCACTTCTCAACAAAGGGACTTAAAACATTATCTAAAAATGAAGAGGAATTCCATAGACAGGGCTAACCATAAATTCTAGAAACCACACTTCAGCAAATAACAATATCAAGACAACTTTTCAAATGAAATCTAGGAGTTGAGGAACACTATTTCATCCAAATATTTCACCTTCAAGGATAAGAAAACATTCAAGATTCACAAATAATTGCATTTGTAGAAGATGGAACTCCTAGAAATCTAAGAATACAATTATAAAGACCTTCAAAACAATTATCTCAGCAAGAACAGAGGGTATGATCCAAACAAACCTCTCTGGCAGACTGTAAACAATGATACTTTAAAGGGAGACTTCAGAAACAGTTTTCAAGAGGCAGCAAGTAAGCAAGAAAATCCATAAATCATTCTTGAGAGCTACTGTTTGAACTATTTCTAAAATAAACAAGCATAACGGTTGAAAAAGAATTCAAACTACTCAATAAACCTTCAACAGATGAAAACATTAAGACAGTGAAGAGGAAACAGGTCTAAGGTGCTTCTAGGAGACATTTCTTAGCCTAAATTTTTTAATCTACTGTAAGTATAGAATGATGAAACATAATGGAAAATAGGAAAAACATTAACAGATCAGAATGCATGACCAACAACTATGCTTAGGGATCCAATGATAGAGCCTTCTCATTAACAAACACGTCAAACATCATCAATCTTCCAAAAATTCAATTTCTTCTTAATCTTCAGCCAAACTATGTACAACTGCAAAGAGTTCGAATGCCAACAACCAACCCCTAACAAAGAGCTTCTCGTAGAATATTTATAGAAGAATGAGGAGGTGGAACTCATTTTAGGGTTCAAAATTTTATTAATTACAGAGTAAATGCATTCTTAGCCTTGAAAACCACGCAGGGCATAAGGTAGGAATGAGTTACACTACTTCTCTATTTAATAGCTCTTTCTTTACTTCCTAAGGATAAAGTAGGTGAAAGGACGCGTTTTAAGGTTTTCCCATGTCTTACAATAATTGTTCTGATAGTCAAAACATGTTTTGTCAGTGTGATAACTGTCAAAGTGTCTTTGTAGGTAAAAAACAGGTTACAAGTGGCTTCAGATATTTTGATGAATTAACTGCTTTGCCCTGTCGTGCATAAGGCCTTTTGCCTTGTGATTTGTCCTTTTGCTAAATTTTATGACTTTAATTATTTTATCTCAATACTTTGCTTTATCTTTAATCTTCATGGGTTAGGCTCTTGATCTTCGGGCTTTATGATTTAACCTTTAGTCTTTAATCTTTGATGTTCTTCATTTAACTTTATTGTTTTGCAGACAGGTGCTTTCTTCACCCTGGAGGGTTTGTTGTAGCAATCGATGTTCATGACGCATCGATTAAACCTGGAGTTTCAACCCTTAACATCCTTTTTCTGCATTTACTTAGGCCCTGAGGATCGTCATCCTCTGCTTCTACAACAATTTTTCTGTGGGATAGCTCCAATATTTAACCACCATGAAAACTTACAACTAAACAATAAAAAATTAAATAAAACCTACATTTTTGGGTTTAAACTACTTCTGAGGGCTTTGGCGGAGGTGGAAGAGCAATGCAGAGGAGGTGGATTGTGGGAGGAGGTTTAAAATTTGCAGTGGAGCAGGGAGTAGAAAAAGGCGGTATCTAGAAAACCGGCAGAGGTTTTCACATGGGGCTTGGGCGGTAAATGGTATTTGGCCAAACAAACGTGACACAGGTTAGTGGCTGACATGTATGCTCCTGAAAACCACCTATTTTGTGTGCAAATAGCTCAGACAATTTTATTTATGAAATGAGCGTGAAATGGATTTGGGGCCGTTAGATCTTCAGGCCGAAGATCTACAATTGTAGATGAGGGTGAGGGGAGACGAGATGCATGGCGGAAGAATGAGGTGGGGCCGGGGTGACGTAAGCCAATTTGTCGTGTAGTAGGAAGGCTTGAGGTTGGGTAAACGATGAGTGTCGTGGATTGATAGTGTTAAAGGGCTATAATCCATGTATGGGCGAATATATAAAGGGAAAAAAAGGTGGAAGTGGGATGGAGTGGAAACTCTTTTGGGCCGTTGGATCTCTAGGGAGGAATAGATCAACGGTGGATATCACACGGAAACACAATGAAAGGCCCCAGTGTGGTTGGGTGGGACCAGCGGGATTGCATGGGAAAATGGAAGAAAATATGTGCAGCGGGGGCACTTGAGGTATGGAAAGATTTTTGGACCGGGTGGCTTCGTAATGAATCTTAGCCATTGGATGAATATTTCACATATCCCGAGGAGTCAACTGCGGGGACACTTATATGGTTTAAATTTGTGCTGAAGAGTGCCTGTGGGTGAAGAAGAAGGTGAATAGATGCGGGTCGTCGGATCCGTGAGATGGATGACAGAGAAAGCATCACTGAATTGGCAATTTGTTGAGCAGAGGGTCCAGGGAGGAAGAATTTAGGAGTTTCGATATGTCAATGCAGCGATGGAGCAATGAGCGATGAAGCGATGGATGCAACGAATGTGATGGCCACGATGACTATCAGATTTTTGAGGAAATGGACAACTGCGATCATATCGGAAGATCAGCCATTGGCGGGGTAAAGGGTCAAGGCACCAAGAAATTAGGATCGCCGATGTGCCGATGTGCGATGGAGCGATGCACCGATGAATTGAGCACTTGGCTATGGGGTTCAGGTCATATGGGAAGCGGGGCAGAATATTTAAGTCCACGGGGGATCGAATTGACAGGGAAAAAAAAAAGGAAACGGAAGTAGACATTCGGAAACTACAAAGTGCGATGGCGATGGGGGCTTAAAACCTTTAGCCGACAGTCACGAATTGGTTCATATGGAGGAAATAGGGGTTAGGATCTAAGCTAAAAGGCGCTTAAGGCCTTAAGTAAAAATGAAGTTTTTAGGCTGAAAATGGAGGTTTTTGAAGGGTTTTTGGAGGTTCCGATAGGATGAAAAATAAGTTTTAAAGTAGAAAAATGGATTTCATCGGGTTTAGAGGGAATTTTGAGGAAGTAAAGGTTAAAATGAGGAAACTGGGGGGATTTTTGTAGAGGGATTCATCCAAAGGAAAAATGATGAAAAATGGGTCTGAAGAAACAATTTCCTCTTTGGAAACAACAGGATTTTGAATTGAAAATATTAGTGAAGGTAGGCTTCTTTGGACAGAGAGAACAACTAGGCTTTAAGAACTAGCAGTTTTCCATAAATATTTCTTCTTGAAGGCTTAAGAACATATTTAGCCATCATTTGGTATAACATAAATTATAGATGGCTAACAGAATCTTCACTAGGAAGTCGCCTCAATAATGTGTGGGGTCTGGGGTGAAAAGGCTTAACAAAGATAAAAAGGAGGGCATAGAATCAAAGATATCATTCATTATTCAACTATATTTGATATTTTGACTACTTGCATGCTTCAGCTGTTTATCTGGAGTTGCTACACTGCTCAGTGCAAATAATTCTCATGCGGGAATTCCATCCTCTCTTTGGATCAGCTTGCTTAAGGGATCAAGAGGGAAGGATCCGAGCTTCAATTCATCATTTTTATTAGGGCCTTTCAGCCATATTCATCTATAGCACAGTTCCCTTTAGAAATTGTGTCATTTATGCAGGTGAAACGACAGCAGGGTTGCACACTGAGATTTTGTGCTAGTCTTTGAGGAGGAGGTGCTTATTTCCCTCCGGGACATCTAAGAAGAAGGGCCCTTGGCCATTTTTTGTATTATTCAGCTTTTATATGTCATATTCAGCCATTATTAATGCATAGTTGCAATAGACTGCATTATTTTCTACAGTATTTCTTTTTGTACATCTATATTGCCGGAAACCCTTGCCAGGTGTCTTTTTCTGTGTAAAAGAGGTTAAACCTCCATTTCTCTACTATTTGATTAATATAAGCTCCATATCAGTCTTATTTCATCCTTTTCTATACAAACCCTAATGGGAATTATGCTCTCACAATATTCATAAATTCTGTTGTAAAGAAGTCATGGGATCGGGGTGTTTTTAAGCAGTATTGAGCTGGGGAGACCTGTTTAATGTAGCTAGTTTCATTTGTTTCACCCTTAATTATGAATTGGGTTTTATATTCTCTAAAATAAGGTATCCAAGTCCTATTATCCACTATTATTGTGCAATTTTCTTAAGATAACTCTTTTATGCCCTATATTGTTGCATTTCCCCACTTAGGAAGGAGAATATAGGCCATCTTGTTGCTGAGGTTATTTCATCTGCTGGTATGATGTTACTTTATATCTAATGAGCTGCTTTAAATTTCCATGCTCATGATTTTCTGAAGCTTCACATTGGTAATAACTCAAAATATTCCCAGTAGTGTAGATGTTCCCATTTTGGGATATTATAGTGGTGTCAGAGCTGCCATCTTGGCTCAACCTATGGATTTCAGATCCAATCAAAAGATAAGAAGGAGAGGATAAAAAAATTATGGAGTGGATGAGTTTACTCTCATCCATTTTCAGATCTAAGAAGAAAGAAGATAAATGCATTGAAACTCCAAGAGGTTTTCAAGGAGGAGAGAGCAGTAGTGAGACCTCTAGAAGGTTTCAGGAGGCAGAAGAAGATGCATGCACTTCCTGTTCTAGTAGAGGAAGTGGAGAGCAAGGAGACCACTTAGAGCATGAGATCCTAAGTGGATATTTGGCAGAATACAAGTGCCAACCTAGGGCTTTCAAGGAAACCCTATATTTTCCTTATTTTATTCAACTGAGAGAAGGAAGAAGACCCTACAGCAAAGGAGAAATCAAAGGCAATAGATTCCTATTGTCCACATTTTATGGGTCAACTACAGCAAGAACTTGGGCAAGGAAGCTTGAGGCATTGTTCCTACTACATCTTGTGGTAGAAAAGGAGGCAGTAGAAGTTGCAGCGCTGCACCTAGAGGGTGAAGCTAATGCTTGGTGGTGCAGTCACTTAAGCCACACAATAGTGACTTCTTTTTCTAAGTTCACTCAAGAGTTGATCAAAAACTTTGATGGAGAAAGATCAGAGGAGAGAGGGTCCACACCACCTTCGGAGGAGACATGTACCAACGCTGTCATAGCCTTAGGAGAGCAG
The DNA here is from genome assembly GCA_034641835.2 of Pinus albicaulis. Taxonomy (NCBI): domain Eukaryota; kingdom Viridiplantae; phylum Streptophyta; class Pinopsida; order Pinales; family Pinaceae; genus Pinus; species Pinus albicaulis. The sequence continues at coordinate 288,195,363 of CM076576.1, forward strand.
CCTTCTACACCAGCAGTTAGGGCAACCATTACATTGGAGGGAGGAGCCCTTACAACACTACAAGAGGTTTCCGCATCTCACCAAGGTATGGGGAAATTTCCATTTTTACTTATTGCAGAAAAAATTTCTAAATATTGTGGAAAAATGTCTTCATATGGCGCAGGATCAAGCATTATTTCTGAGGTAGAGCAGCGAGATTACACTGCACTATGCAAGCTTGAATGGTTCAAGGAACAGATGAACCATTATTCTCATGGACCCCTCTTGAGTTGCACAAAACCCTTGAGGTTGGAGTGTGATATTTTGGAGGGAGTCATGAACTTTGAGATGGAGTATGAGGCAACAACTATGTCATGGGAGAGGCTATCAGCGGTGTCAAACAATAGCAGTGAGGGGGATTTTCCTTTATCACCTTTGGATCTTGATGGATTCAAGAAGGCTATGGAAATGAGATCTTCTATAAGATATCTCCAAGAAAATGCATTTCAACACTTCATGGCATGCAGAGAAGAAGAATTGGTTATGGAGGATGATAGCCCACATGGGAAGAACTCCAAGGTGAATAATGACAGAAGGCATCCACATGGGGTTGAGTGGACGTGGGTGAAGAGCAAGAGGCTGATTAGCCACTTTCGAATTTATGATACAGGGTAGCAAGAGGAAAAATTGCATGCCAGTGCCTTCAATGAGAGTTTGTGTCACTGAGGCATATCTGTTTTAAGAGAGTACCAAGAAAGGAGGAACTTGGTGGGTACTTGCATCTCACTTGGCAAGAGTGTATGATGGAGGTATGAGGAGGCAGCAGAAGTTTATTTTTCTTTGGAGGATTGGGAGAGAGCAAGGGCAGATTTTCTCTCACACTTGGCATGATGCTGTAGGAGTAGGGGATGGCACTATCATAGTGCAAGGAGGCTACTCCTTAGCCTTAGATGATTTGGAATTACTTCCACCTTGGAAGGAACTTCTTGTATGCAGCAGCATTATGGGAGAAGTCTTTGACATGGGGCATTTCAAAGAATGGATTTATGAGTTGGCAGGAGCCTATTTGCATAGGCCAACAATGTTGTCACTTTGGAGTAGGAACTTTTTGATGGAGTGTTCCCAGGATCACTTCATATTTGATGCACTTGGTGGGCATAGAGGAGGTGATATTGGTAGAGTAGTGGATGAACTCAATTGTCATTATGGTATGTTCTCCTTGACTTGGATTTTCAGGCATGAGAAGGAGGATTTTCATGCATCATGTGGTTCATTCCTCTTCATATGGGTATGTCATACCACTATGGAGGATCCATCTATGGATTTTGTCACTATCTTGCTTTCATTACATGGTAACAATTCTGTTTTTTCACTTATTTATTGTTCAACACAATATTTGCATGCTCTTACCACTTTCTTGTAGTGCATTTCTCTACAAAGGGGCAAGTTTTTCTTTAGGCTCCATGGGATATTTTTGGCGAGCTATTATGATGGAGACAACCATCTACTATATAATCCAGGGCAAGTTTTTGGTCACTCCTTGTATACTCAATTGATATATTCAGCCATCTACTATTTGCTAGTCGGTGTGATGACTTGCACAGCAAGCCAAATGTCAGGAGACAACTTGCCAAGCCATTTCCTGAAGCTGCAATGGGGAGGACTGCGCTAGGGCCACTTGGGAGACTGTCGGTACTTTCCAGCACCACATGAAACCTTCGGTATTCATTTCATTTCGATGCTAATCATGAGCGCATTTTCTGATGTTGTTCTTTCCTTTATGAGGATCATGATTAGAGGAGGAACACATTGGGTGGATGTGTTCTTGGGGGTGGGGGGGGGGGGGGGCATCCCCACACTTTCTACATTGGAAGAGACATGGCCTCTATAGAAAACTCTTTATTTCTTTATGAGGGCCATGAGATGGATGGGATGCCATATGAAGATGATTTCTTATCCATCATGTATGATATGGTTTGGGCCAGCTTGATGCACAACGCTGGGAAAGGGACCTTTGGAGGTCTAGTTTCCTTCTTGCCATTGGAAGGCAACATTATGGTAGTCCAAGATTGGAAAATCCTCTACACTTATCTTAAGTGGAGAGGAATACAATGTGGGGTAGGCTATCTTGTCTACCATATTCAGATTTTCAGCCCACCTATTCTGCATGAGCTCAAGGTGGAAGAGATCCTTCATGAGTTTCCATCTTGGGGGGTGACTCATTTTGTTTGGTTGATAGCTTGGGGAGGAGAGATTCAAATGGGGACGATGAATCTTAGTCTATATCGACCTTCATTCCCCAAGAGGAACTTCAAACAACCCATTTTTTCCTCCATGGATGTTTCACTGTCACATGATGTCAACTATTTGAAATGTTCACCAAAGGACAACGTGCACACTTGGGAGGGGCAGCTTGGAGATATATTGATGATGCAACACCTTTATCCTTGGAAGATTTCATCTTATGAGGTTGCTACAGGGGAGAAGGGGATTCTCTTCAGTCCTATCCTTGCATTTTCTTGAGGACAAGCAACATTTGGGAGGGGAGGACTGTAATATTCCAAAATTTGCAAACAAGCAAATTGGAATATTAGATTTTGATGCTTTCACTTAGAAGAAGAATAGATGGGAAGGAGGCCCATGAAAAATAAAGATATGAATAAATTCCACCTTATTAAGGAAGGAGATCACCTTAGGAGCTAGGTTTTACACTTCCAAGTGTGCACAAGGGAAAAATAGATATGGACATAGTCAAGTTTGACTAAGTCAACATGAATTATTGAGTAGGAAGAGATCACCCAAATAAACTAGCTCAATGTGAACAACGATCAACCTATACACACATATGAGAATTGGATTGAAGACCCCTTAGTGTGAAAAGAGGCATTGTAGGAGGATTATTCTCAGTTGACCAAGTCAACAACGTTGCTACAAAGAGGAGGGAAGCCAACTAGGGCAGCACAGTTTTGGAGGAGGAATCTTCACTAGGAAGTCACCTCAATAATGTGTGGGTTATTGGGTGAGGAGGCTCAGAAAAGATAAAAAGGAGGGCATAGAAGCAAGGAGATCATTCATTATTCATCTATCTTTGGTCTTTTGACTAATTGCATGCTTCAACTATTTAGTCAGAATTGCTGCACTGTTTAGTGCAAAGAATTCTCATGCGGGAATTCCATCCTCTCTTTGGATCAGCTTGCTTAACGGATCAAGAGGGAAGGATATGAGCTTCAATTCATCATTTGGCTTAGGGCCTTTCAGCCATATTCATCTACAACACATTTCCCTTCAGAAACTGTGTCATTTATGCAAGTGCTACAACAACAGGGTTGCACACAGATTTTGTGCTAGTCTTTGAGGAGGAGGTGCTTATTTCCCTCTGGGAGATCTAACAAGAAGGGCCTTTGGCCATTTTTTGTATTATTAAGTTTTTATATGTCATATTCAGCCATGATTAATTCATAGTTACAGTATACTGCGTTATTTTCTGCAGTACTGCTTTTTGTACATGTATATTGCCGGAAACCCTTGCCGGGTGTCTTGTTCTTTGTGTAAAAGAGGTTAAACCTAAATTTCTCTAATATTTGATTAATATAAGCTCCATATCAGTATTATTTCATCCTTTTCTATATAAACCCTCATGGGAATTATTCTCTCACAATATTCATAAATTTTGTTGTAGAGGAGTCATGGGATCAGGGTGTTTTTATCCAATATAGAGCCGGGGAGATCTGTTTAATGTAGATATTTTCATTTGTTTCACCTCCAATTATAAAATTGGGTTGTATATTGTCTAAAATAAGGTATCCAAGTCCCAATATCCACTGTTATTGTGCAATTTTATGAAGACAACTGTTTTATGCCCTATATTGCTGCATTTCCCCACTTGGGAAGGAGAATATAGGCCATATTTTTGCTGAGGTTCTTTCATCTGCTGGTATGATTTTATTTTAAATCTAATGAGCTTCTCTACATTTCCATGCTCATGATTTGATGAAGCTACACATTGGTAATAACTCAAAATATTCCCAATAGTGTAGTTGTCCCCATTTTGGGACATTACAGTATGCATACGCAGTCGTTGATTTCCGAGAAAATATAGACTTAGCTTTACTAGAAAGCGCTCAGTGGGGTGCAATAGGTAAGAATGTTTTTACCATGTTTTTTTAATTTTCTAAGGTTGGCAGAATGTTTTTTTATTTTGATGTTTTTCCAAGACTAAACTAAATTTTTAATGTAATGAAGATCTTGGTAGATTTCAACTGGTAGAGGAACCAGAGCATGGAAAAAATGAGCAAGCCAAGAGGGTTATTGGGAGATCAGTCCTTCAGGATTTATACATGGCTGAGACTCTGTCTGAGCTTCGACAACACATAGAGGGGTTGAATGTCAAGATTCTGGGATTTCGAATCGAAGAGTTACCCATGTGACTGCAGTGCCGCACTATAGGCATTCCTAACTGTTGGATGCGATTATTGCATAGGATAGCTAGATCTATAGCATGTTACCATGAGCATCACTAGTTTAATTTTGACATGCTACATACACTTTGAGGTCAGATGACCAATGTGTCTTGGGCACAAATTTTTGTAAAAACCTATAACTATATATCTATTAATTTCAGTGTTTTCCTATGTTTATTGCGTAATCCTTTTCAATTAAGTGAATGTATCTTTACATGTGCTTCAAATTTATGTGTGAAACATGATTAGATAAAGACAGTCAATGTGTTCAAGTTTTTGGAAATGTGTTGATGTTGAATAAAATCAAAGCCTCTTTCTAAAAGTCAAGCTATTAGGAGCAAATGATGCAGTGTTGTATTTCTAACAGTGTAAACGCTAGTAAGACGTAATACCACAAGTTGTGAGTCTAACCTTATGCTGATGTGGTTAATACCAAATTAAATGGCATCAAAGAGAAGTTTGATCAATGCACTATACTCAACGATATCGTTTGTTGATCTATCGATACAAATCCCTTGAAAACTCACTAACTCGTCGATCAGAGAAAAAATGGCCCACGTTGTAGAGGATAAATTCTATGTACTACGACTAGAACCATCAACATATCAAACAAATGGTTCCAAAGATTCAGACATCTACGATAAAATGTAAAGTGGATTACTAACGTCAAGAAAAATCTAAAAAACAAAATAAGACAATGAATGCAAATCAACAACATATATATACAATATAATACAAAAAATTACTACGTTCATGATTAAGCATAGTAATGTTTTAGATACAACCCCTTTCGGGGCTGTGACAACTGAATTCCATCATAATCCACCAACATGTAGGAACCCTTAGCAAGAAATATTTTGAAAATATAGGGGCCATGCCATAACGGCTCAAATTTTCCTGTACCTATTACATCAGCTTCTTGATCATAAAGAAGGACCAAGTCGCCCTTTGAGAAAATGTGAGGTTGGAAATTTTTGTCTTATTGTGCCTTTATACGTCTCCTATGTGCTTCGTTGGCCAATTGGGCTTCACGACATGTTTCATCAAGATGGATGAGGTTAAAAAGATACGATTATTCATCTGAGGTGTTAGGTAACAAGTCTATTGCTAGTTTTAATGACGATATTTCAGATTGGATTGGCAAGATAGCTTCCAGACCATACACCAATTTAAAGGGAGTAAATTCAGTTGCATTTCTCACCGAGGTTTGGTACACCCACAAAGCCGAGTACAAGATCAAATGCCAGTTTCTTTTAAGAACTCCTATCATTTGTTGAAGAATATGTTTAATAATATTGTTGATAGCTTCAACCTGTCCATTTGATTGTGGATAATAAGGAGTCAAATTATCATGTGACAATCCTAACTTGGCAGTTAATTCAGTCATCTTGTGGTTGCAAAAATGCTTCCCATGATCTATAACTATATCATGTGGGACCCCAAACTGTGCAATGACATGATTAAAGAAAAATAATGCAACTATTTTTCCTACGTTGTTGAATGTAGGCATTGCTTCGGCCCACTTGGTAAAGTAGGTTTACTGTGACAATAATATAACCATGCCCCTCGGACGAACGAGGGTTACAGGTCATGAAGCCAATGCCCCATTTTGAAAATGGTCCCACAGAGAAAACACGATGCATTGGCGCTAGTGGTTTGCATATTTTACAATCAAATATCTCGCACGAATGACAACCTCTGACTATGAGGATGCAGTCGTGAAATATGGTAGGCCAAAAGTAACCAGTGCGGAGTATGTTCTGCATAATAGCGTATCTAGACAAGTGTCTACCACAAGCCCTAGCATGACAATCATTTAAAACCTTTTCAGCCTCCTCATGAGTGAGGCACCTTCTTGAAATTGTTTCGACACCATGACAATAAAGTGTATCGCCGACGATGAGATGATCTTTGTCTTGGTATCGAATACGTCATTGGTCAGAGCGAGAGGTATCAGGCTGAAAAGTTTGGGTTTGGAGATAAATGATAAAATCGCCATACCAAGGATCAGATGATCTGATTATAAATAGACACTCATCAGTAATAGATGGTTCCAATGTAGTAGCATTACTATCAAAGGGAAGGTCACAGAGAAGCTCAGCTAAAACTAAAAAATTCTTTGACTTGGATTTGATTAATTCCAAATAAAATTCCTGTAAAATGACAATCCATTTTGAATACCTGCCCCCCAAAAATTGACGTGATAAGATATAAGTCATGTGGTTGCAATCCAAAATGAAAATGGTTTTTTGGAACATAATATAGTGGAGAAATGTTTGGACAACTTGAATAGCTACCAAGGCAAGCTTTTCCATGTACGAATACTTCACTTTCGTATCATTGAGATTACGACTCAAATAATAGATCGGATGTCCTATCCCATTTTCTACTTGGACCAATATCATAGAAATGGTCGTATTAGCCACGACGATATATAAGAAATAATCACTCTAATAATTGGGGGGATACATTAATGATGCCTAGACAAGAGTATCCTAGACAGCATCAAAAGAAGCTTGCGCAACTTGATCCCAATGGAAGGGAATCCAATTTTTAAAGAGCCGAGTAAATCCTTTAGCCATTTCCGCATAGTTGGGTATGAACCTCCTTAGGAAGTTAGTATTTCCTTGAATTTTCTGTATATGAAGTAATTTTGATGGCACAGGAAAATCAATAATAGCTTGGACCTTTAATGGGTCGATTCGAATTCCTTATTTTGAGATGACGAATCCAAACAAATTACCAAAACCAACACAAAACACACATTTATGTGGATTGAGGCGTAATTTGTAGTGTTAGTAGCATACAAAGATGTCTCTCAAATGCATCGGGTGATCATTCCAACTTCATGAATGCGCGGGTAAATCGTCTAGATAGGGTTGAACAATTTGCTTGATGTCATTGAAAGCATAATCCATTGCTCTCTGAAAAGTGGCCCCGACATTCTTTAAACTAAACAGTAGTTTACGATAAGTGAATGTGCCCTAGGGATAGATGAATGTTGTCTTATATTTCTCCTTTGAGAAGATATTGATTTGATTATAGCCGGAAAATCCATCCATGAATGAAAATATTTCGCATCCAGCACAATAGTCAATAATCTGGTCGATAAATGGAGTAGGATAGTTATCTTTTGGAAAAGCAAGATTAAAATCCCAATAATAGACACACACTCTGATGGTTCCCTATTTTTTCATAACAGGAACGATGTTGGAAACCCACTCAGTTAGCGGAACTGGGTAAATCAAACCAACATGCCAAATTTTTTCAACTTCTACTTTAATAGAAGTGGCCTTCTTCGAATGAACAGGACGAAGGCATTGACGTACTGGCTTGACATCAGGGTACATATTAATAGTGTTTTCAACAATAATAGTATCTATGCCTATCATTTCCTCGTAAGACCAAGAAAATACATCACGAAATTCATGAAATAGAGAGCGATATGTTTCGAGTTCTAATGGAGAAAAAGATACACCAACATGAATATTTTCCACAATGTTTGGTTTGGTAGAAATATCTATAGAAATAGTTTCTTCAATATTTGACAAATTTATCTCCGAATCAATTGCATTAATAGGAAAATAATTCAAAAAGAAATTTTTGATTGATGGGTGATATAGTTTGCTAAGATTATTTTCTTCATAATCAGGAAGATGGGAACGATGATGATAAATTTCCCATGGTTCTCCTTCTGACATCATGGTTTTCAAAATATTATCATCTGTCAAGAAAGTTGAGGAAAAAGGATCAGATGGAGTACCAAAATCTAAGGAACGATCAACCCAAACAGCCGACGATGATGATTTTAGATTTGCTGCCCAAGCTAGATAGATTGATTGCTATGCCATCTCAATAGGGCTAGGTGATAGAAACTCATCCAACATAAAAATTTTAAAATCACCCGTAATCTTCATTAATCCAGATGCAGTGGAAGAGATCATGTAGCAGGTCTCTATGCTTGCAATTTTTGCCAACGTCGTAGGCGGCGGTAATGGAAAGGTTCCCATGAGAGTGGAATCCTTTAAGATTCCTACACCAATATTCTAAAGTGTGAGTTGGGGTGCGTGAACGAACGAAACACTTCTAGTTACTTGTGAAGTAGAGGTAAATAAGGATAGCTGATTGATGACTATGATAACACCTTTATATGGAAAGGGGATCATTCTAAAATATGTAGAAACAATTGCAGTCATAGCATATACCCATGGCCTTCCCAGTAAAATATTGCAGTCAAGTGGTCCGTCCATGACCTCAAAATCAACATTCATTATTTTTCCCTCTAGTTGAACATGCAAGTTATTGATAATACCACAAGGCTTATATGTACGTCCGTCGAAAGCCTTCAACGTCGTTGATGATTGAGATAAGCATGACGTGCCAAGTGACTTCCAACAGTTTAAAGACATAATGCATGTAGATGCTCCCTCATCAATAATGGTACAATGAAAAAGGTGATTGAGAACATTTACTTGGATGGAGAATTCCAATTATGCTGGTAATTGCAGCACATAGCTCGTATGATTAAAGACTACGATATTAGAATCCATCAGATCAATTACACCAATAGCTGACAATAAAGCCTGTTTCTAGGAGGGACAATTTTGTAATACCTCAAGAGCTAACATAGCTGAAGGGGATTGAGCCAAATCTTCAACTATGTTATAATTTTTAGCATCTCTTGCTCAAGTATTATATGTTGATTTATGAATGACTCCCTTCGGTGGCTTGATTTTCAATTTAGGAATAGTAGATGGCAGTACTGGTTCTGTAGAGGGATTCGTGGTCAAGCTAATAGGTTGATCAGTGGCCTGACTACCACAATATTTATTACACATTGACACCAAAATATATATTGATGGCTTTGTGACAGATATCATAAGCACTTGGGAACTAGAAGCTGGATTCGTAGTAACCAAATTTGTGTCTAGACTCATGAATGGATCTATCAACACAGCTGATGCATATGAAGTCTTAACCATTTTTTAGACTTCAACGTGGTGAGGACAATCCCGAAAAAAGTGTTCCTTGTTGGAAATATTGAGAGGGGGGGTGAATCAATATTCCTTTCAATTAGTATTATTATTAATATTTCAGAGCATTAGTTAATCTTCAATTATTATCAATTTTTGTACAATGATAGTAGTAAACAAAAGGAACACAAATACAACAGTTTTTAAGGTGGAAACCCTCTCCGGGAAAAAAAAACCACCTAAATGCTTTTCTAATAATTATTTAATATTCAAATCCAATTGAAAATAAAGCTCCAACTTCATAGAATCTAGAAAAGCATTCTTCTCCAACACCCACTGGATGGATGCTCCAATGCCAAATATTCTTTAGTAGTCAACTGAACGGATTCCCCAACACCCAATGAGCTACAACTCACCCTAGCACCACCCTACCACCCTATAAAATAATAAAAGAAAAATGGACTCCCGTACCAGGGAAAATGGTCCAATTTACAATGATATAGAATGATGTAGAAGAAGAAGACACATTAGACCATAACCCCAACTATGAAACAACAACCTAATGATGATCCTAGACCTCTCGACACTCCCTCTTCAAATCTTAGCAGATAGACTGTTATAGGTCAATCTGGGCACCATGCCCAATGACCTAGTGAACTGGAAATCATCTCCAGAACCTGTTGTCGCTCCTAGAGACAGCCTAGAGTTGTGATAGACCAGTTCCTAAGACATCTTATCTATAGCAAGAAGCATATGGTATAATAGAGGAAGTTATCAATAAAATCTCTCATGCTATCTCTTGTAAACAAGAAAATTAATTCAAATGGGACTATACTTACAGAAACTGACACAAGAAAAGGAATAGTGCAGAGGCAACATGCAAAAACTCCAATATAAAAACAACAGACAATTCAGAGACAACTTACTGTAAAGTGGGTCGATTTAGAAATACCTCACAGAAATAAGTTATCAGAAGGTGTATGTAGTGAATGAAATATTTAGAAGATACTAGTTAACATTGAGCTGATATCCAGATACACAATACCACCATGCATGGGCTTACCAATCTAAGAATCCATACAAAATAATAGCGTTTTAAAAACACCCTCCCAAAGAAACTAATATAGCATAAATATGGTTTAGATGAGTAGTGGAACAGAATATCATGCATGAGCCATATTTAAAGTGCTTGACTAATTCGAGCATGGGTATCAACTAGGATAAATCCATACAAAAAATCAGTGAGCCACTCGCATTCCAAAACATGATACATGAAAGATGGATGAAATGAAATGATCTATTTAAATAACACATAAGAGAAAGTTACAGACTGTGAAATACCAAAGACCAGAATCCTCTTTAACAGATGGAACTCCTCCTCACTGAGACCCTATGGGATCTGAACCTTCATACAAGAGTTCTACAAAATGTATACAAAAAGCCTTTCACTGCATAATTTTCTGATAAAATCTGGAACCCTAAATTATCTGTTCTTTGGGAGCTTTATAGAAGAACAAGAAAGCTCCAAAAGGGAGTAGGTGATGAACATTTAATTTGCCTAATTAAAACAAAATGGCAGAAACGTGCATGCCCATACTACTTGATGACTTTGTAATATTGTTTGTACTCTGTGGCCTGCTAACTGAAATAAATGCACTGGGTAGAAATCTCTTCAGGAACACGACATAGCAGTAAAATCACATAAACATTCTGTGCTTTCCTGAAAGAAAATGGTGTTGAAAAGAAAGCTTTAGAGTATGTTTTCTGCGAATGGTACCCTTTGCCTTAAAAAACCCTGAATTACGGCTGAACATCCTCAATGTTGAACGTTGAATTCCTCGATCATTCACTGATATTTCTCTACTGCTCCATTAATATCTTCATCTGCGAAATAGGCGTCTTGAATATCCCTACAGGGTTTGACAGATTTTAACCCTGCATATTTAATGGAAGTCTTGTCGATTTGCATTCTCAGACCTTTCTTCATAATTCAGCTCTGAAAAATGGTCCTTTTGACGTGCTCTCTATCACAGTAATAGAGACGGTGAATCATGATAGTTTTCTGGCACTGTAAACCTGCAAAACCCGCAAACTCGTTAAGAAAAACCGTGCACGGGGATGGTGAATGTGGCGGAGTCAATGAAAATGGTGGTGCGGACATGGCAAAATGGTGGATGGATTGAGAAATGCAGAACGATGGTAGGAAATGCAGTGTATCCATGTAATACAGTCTGGTGGATGTGGGTGGAAAGTTTAATGGAAACATTAGAAAAATGACTCACTGAATGAATATATACGGGGGACAAGAAAATATTCAACAAATGGCACATGGAATGGTGACATGGAGAGAGTTGGGCAATGGCATGGCGCGAGTTTAATCTGGACCGTCCAATCTCAGGAGGAGATCGGCGGTGGAAAACGTTTCAGAGGGCAATGAGATGGTGGGCCAGGGGTACGGTTTCCCTAGGTTAACTTCTTTACAGCTTCGAGGAGCGACAACCGTTGGATGGAGACCCCCAGATCAGACGGCTATAATGCATATTGCTCCATATCTTTTGCCGAACAATAACGTACGATGGAGGGCAGTTTTGGAATCGTACACGGGGACATGCGGCGAGCGATGTATGGAATCGCTCCGAATTGAGAAATATCGCCCACCTCTGAAAGGCGGTTTTTGAATAGTGGACGCGGGGCGGGGACCACCGAGATGGATAGGTTGTGGACCGTTGATTTAGCAGCATGATTGGACGGTTGGAATACGATCAGAGGGGCAAATGGAGTGGGGACCACATGCATGATGGGGTTGCAAAGGCCGTCAGATCTGCATAGATCGACGGTTAATACTGCTTCCGACATACATTTGTGATAGGCACCTACTGAACTAGCTCCTAGTTTTGACTTCCAAGCGCGTGGAGAAAAAGAAAGAGGGGGCTAGGACCGAAAGGTCTAGGCTTTACAAATTTTCAAATGTGGGTTTTTCAGCCCTTTTATGCAATTTTAGGGCTGGGAGAAGGTAATGATAGGTGGAAAACAGATTTTTTAGGGAAAAAAGAGGGGATCTGAAAGGTTTCAGCCAGATGGTTTGACGAAATTTTATATGAGGCTAACGTGGTCAACATTGGCTCCACCTGGGGACGGCACGTTCATCCCTCGGCGTGTCGAGAACTTTGTAGACCACCTACATCATCAATTTTTACAAACAAGAAAATAAACCTATTCTACTTCTACCCTTATTGCTCCATGAGACCAGATTAAACTGTTGGTCTCACATTTTCCCTCCCTAAACTACATCTGCTAGGATTAAACTATCTAGAAAATTTCTTCTCTACATGCTAAGACAGAAATTGAAAAACAACCAAATGGTTTAGACTGTATGGCTTGCTAAATTTTGCAGAAATTAAAACAACTAACTTCATGCTCACAAACTGAGCTTTATTGAGCTTTTCCTACCTACCCTACTCTAACTAGAATATTTACAAGTATAGCTTACAAACATTGTCCTCCAATATAACCAGTCCATCAAATGATCCCATGACTGGTCTTTCTTGCTCAACTCCTTGAGTAGGCTGGATAGGCAAGGCAACTCCCACTCTTTTTGTTCCATAATAGAAGCTTTGAAAAAAAAAATTCTTCTTGCAACATGCTGCTAAAAAAGACCCTTGATCCTTCTTCAAATGTGTGCAGGAAATAAACATAAGGATCATGAAAAGATACATGGCTATGAATATTTGGTAGGAAGGCTTCAACCAGGATCTCTTATTCTTCCACTGGATCAAGAAAAAGACTCTCTTGAGAGAGAAGATCTCCCTCATCTTCTGGAAAGGAAGACTGATGGTTTCCAGTCTCACTGACGATTTGTGGTAAAGAAGAATGAAGATTCAAGGAATCTTCATCTGCTATTATACTATCGTAGCTCTCCCCATCAGTATCATAAATAGCCTGCATTGGCTTATTACTCTTTGGAAGTAAAGGGAAATGATTTTCCTCCCATAGATCTACTAATGATGATACTACAAGATTATCCTCTATTTGGGAAACATCATCATCAGATAGATTAGAAATAGGAAAAACATGAATATAAGTAATATCGCCAACAGAGCATACTAGATTATCAGCAGGTTCTTCCTCACTTTGATCCGTAGAGGAGCTTTTTGGATCTGTACAATCAAACTCATAAGATGAATGCGCAAGAGTGTGTGTTTCATTTTAGTTTTCTGAGGTGGACTGCTGACTTAATATCTGATCAATTTCTTCTTCTATCAAAGGAGAAGATTGTTTTGTGTTCCTTTGTGCAGAAGAGTAGCATCTCTCTATTTCTTGTACTAGCTGATTTCGAGGCAGGATGTATTCTTGAACCTCTTCTAGAGTATCCTCAGTTATGCTTGCAGGAAAAACTTGAGGATCTTCTGATGTTTCTTGATCTTTCTCTGATTCAGACCAGTCCTCATGAACCTGATGACATTCGGTTAGACTACAAGGCTCATGAGTGGTTTCTTCCTCCACGTCAGATTCTGTATCTTCTATGTGGTCTCTTGTTTCCTCCAAGCAACATTCCCTATTTTCCTTTACTATTAGGTCCTGATACTCTTTGGTCAGCGTAACACAAGTCATAGGTAAGAAATCAGGCAATTCGTGATCGCTTTCCTCCTCATCTTCCATAGGTTTTGAAGCATCATACATGTCTTGCTCATTATCTAGGTCTTGAGTTTGTTCTTGTGATTTCAAGAGTTTGATCTCAGCTTCATATCTTTCAATCATCAATATTAGAAAGATTTTCTTAAGCACGGGCGTGCAACTTGAGCTGAGAAGAAGAATAGCCCGTCGAAGGTCCTCCACTTCCACTTTTTCCAAGCCACGTGACATTTCATCTCAACACTTAGCCATGAAACTTGGATACATTTTTGAAAACTGCTCAGAGTCTTGCATTGGTGAAGTGGCTTGGTCTTCAGCATGACTGATGTTGTACTGTGACATAGTCTCCCAGTGGAGTCTCGTGAAACCCAGATAATCAACGGCCTACTGATCACCCAGTGGAGTCTTTTAATCATTTAGGAACTGTGGAGTTGCCAAGGTGAGGGATCTACAACTCTCAACTCTCCATACTCACCTACTTGAAGAGTGAATTAGGTTTTGTCGAGGCCCAGGGATTTAAATTTTCTCAACTTCCTTCCCTGGCAATGACGCCAAAAAGATGTTGTCGCTCCTAGAGACAGCCTAGAGTTGTGATAGACCAGTGCCTAGGACATCTTATCTATAGCAAGGAGCATATGGTATAACAGAGGAAGTTATCAATAAAAGCTCTCATGCTATCTCTTGTAAACAAGAAAATTAATTCAAATGGGACCAAACTTACAGAAACTGACACTGGAAAAGGAATAGTGCAGAGGCAAGATGCAAAAACTCTAATATAAAAACAGCAGACAATTCAGGGACAGCTTACCGTAAAGCGGGCCAATTCAGAAATACCTCACAGAAATAAGTTATCAGAAGGTGTATGTAGTGAATGAAATATTGAGAAGATACTAGTTAACATTGAGCTGATATCCAGATACACAATACCACCATGCATGGGATTACCAATCTAAGAATCCATACAAAATAATAGTGTTTTAAAAACACCCTCCCAAAGAAACTAATATAGCAGAAATACAGTTTAGATGAGTAGTGGAACAGAATATCATGCATGAGCCATATTTAAAGCGCTTGACTAATTCGAGCATGCGTATCAACTAGGATAAATCCATACCAAAAATCAGTGAGCCACTCGCATTCCAAAACATGATACAAGAAAGATGGATGAAATAAAATGATTTATTTAAATAACACATAAGAGAAAGTTACAGACTGTGAAATACCAAAGACCAGAATCCTCTTTAACAGATGGAACTCCTCTCACTAAGACCCTATGGGCTCTGAACCTTCATACAAGAGTTCTACAAAATGTATACAAAAAACCTTTCATTGCATAATTTTCTGATAAAATCTGGAACCCTAAATTATCTGTTCTTTGGGAGCTTTATAGGAGAACAAGAAAGCTCCAAAAGGGATTAGGTGATGAACATTTAATTTTCCTAATTAAAACGAAATGGTGGAAATGTGCATGCCCATACTGCTTGATGACTTTGTAATGTTGTTTGTACTCTATGGCTTGCTAACTAAAATAAATGCATTGGGTAGAAATCTCTCCAGGAACACGGCATAGTAGTAAAATCACATAAACATTATGTCCCTTCCTAAAAGAAAATGGTGCTGAAAAGAAAGCTTTAGAGTATGTTTTCTGCGAATGGTACCCTCTGCCTTCAAAAACCCTAAATTATGGCTGAACATCTTCAATGTTGAATGTTGAATTCCTCGATCATTCACTGATATTTCTCTGCTGCTCCATTAATATCTTCATCTGTGAAATAGGCGTCTTGAATGTCCCTGCAGGGTTTGACAGATTTTAACCCTACATATTTAATGGAAGTCTTGTCGATTTTCCTTCTCAGGCCTTTCTTCATAATTCAGCTCTAAAAAATGGTCCTTTTGACATGCTCTCTATCACAGTAATAGAGACAGTGAATCATGATAGTTTTTCGCCACTGTAAACCTGCAAAACCCATAAAATCGTTAAGAAAAACCATGCACGGGGATGGTGAATGTGGTGGAGTCAATGAAAATGGTGGTGCGGACATGGCAAAATTGTGGACGGATTGAGAAATGCAGAGCGATGGTAGGAAATGCAGTGTATCCATGTAATACAATCTAGTGGACGTGGGCAGAAATTTTAAATGGAAACATTAGAAAAATGACTCATTGAATGAATATATATGGAGGGCAAGTGAATATGCAACAAATGGCACGTGGAATGGTGATGTGGAGAGAGTTGGGCAATGGCGTGGTGCGAGTTTAATCTGGACCGTCCGATCTTAGGAGGAGATTGGCAGTGGAAAATGTTTCGGAGGGCAATGAGACAGTGGGCCAGGGGTACGGTTTCCCCAGGTTAACTTCCGCGCAGCTTCGAGGAGTGACAACCATTGGATGGAGACCCCTAGATTAGACGGCTATAATGCATATCGCTCCGTATCTTTTGCCAAAAAATAACCTGCGTTGGAGGGCGGTTTTGGAATCGTACATGGGGACATGCGGCAAGCGATGTATGGAATCGCTCCGAATTGAGAAATACCACCCACCTCCGAAAGGCGTTGCGATAGATACTGGGTAGTTTTTGAACAGTGGACACGGGGGAGGGACCACTGAGACGGATAGGCTACGGACCGTTGATTTAGCAGCATGATCGGATGGTTGGAATACGATCAAACAGACAAATGGAGTGGGGACCGCGTGCGCGATGGGGTTGCAAAGGTCGTCAGATCTGCGTAGATCGATGGTTAATACCGCTTCCGACATACATTTGTGATAGGCGCCTATTGGATTAGCTCCTAGTTTTAACTTCCGATCGCATGGATAAAAATAAATAAGGGGCTAGGACCGAAAGGACTAGGCTTTACAGATTTTCAAATGTGGGTTTTTCGGCCCTTTTATGAAATTTTAGGGCTGGGAGAAGGTAATGATAGGTGGAAAACATATTTTTTAGGGAAAAAAGAGGGGATTTTAAAGGTTTAAGCCAGATGGTTTGACGAAATTTTATATGAGGCTGACGTGGTCAACAGAACCAATGAATATGGTCTATCATCCCATATCATTTCAATTGTTACATGCCCTAAGACAAAGAACAAGATAAATCATCCATGACTTTCATTGCAAGGTTTTTGTGATTTGATGTTTATATTATATCATATGAGGGCTCACCAACGCTGCCTCTAAAGGGACTAAGTGTGTTGCATATGTAGGTAACCCCAATCAAGGGTTTTTTGCAAAGCATTTCCTGACACTCATGGGTGTGTTGGTCACATTGGGAGTGAAATTCTCATTGTTCTGGAATCTCCACTTGGCCAGTACCTTCTAGAAGAGTTCCCATGTGTCAAAATTTGAATCCATGTGTCCATTTGATACCTCTATGACTGGGAACATGTCTTTCCTATTATTAGAAAGTCATTGATTGTAAAACTACCTTCAATTCCTCTATAAATTGAGCACAAATATTAGTGTTTGAGAAGGAAGAATTTGAGTAGAGAAATGCTAGTGGAATTTCAATTGAGGAATTGATTTGAGTGACATGTTGTTGGAGGGATGTGCATTATGATGAGGCTGGGATGCTGCAGTAGATGGTAACACTAAATCAATCACTTGGTTGTAACATCCCCTTCTATCCATTAATAAATATTGTTGCTTACCTTCCCACATAAGTATATGTATAAGATTCTGTATTTCATATTATGAATTCTTATTTGATGCATATGGTTCATGTTTTATTGATTTAACTGAATAAATCGAATAGACATTTGTATTATTTCTATATTTTTTTGTTTAGTGTTTATCTTTTCAGGAAATATTTTGGCAATATAGCTCAGATTTGAAGCTACAACAAGAGCGACAGAAGGGGAATAGGAAGCGCTTGGAATCCAAGTCAGTTCTTTGATCTATTCTATGTGCCTATTTACTAGTAGGAAAAGTAGTTGAAAATTCTTTAACCTATTGTTATATATGAGCAATACATCTAGGGAAGAATGTTTTATCCATAATCCATAATTCCGTATAACAAATTGGCGACTCTGTTGCGGAATTAAGACGCCAATTTTTTATGCAGAATTATGGATTACAGATAAAAAATTCTTCCCTAGATGTAGTTCTCATCTAGAACAAATGGTTAAATATTTTGCAACTACTTTTCCTAACAGTAAATATACACACAGAATAGGTCAAAGAACTTACTTGGAGTCCAAGTGCTTCATATTCTCCTTCTGTCGCTCTTGTTGTAGCTTCAAATCTGAGCTAGATGGCCAAAATATTTCTTGCAAAGATGAACACTAAACAAAAAAAGATAGCAACAATAAAAATGTATATTCAAGTTATTCAGTTAAATCAATTTAATTAAGTTATTCAAGTTATTCTGCTTGGTCTTATGCTTCTGAACCTTCTATTCAAATAAGTTCTCTGGATCATCACCCAGAATTCTTATTTGAACAAATTCAGGACCTTTAGAATGCCATCTACATTTTTCTACCATGAAACCTGCATAATAAAACAAAATATTAGTTTAAAACCCGCATCGGGGGGATTTTCTGCATTTATTTGGGGTTTT
This sequence comes from Pinus albicaulis, assembly GCA_034641835.2. NCBI lineage: Eukaryota > Viridiplantae > Streptophyta > Pinopsida > Pinales > Pinaceae > Pinus > Pinus albicaulis. The sequence goes on from CM076576.1 coordinate 288,213,959, forward strand.
CAAGTGTTAGGGGCATTCATAGAAGTGGCGGTGTCAAATCGGAGCTTTATCACAAAGCCACGAGGCCTCAGAGCTTTTGAATGGAGGAGGTGGTATTGATTTGGAGGAAGGAGGATTGGTGGTTTTTGTGAGCGAGGGGGGTGGTTTTCGCATGGAGTGATGGGTGGTAAATGGTTTTGAGCCGACAGATGTGATTCCACATTGAGGGCAATGTGTGGCGGAGGGTACATGGGCGAATAATGCCCATTTCACGAGGTTAGGGGTTGTTTAACCCCCACGCTGGATTTTGTGCAATATTGGATTGGGGCCATCGGATCATGAGGGATGTAGATCAATGGTGGTTGGGTGAAAAAGAGTGGAGGTGAGGTCAAAAGGTGGGTCGCAGGAAGACAGGTGGCAAAAGTGGGCCTGGGGACTAATAAAACAAGCAGAGGCACCTATTTTATAATAGGAGGGGGAAGGTTTATATGGGGTTTTTAATAAAGAGCGAGGGTTTAAAAACATTAACGTGGGGGGCTTAAATATTTTACAAAGGGGTGGGGTAAAATTAATTTAAAACAAAGTTTTAAATATAAATCAGAGGGTCAAGTCTTATAAAATAAAAGGAGTCGGGTTTTATATCAATAAAACAAAGTTTTAATATAAAGAAGAGGGTCCCAAAATGGTCTAACTTTTTATTAAAAACAATGTAAAAATGGACTTTTTACATTGTTTTAGTGAAAATGAGGAAGAATGATGAAGGAAAGGGGGTCTGGTGTTGTTTTTGGAGAGGAAAGTGGGGAAAATGGGGAAAAGAGGTTTTTAGGTAGGAAAGAAGGATGAAAATGAGAGGATCAAGCCCAAAATGAGTTTTTAAGAGCAGCAAAGTGATTTTGAGAAGGCATATTGAGAGATAGTGAAAAAGGTTTCATGAAGATTTATGAATATAGCTGATAGTCAAGAAATGCTATCTTCAGTGGACTGTACAAAATCCATAGTCACTTAGTTCAACTGTAGAATACAGGTGGATAACAAGTCTCAAGCCAAGTTGATATCTGAAGACTTAGTCAAGAAACTGAATATTGAAAACATTCCTCATCACAAACCATATCCATTGGGTTGGATATGAAAGAACACAAATTTTCAAGTTACAAGAAAGTGTATTCTTTGGTTTTCAATCACAATAAACTTCATTAATGAAGATGAATTTTATGTTGTGTCACTTAATATTTCAGGAATTATTTTGTGAAGTGTTGGAACGAGGTTCCCTAACCACATTTTTGATCCAATTTTATAATATTCTTGTAATACTTGGTCTAGCGCAGGGGCTTTGGGATAGGTCAAAGCCACGATGTATTGTAATGGGTCAAAGGGTGGACTAAGAGTCTGCAAACCATGGTTTACGAACCATAGAGTAGTGCACATTAAGATGATATAAATAGGTAGATAAATCAAGTCTAGAGAAGGCTAAGAAAGAAATAATTTAAGCTTGATACGAAATTGTGATCTTTGGTGTCGATCGTCTGGGTAAGGGCTTTGCTGGTTGTGTACGCAGAGACCCCGAAGTCCTGTTGTGTGTGGACCTCGCTGGATGTGTGCGTAGGCTAGTTATAGAGTCTGTAAGTCAGATATGGATATGAATGAATGAGAAGGTTTTTGATGATATTTTAGTTCCTATTTTGTGATTATTGGCTATGTTTATGTGCTGGGATTGTGTTTTTTATTTAATACTGATAATAAATTGATGCACACATGGATACGATATAATGAATGCATAGCTCTGATTAAGAAACTTTGCTTAAGTTACATGTTAATTAGGTTCTATACTTAGTTGATATACTATTAAAAGAGCTATGTGCTTGCCTCCTCCTGTGCAAGTCTATTAGATCCATAGGGCCCCCCTTTAATTAATTCTCTCTCTCTTAGGGTGCAAAAACCTGGTTCCAACACCCCCCATACTACTTGTGGTGATGCCTTGACCTACATAAGCAGGCCATTTTCAAAAGGGATAGTAGTATCGGGGTTTGTTGGAAAACCTTAAACTCAAACCTAGGTCAAGACCCCTAAAGCCAAAAAATGGTTTCTTTGCTAGGACCAGGATCATTTTGAGAGAGAGACTGGGTAACGCCACGGGGTCAATGGGAGTCAGTATCGCTTGAGTTAAAATATTGGTTCAAAAAATAGATCCAGGAATTTTCCCTAAAAGAGAATAGAAGTAAGAAGCTATCTGCTAAAGAGTGGGAAAACAAGTATATTTTTATGGAAGTACATGAAATCTTATTCATATCCTTCACACATGAATTACAAGAGTCATTGGCACAATTGGTAGAATTCCAGACTTGCTGGAAAGATGATCAGGTCACACAGTGTACCCATGAATTGATCCAATGACTGGAAAGGACTGATAACAAGATTACCATAACTGTAGATCACCGGGTTGACAATATATTGGGAGGGTTTGTGACAAAATTTTATGTTGATCAATTTGTGTCATGTTCAGAAGTGGAGTGAAGGTTCTTCAAGGGATTTAGAGGTAATTTCCCAGAAACCCTACCTCTATTTATTAAGATGTTATTGAATGAAAAAATTGTCTTGTGTGGCCACACAGAGTGAATGAATTTCAACCAGAGTGGGAGCACAACACAAAGAGGTAAATACTAGAGGGTTAATCAAGAAGGAGACAGATTAGTATATAGTCCCTTAAGGTAATCACCTAATTTTAACCAAGGAGGGGTTGCGCAAATTGGAACCAGCCCCCCAACCACGCCTGCATCAAACACACATAAGGGTAAGAATTCTCCTACACCTCCTCCGCCACCACTAGAGGATGACATGGCTATGCACATGAAACTACATACCTTTAAGGGTATAGGGGACAAGGATATGGATCGAATTTGGTTTGTAGCAGAGTCTATGTGGACCGCGTAGAACATTAACAATGATGCTATCAAACGAGCACAACTATCCATATATTTCGAGGAAAGGGACCTAGATTGGTTTATGGGATACATTGGTCAACATGCGAACACATCAATACAAGATATTAAGAACACCCTGAAGCAAAAATTCTGGAAGCCTAAGTCATACTCTCAATGTGTAGTCAAATTAAAGGACTTTAAGCAGGGACCTACAGAGTCTGTCTGGGAAGTTGACCAATCATTAAAGAAGGTTGTCAGTGGTGGGGGATTTTTCTACGAGGATAAGCAACACAAGAAATGGTTTATCGCTATGTTATTACCACACCTGTGTGGACCCATGGGAAAATAGAAGATTGGCTCCCAGGAATAATATCTAGAGATTGAAATGAAATTAGAAGCTGCACCAAGAGATGATACACAGTTCACAGCTCTATAGATCGAGAGCCAACTAGAGGCAATGCACTTAGAAATTCAGAACTTGTGAAAGGATCATGGTAAGGAAGCTAGTTTGAATATCTGGTGCATACGTTGTAGGGTATCAGGTCATAATAAGGATGAATGCCCCTTGTTATCAGATTATATGCAGGCTAGAGGGCGAAGCCCTCTATGACCTACGGAAATGGATGGACCTAGAAGGAAGACATGATACACATCACTACCAAGAGTTAGGTGCTTATGTTCCAAAATTGAAACAATAGTGGTGCATATTTTTCTCCTCTGTGGGGCATGATGAATAAAGTTGTTGAACAATTGACCTCATGGTAGATAGGGGAAACTTATACAAAGTGTAGACAGACCCCTCATCACCACTATCTCCTTCGGGGTGGGGAGGATCTCCCACAAGAGGAAAGGGAGGGGGGAGAGGGGGGAGTGCAGGTTGAGGATGAGGACAGTGGGTCTGCTACAACTGTGGAGACATAGGACATTTTGCATGATATTTCCTGAACCCTGCATGCTAGTCTTGTGGATATTGCCGGTAGTTCGATCACGTCATTGAAGACTGCCCAGTATTAATAGAAAAAATTCAAGAGAAACAATAGATGCCCACACAGAATGTGCAAAGGGTTAAGGAATAACCATGAGAAGATGTATCATGTACCAATGTGATCACACACAACGACATTGCCACTAGAGGAACTGAAGAAAATGCTTCAGCTGAATCACTAATCCGAAACGTTGGGGAAAAACGGAAAACTTAGATCTGAAAAAGGAAAAAGAAACCTTCATAGAAGCTTGGAGGGAGATGACTAAAGATGAAGAACCTACTGCAAGGGGTATGGTGGATCCAAAAGTAGACGAAGCAGTTAAACCATTCCTCCAGGCATGTATGAAGCTATTGTGCAACCAGAAGTTTGTACAAAATCTCCAAGTATTATTAGATAGCTACGCAGAAAAGATTGCCTTACAGCTAGAGGTTAAAATTGTGAACAAGCTATACAAAAAAAAAAGGACAAGACGGGAAATGTGCATGACTGCGTAGATTGGAGACTATGAAATGGATCAATTCATCCTTGATTTAGGATCAAACACAAACATCCTACCCAAGCAGACCTGGCAAATAATGGGAGAACCTAAGTTGGAATGGTCAACTATTCAGCTATGAATGGCTAATCAGCAAAATATTATCCCACCGGGATGAGTAACAAAGGTTGTGGTAGATATTGTAGGTGTTAAATTTTACGTTGATTTTGAGGTAATTCAGATAGTGGATGGCGTATACCCTTACCCTGCACTCTTAGGCCTGGATTGGGCTATTGACATTGGAGGTATCGTTAGTTTAAAAAGAAGGAGCATGATCTTTGAAATTGAAGGCACAAGGGTGATAGTTATGTGGATCCAACAGAAGGGGAGCGTTACACTTAATCAGTATGGGAGGGAGAGGATTTTGATCACATATACAAGCTGACCACTCGAGACGATGACTAGATAAACCCCACTGTTGACGGTATGCTATGCTGGGAAAAAGACAGTAAATTATTATCTGACTCAGATGGAGAGATAGAAATTGGCAGAATCGACTAGATGACCTATCTGCACTGAGGTTTCTTAAGGTCAAAAAAATCTTCCGATGCATCTCCTTAGAGGTAAGAAAACTACCCTACTTTGATGGATCTGGTAATGTTACAAATTTCCTCAAAGAAATTAAAGAAAACATCCCTGAAGAAGGAAGATTTTGGGCCCTTGACTTGGCCATGTGCACAACCCCTGCGTGCAAGTGGGAAACCCATAAGGGTGATTTTTAAGATAAGGGGGAGTGCAGAAAGATGATGACCCTACGATTTGACCCTCCAGTTAAACCTCCAATGGAACTCTTCTCGAGACAAGGGGATCTACGCAAGAATTTGGCTCTCTAGATGGAAGTATGGAATGAAAATGCCTGGAATGAATGGGTCCATATGTTTATTCACGTGTTGGGACCAATCCCTACCACCTTCTATTTGGATGCAGAACTACACCAATGTACCTAGCACTGGGGTACAATGGCTGAGGATTTTATAATGACGTTTGGATTGACAAGTCACACTGAGCAACTTGATGAAGCCATGCATTTGACTCCGCTAACCTGGCTTCTGCCTTATGTTATGCCAAGAAAGCTAGCAACACGTGCCCCAAATAATTTTGATGTCATCTGTGCCTACCTTCAGATGCCTCTCGTCCCGAAGGCGGTGCCCCTGCAAGGAGAGATGTTCGGTGGCCTCCCCCTCATAAAATTTAATGATCATGATATGGGAAACCTGTACGCCTTCCCTTCACTAGCTCCAGAGCTATACCTTGAAAGAGTAATGGATGGAAATGTACTAAAGGTTGAGCCAATGGTGTGGGTACAAGGATTGGCTGAGTTGAGGATCTTAAACCTACTGTGCATCCCCCACTTTGGCTGATACAACATCATCGACCTGGTTCTTTGCCAGCTATTGGTGCTCATCCATAATGGGATCTTATGGCTCCAAGGTCGTATAGCAATTGATGCTGCTTTAATTCATAGAATCACCGGCCTCCCCATGCAGGGGAAAAATCATAAGGAAGGCACTAGCTAGAAGTTTGAGCATCCGATTGCTGAAGATGTTCAAAAGAGATACCATGTCACTCGCAACCAACGGTGATTTTAGATCAATAAAATCTGCGATCCAGGGACGCTCATGGGTACCCTCCTACTTGCATGCAATTTGATGCACAAATTCCAGGGGACGGCTGCCCCTGCCTATGTAATTAAACTCTCTGGCATATGCAAAAGGGGAGTCTGTTTCAACTAGTCGTAGTACCTTATTAACGAATTTCTTGATAATGCGTGCGAGGCCTAGGATCAAGGAAACACTTTCTACTACTACTGGTTGATACTGTTAATTTCCATAGTTATGTGGGAGACACCTAAAGAAGTAGTCTTTCCAGCTCTCGAGTCAGGGATGTGTGAAGGAGCATGGTTTTCTAACCTCTTGGATTCAAAGGACCCCAAGCAGGTCGAAGAGAATAAGGTATTTTGTGTGCTCTATGATCAAACCTTGGTCATGGAAATTCATTCCCAGCCATTCTTGTCCTTGATGGTCTACAACAAATACAAGCATATTGTGGCATTCTAGGTGACCATGCATAATGTGCAAATTCGAGCTGACAAAGATCCCACCTGGTGTAACCTTTCGTATATGGTCACGGAAGCAGAGATTAACCATGTAATTGCCACTTGGCCACCTGAGTGGAAGATCCTAGTCTAAACACTTGACCCAGGCACAACAGGCACATGCGGCCAGAGCCTAGCCTCAAAAGATACAACTCCAGCTGCCACAACAAAGGATTCGGTGGTTCCTGCTATGATGTAGCATGTGACCCCCACCACCCCCATGAGCACTACCATGTAGACAAAACTAGAGTCCCCATCGGATCAGAACCTTAATGAGCTCGATGGCGCTAACACGGCATCCCCACATGGTCTCAAACACACTAGTGAACCACCTAAAGGGTCCAGGAAGAAGCATAAGGCTATTAAGCCTGGTGCCAACATAGAGGTTACGTTGACAGAGGATGACCTTGAAAAAATTTCTGATGTCATCACCATTGCGTCCAAAGATCGATGGGCTACTTTGGAAGAACAACACAAGGCTATGATAGAATTTTTGCAATCAGAGCTACAGGCTCTCTGGATAAAAGCAGACACCCTTCAAGTAAACGTGGATCAAGTGAAGCAGAGTCAAGCAAGCATGGATCAAGTGAGGCAGAATCTAGCAGGCCAGTTAGCTACAATTACTGCCTTGACCACTATCATGGATCACTAAATCTAACCACTCTATTTGAGACTGCTATGGAATTATGATCCTGTGTGTAGCGTGACCCTCTCCTTCACCAAATCGATCAGGAGTTGAAACAAAAGGAGTAGGATTTTGAGCAGATGGAAGCCACTATGACCACCCTTGTTCTAGCCCAGCGACTAGCATGCCTTCGGACCAACCACGCACTCAGAAGTGAAATTGTGGGGCTCTGACGCAAGAAACAAGTACTCAGAAACCATCTAATGCCCTGGGCTGATGAAGCTCTCAAGCTTTCGCAGGAGCTAGAAAGGGATGTTCAATAATTGAACAAGACCTTAGAAAATTTCACTGATGCAAATGAAGGCCCAACTTCGCAGAAGTTGGTTGAAATTTTGCAGACTACAACTATGCAGAGCATCATTTTTTTGTCCCCGCTGGCGGTAGCTATTGAGCAGGTCAAGGAAATGATGAAGACCCAGTCAGCACTGTGACTCGAGACGAGTCACAAGATTTTTTTGGGGGACTATTGGAACAAGATTCCCTAACCACATTTTTGGTCCAGTTTTGTAATACTTGGTCTAGCACAGGGACTTTGGGGCCATAAAAACCCCGATGTATTGTAATGGGTCAAAGGGTAGACCAGGGGTCTGCAAACCACAGTTTGCGGACCAAAGAGTAGCGCAGGCTAAGATGCTATAAATAAAGAGATATATTGAGTTTAGAGAAGGCTAAGAAAGAAATAAGTTAAGCTTGATACGAACTTGTGATATTGGTGTCGATCGTCTAGGTAAGGGCTCATGTTGGCTGTGTGCACGAAGACCTCAAAGTCCTGTTGTGTGCAGACCCCGCTAGATGTGTGCACGTGATGGTTATATATTTTGTAAGTTACATCTGGATATGAATTAAGGAGAAGGTTGTTGATGATATTTTAGTTCCTATGTTCTGATTATTGGCTATGTTTATGTGTTGAGATTGCATTGCTTACTAAATACTAATAATAAACTGATGAACATGTGGATGCGATATAATGAATTCGTAGCTCTGATTAAGACACTTTTCTTAAGCTACCTATTAATTATGATCTATATCTAGCCAATATCCTGTTAAAAGGGTTATGTTCCTGGCTCCTCCTGCACAAGTCTATTAGATCCGTAGGGACCCCCTTTAATTAGATATCTCTCTCTCGTAGGGTGCAAAAACCTAGTTCCAACACCCTCCCATACTACTTCGGGTGAGACCTTGACCTGCATAAGTAGGCCATTGCTGAAAGGGCCACTAATATCAGGGTTTGTAGGCAAAACTTAAACTTGAACCTGGGTCAAGACCCCTAAAGCCAACAAGAAGTCCTTACCTTTATGATAGAAAAGCCATCTTATAATTCCATGAAAACAAGTACCACTTGTTCAAAAATGGTGTGGAGTATATTGTGAGAGATCAGCGCAATAAACTAAATCTTTCATTAGTGAAGCCAGGGAAAATGAAAAGACTAGCGAATTCAAGCAATAATTTTGGGCTTCTTATGATTAAACCAAATAATGATGTTGATTATGAATAATTTCAAGGTTGTGATCCAAAATTGAAATTTTATTTGATTGAAGTGGTTAATCAAAATAATGAGATGTTTGAGGAGCCAAAGGGGTTACCTCCCAAGAGGGGAATCCAACATGAAATACAGTTGCAGCAAGATTGTCATCTTCCTAACATTCGCATGTATAGGTTTTTGGTGATGGAGAGTGTTGAAATGACAAAGAAAATTCAAGATTTGTTGGACAAAGGGATCATTCGACCAAGTAATTCACCATGCCGGTCACCTATTATGTTGGCGCCAAAGAAGGATGGAACATGGCGCATGTGCGTAGATTTATGTACATTAAACAAAATTATAGTAAAGAACCATTATCCACTCCCTAGAATAGATGATTTACTTGATCAATTGAAATATGAAAATTATTTTACTAAGATGGACTTAAGGAGTAGTTTCCATCAAGTTAGAATTGTTGAAGGTAACATTTGGAAGACAACATTCAAGACAAAGAAAGGTTTGTTTGAATGGCTTGTTATGCCTTTTGGTTTATGTAATAATCATGATACCTTCATGCATGTGATGAATGATGTGTTGCGTCCATTTCTTGATGAGTTTTTCGTCATCTACTTAGATGATATCTTAGTTTTCAGTAAATCACTTAATGAAAATGTCATGCATGTAATAAAAGTACTTGATATCTTAAGGAAAGAATAGTTGTTTTTGAAGATGTCAAAATGTGATTTTGGTAAACATTCTTTGGTGTACTTGGGGCATATTTCTCTGCTATCATAGCTCCCTTACATGCATTGACTAGTGTGAAAAAGGTCTTCCAGTGGGGAGGCAAGAAAAAAAAATCATTCAATGCTTTTAAAGAGAATATCAGTTCAGCCCCAATACTTTCACTACCAGACTTGAGACAACCCTTTGAGATTCAAATTGATGCAAGTGACAATGCCATGTGCACAGTGCTTATGCAACATGGTAAGCCAATTTCATTTCATTCAAAAACTTTCAATGGTGTGGTGATTAACTATCCTAATTATGAGAAGGAGCTTTATGCATTAGTTCAAAGTGTGAAAAAGTGGAAACACTACTTGATGGGAAAGGAAACCAACATACACATTGATCACCAACCATTGCAATACTTACAATCGCAAACTAAGTTGCATCAGTCAAGGCACTTTCGATGGATGGGTTTCTTACAACATTTCCATTTGCTCATCAGGTATAAGAAAGGTATATACAACAAGGTTGTTGATATGCTTTCTAGGCCTATTATTAGTGCAACGACTTTACTCAAGCATAATTATTTTTCACATGAAAGTTATGTTGAGCAATATGCATTTGATAATGACTTTCAATATCTTTTTTCAAGCTTAATTCAAGGCAACCAAGTACAGGAATTGGATTACCATGTACATAATAACTTGTTGTATCATTTGGGTAGGCTTTGTATTCCACAGGTTGAGAGAGTGAATTTCATAAGGGAAGCACACACTTCTCTTATTGTTGGACATTTCGGTGTAAGCAAAACAATGGCACATATTCAGAGGTATTGTTATTGGACTTGTACTCTTCAATGTGTGTCATGTTTCATTAAAGGTTTTTCATTATGTGTAGTCGGTAAGCCTAGCAATAGGAAGTTAGGATTGTACACACCACTTCTTATACCTTCACGTCCATGGGAGAGTGTTTGTATGTATTTTGTAGGAGGTCTTCCTTTGCCAAAAAGAGATCATGATTATTTTTATGTAGTTGCGGATAGGTTCAGCAATATGTGTATATTAATTCCATGTAAAAATAAAATCACAGCTGAGCAAATAGCTCACTTATTCTTTCAGCATGTTTGGGTTCATTTTGGTTTTCCCACATCCATTGTTAGTGATCGAGATTCTTGATTTGTTGGGAATTTTTGGTCAATTTTTGTAGAAATTTCTTAACTTATGTATTATATGTCCAATATTCTCCTAATCTCACACTATTTTAACTTCATGCAAAATACAGAATTTATTCCACCATTGATCATCTACGGAAATTAAATCAAGATTGCAATGCACACATGAAACAATAAAAATTCACACACATTAACACAGTTGTTTAACGGGAAAGCCTGAAGTTGAAAAACCTAAGTTTATGTATATAATATAGGTCATAGAGATCATGTAAAAATCCTCATACAAATATTATCACAAGCTCTCAGTACAATAAAATCGCTACACACTAATCAGGCCCAATCTTGCAAATCCATGCACTGATCTTTGCCACCTACTAGCCTGCCTCTACTGCACAATCCCTGCTGAAGAATGGCTTTGAATGAACTTGAATTCACCAATATTTCACTGTGAAATCCTCATAGGCATCTCCACTGAGTGTTGGATGTAATCAATGCATCACTATAGTCACAACTGATAGTCACACTTTCCCTTTCACCTATTTCTCCACTGGTCTCCACTAAAACTTCCATGCACTGTAGTTAACTGATGTATTCTTCAGTTGATTAATGAGTTATTATTAGTGAATTAATTAGCTAATTAATTCATTCCACTCTCACTAGTGTATCAATCAGTTAGACTAGATACAACTAGCTCAACTGAGTCTAACTGAGTTAAACTAAATACAACTCCACCAACTACTTCTCTAACTCCACCAAACTCTGTCACATGAGTTCTAACTGAAGTCCTCCATGCAATAGCTCCAGTAAATCCTCAAGAATAGCGTAATTCCTTCTGTTAGTTGTTGTGCCACATCTATGCACTTAACTAAAGTGCTCCAAGAGAATAAGATAATGTTTAGAGTCCAAATATTATTGAGAGCTAATAATATTCGACATATCTATTTTTAGACTGGAAATCTAAAAATAGTCTCTGCCTAGTATGTCTAAAAATAGAAGTCCATATATTTTTCCATCTTGACCAACCATCCATAAATAGCATCCTGCAACTCATAGAATATGATCGACATGTCTGAAAATAGACATAGTCTAAAAATAGACTTTACGACAAAAATCACTTGTGTGGGTCCCACCTAGTTTAGGTGATTACTTTCCAACTAGGATCAAGAATGATGTTCCAGGATGCCTCCTTCACTATTTCTTGTTGCAATCTTCAATGCTCCCTCTCAATAAGAAAGGATTGTCTTTGCATGCGACATGCAACTCCATGCATTTGCCCTGCAAACTTGCTGCAACACTTCTGAAACTGAAAGGCTCCAAACAACTCAATCAGTCTAACGCATCTATCATCAAAGTCTTTGACTTCTGATGGTATCAACTACACATGTCTTCAGGAACCAGTGCGTTGTTGAACTCTGCACTCATGCACTCTGCACTTGCTATCAAATCTGAACCGCACTCCAGTATCCGACACTGTCGCTTTGATTTTCTTGCATCTATCCAACTGATCATGCTACTACTACTCTATGGGCACCTGGTAGCCAGGTTCAATTCATGAGATCCACACCATCTCAATGAATCCTACCTAGAAATATCCTCTTGGGATTACTCATGCATGTCGCCCCACCTCTCACCTAGTGGTATAGCTGCATGCACTCTCTTTGCTCATCTGGCACATAATTTATTTGCATGAGTGGTTTATCCCACTCCATGATCCTCATCTTGTGGCTGCTCCACATCTCGAGGTTCAATCTTACCTGCATGCAAATCCTGCTCCCTCTCAAGCTTCAATTACATGTCCTTCTTACACTTCCCAACAATAAGAAGCTCTATAGAAATCCCATCTACTTCAAGTCTGTAGAGATTCTTAGCTCAAATCCCGACCTTCTTGACTTGTGCTGTTGCTTTGTACCGAAGGAAAACTTTTCCTTCACTAAAGACAACATCATACCCTTTATCCTCTAACATTGCGACTGAGATTAAATTCTTCTTTAAACCTAGAACATGCACTACATATTGTAAAAGAATGAGTTTACCTGACTCCCTCTAAAGGGTAATGGTACCAATTCCAGTTGCATTGTATCATCCATTGCCGCCCAACTCAACATGCAACATGAGATCTTTCTCCACCAAGTTACTAAAAACATTCACATCTCCCGTCATGTGAAAGGAAGCACCACTATAAAAGTACCACCACCATCCCAATGCACTAGACACCATGCATGCGATCAATGAGAATTCAAGCTAAAATTGCGAGGAAAGAGCCTCACCAGCTGCAGCTCCAGCAACCTGCTTATTCTTCTTCTTCTGTGGACAATTTGTGGCAAAATTCCCATGTTCGGGACAATGAAAACACTTCACTTTGGACATGTCGCACTCTTTGCCATCTTCACCGGCCTTAGATATAGAATCGAATTTATTCCCCTTATTCTTCTTTGCCTTGGAAACCAAAGCACAATCTTCTTCATCATCATGTTTTGATGAAGAGCCATCCCTGGTACCCCGCCTTATCTCCTCCTGCACCAGATCTGACCACAGTCTCTCCCATCCTGGCAGTTTCTCCCGTCCATTGACAAAGTCTTTGTAGCTATGCCAACTCTTTAGAAGCCTAAGGATATCCAAGATTACCAAGTCTTCTTCATCCAAACTGACTCCTACACTCCCAATCTCATCCCTGCATTGGAAACACTTTGTTAAGTATACCGGAATAGTGTCATTCTTCTCCGTTTTTATTTTTCTGAGCTTGTCTTTAAGCACCAACTTCCTCTGGTCACTTATGCTTTGGAAAAATTCTTTCAAAGCCTTCCACATTAAGAATGGAGTGGCTTCACCATGAAGGCTCGACAAAATGTGGTCCTTCACACCTTCCAAGAAAATTCTTCGACACTTTCCTACCTTCTTTTGCCATGCGTCAAGTGTGGCTGCATCACTAGAACCAGGCTTTGGAATATCAACATCTATGAACTCCTTCAACCCATTATCATCCAGCGCCGCCTCCATCCTGTCCTTCCATGCAATATAATTAGAGCTACCATCAAGGGCATACTCCAATCACAATCCGTTGAAATACATTAATGAATTCTCAACTTCGACACCAAGAAAACACTGCAGCAAATTCGAATTCCACCAGCACAAAACTCAACCGCTTCAATAATTGCAATCTCCTATGATCAATACTGCTTTGATACCACGTAGAAATTATATAAATTATGTGTTATATGTCCAATATTCTCCTGATCTAACACTATTTTAACTTCATGCAAAATACAGAATCTATTCCACCATGGATCATCTGCGGAAATTAAATCAAGATTGCAATGCACACATTAAACAATAAAAATTCACACACATTAACATAGTTTCTTAATGGGAAATACTGAAGATGAAAACCCCAACTATATGTATATAATATATGTCATAGAGATCATGTAACAATCCTCATACAAAGCTTATCACAAGCTCCCAATACAATACAATCGCTACACACTAATCAGGCCCAATATTATAAATCCATGGACCGATCTTTGCCACTTGCTAGCCTGCCTCTATTGCGCAATCCCTACTGAAGAATGGCTCTGAATGAAATCGAATTCACCAAGATTTCACTGTGAAATCCTCATAGGCATCTCCACTGAGTGTTGGATGCAATCAATGCATCACTATAGTCACAACTGATAGTCACACTTGCCCTTTCACCTATCTCTCCACTGGTCTCCACTGAAACTTCCATGAAATGTAGTTAACTAATGTATTCTTCAATTGATTAATGAGTTATTATTAGTGAATTAATTAGATAATTAATTCACTCCACTCTCACTAGTGTATCAATTAGTTAGACTAGATACAACTAGCTCAACTGAGTCTAACTGAGTTAAACTAAATACAACTCCACCAAACTCTGTCACATGAGTTCTAACTGAAGTCCTACATGCAATAGCTCCAGTAAACCCTCAGGAATAGCGTAATTCCTTCTGTTAGCTGTTGTGCCACATATGTTCACTTAACTGAAGTGCTCCAAGAGAATAAGATAATGTTTAGAGTCCAAATATTATTAAGAGCTAGTAATATTCGACATATCTATTTTTAGACTGGAAATCTCAAAATAGACTCTGCCTAGTATGTCTAAAAATAGAATTCCATCTATTTTTCCAACTTGACCAACCATCCACAAATAGCATCCTGCAACTCATAGAATATGATCGACATGTCTAAAAATAGACTTTGCGACAAAAATCACCTGTGTGGGCCCCACCTAGTTTAGGTGATTACTTTCCAAATAGGATCAAGGATGATGTTCCAGGATGCCTCCTTCACTGTTTCTTATTGCAATCTTCAACAATTTTGTGGGCCTTGATGGCTACCAAGTTCAATAAGAGTACAACATTTCTCCACAAACATATGGCCAAGACGAGGTGGTCAATCAAACAATCATACATCTTCTTTTAGGATACTACAGCAGGCATCCTAAGTTTTGGGATGAAACTTTCACTACATTCAGCATGCTTACAATTGTGCAAAACACTCCTCTACACAAACATCGCCATTTGAGGAATGTCTTGGACACTTGCCTAGATCTCCATTAGAATTTAGTTTTGGGAAGGATGTTGCTATTTATGTCCATATTGACATAGATAAAGCCAATAAGTTCACGGAAAAAATCCAATTGATACATCAAACGGTTCAATATTAGCTTGAAAAGAGCCAAGGAGAGTACAAAGCAAAGCATGAAAAGCATCATGTAGATCAAAAGTTCCAAGTTGATGATGATTTTTGACTTAAAATTAGAAAAGAGAGGCTTCAAGGGCAAGGTAAGATATTGAAACCAATATGTTATGGCCCTTTTATAATTTTGGAAAATATTTGTGACAATGCCTTCAAGTAGGATTTTCCTTCATACATGCAAATTTACTCTGTTGTTAACGTTGAGAACTTAATCTTGTATTAGACTCATTTGATTGAATATCAAGGAGAAAAGGTTTAGATTCCTTCTATTGAAGACTTTTTATCCTAAATACCTTGTTGAGCTTGAGAAAGACACAATTATTGATAGAAGAACAAGGACATCAAAATGAGTGGGTGTAGACTACCTTTTTGTAGGGCTCAAAGGCACAAACCCTTCTAAGGACAAATGGATCGAGATTGGAAAGGTGATGGAATTGTACCCTCATCTACTGAGCAACTAAAAGTGATCTTTTAGGTTCCAAAATCTTCTGGTGGGGAGGAGTGATTAGGTGCTCAAAAATTAAACTTTTCGGAATGGTGTGGAACCTGAAAGATCATGTAGATCTCATGGTTCTGAATCCGGTGCAACTCGTTTTGCGAAAAACCGATACTGTATGCTCCCAAAAACACGTTTGTCGACTTTTTCAAACATGCAAATTAAAAAAAAATGTAGGAGAACCCAGTCATCAGTCCGTACAACTGACTGGGCATGCCTACATGGTAGGGTGACTATGTAGGTTGACTTGGTCAATGGTTTTCATTGGCGAATGGGATCATGCCAAGTGGCACTTTATTATTTGTTTGTAATGATGTGTTTTGATTGGTGGCTTGGGTGGCCAATTACAGGTTGCTACATAGCCTAGCCAGGGGCCACCATGTGGCAGCCCAAGGACCACCAAAATTTTGGGTTGAGTTTGAGCGTAGTGGGTGGGGATTGAACTCATGACCTCCAAGTCAGAGAAACAAGCCCTTACCATTGCACCACAATTTTTTCCTTACTATATATATGTTTCTGCATAGTTTTAATGTGTTAAGTTTTATGCCATGGGTGGAGCGGGTTAGGGTCTATCCCCAACCAGGGTCACCGCCGAGAGCAGGACCATGGGTGGGAGGCTAGACCTGTGTCCTCCCCCACTAACCATTAACACATAACATTATATCGACTGCCACATGTAAATAGTCCTGAGTTAACCACCAATGTTTATCAAATCGTCATGTAGATTCTGATATATAAAAAAAAATCATTCAACCATAATTCATATGGTTTGAAATCGAGTTTATAAGCATTATTAGGAAAATCGGTGTGCCAAACATTTTTCCTAGCTTCTGGGGAAAATGTGGAGTGAATAGTCCATGAACTTGGGGAAGTCATAACTAAGTAATTTTTTGACCAAATTCGAGGTAGAAAGAAGCTACATAGGCATTTTTGGGCATTCTAGAGCTAATGGAACATGTTTAAGATTTGTTTGAGCATTGTAAACACATGTAATCACACTTTTGGGCATAATAGAAGAAGGCCAAGCCATTGGAAGCTGGACCAAGGAGACGTAACCTAGGCGAGGTGAACTCCTTCATCATGCTTTTTTGTGTTCCTGTTTATGGTGATGTTCATATCTGTTAGATTTTTTTGCTCATGGTTATATTTATGTTAATTTTCTTAACAAATTCACATAAAAACACATAAAAACTCATGAAAAACTTGCAATTTACCTCATAATTCTCAAGCACTTTGATTATATTCTGAATTGGATCTTAGCACAACAAAAACTAATATTCTCATTCAAATCATCAACCTATAGAATTGTACCATAATTATCCCATCACGTTAGCGAAAAAGCATGTTTTCGTCGATGTTGAGGCTATTGACACCCCTTGAGACTGTAAGCTCTTGCTAGGATGTAGTTTCATGTATGCCATGAAAGTAGTCACTTATTTTTTCTATTATATTATGAGCTTCCCCCATAATGGGAAAATATTCATTAGTGGTCAAATAATGTACTACAATCCTCAGTTAAGGCATCTCCTTAGAATTTTATTTCCTTGATGACTACTAATGATACACTGCATTCATTTAATGTGATTAGTCCTAGAATCTACAAATATTCCTCATCATTTGGGGCATATTATGGCCCAACACCTATTAATAATTTTCCTAGGACTTATAATTTTTGCATGTTCCATGGGTCACATGTTTATCAACTTCCAGATACCTCTTCTCAGTAGTCAGATCATCAACAATCCACTACTCCAAACTTAGCTAATGCATCAGGAGGGGTTCCTCCTAGGCGTCATTCTTTTGGTCATACACCTTTCCTTTTCCTTCTTAAGTTTTCCAATTTTTACCATGGGGATCCTAGTATGGTATGTCAATCCTCCTCACAACACCCATCCCAATCATCTTAAAACTTATGTGGCTATGACGTTGATTCAACTGGTTCATATAATCCATTTTGTTGCTTCAGTTCCATTGTAACCTCAACATGAGTCTACTCATGCTCCGATAACAACTCGTGAGGGGGGTAAATCCAAGAAACCAAGGGGTCAGGGGAAAATATAATACAAATCAAGTGATGACCACCCAAGCACCAACACTTAAGCCTACTCCTCCATGTTCTTTTTTTTATCTATATTTCCATGCCACGAATATTATTTTACATTTCCCTGGCTAAAAGAAGTTGTTTCCTAGGATGAACTTCAACTGGACCCGAATGTTCTTGTGGTGCAAGTCACCTTGCCTAAATCATCCAAGAAGAACAAAGGTTTACAGATGAATAAACCTTGTGCTTTTGTGTGAGATGTACGATAATTATTTCCATCTCTTTCCTAATATCTCCCATTTTCATGATACTCTTGTCATTCTTCATGATATGGATGTTGTTCATAGAGGAATTGTTACTCCTCTACTTATGTAACCTGTCATCTCTCCTTTGCCAGGCTAGGAAATATTTATCCTATTGTTTTGATTGGTCCTCTTGATGTAGAAAAGGTATAGAATACCGTACCCATCATCTATCATCATTTGTAGGATCGAAAAATTCTAACTCCTGAGGAGTTTCTGACTATAAACCTTTAGAAACATTAATAGAACATTAGTTGGATAGCCACAAGTCTCCCTCCATATAAATTTCACATGTGAACCTTGTCTCCCATGGTGATGCTTTAGGTTCTTTATCATCTACATCAAGTGGTCCCTCACAGTCTCGCAACCTAGTCTTCCACTTAGATGAAGACATTATGGAGTCTTTGACTACACTAGACTATCCATTGGAAGATATACATCATCATTCATATTTTCACCCGCAAAAACCACTTCCAAGTTACCAATATGTTTTAGAATTGAAAGACATCATTCGTAGTCAAGTAGATTGGTACAAAAACAACTTAGTTAAAATATATAATTTTAAACCATATCCGCCTTGTGAAAATTATATTTCCACACAATGTTTGGGTAATGGGGAATGCAATTTTGATGCTCTAGAAGAAGTAATTGTCCCTAACCCTCATATTTCATTTGGTAGCGCTAAATCTAATACCATTAATGTTCCCCATTTTGAGGAATGTATCGATTCCCATGTCACTCCATATCATGTTAGGGATGATCCAATTAACCATTACTACTTCTTACATCAACAAACCGGTCCCTTTAAAAATTTTGTTCAACCTCAAGTTCATCTAGGTGAGCCTTAGTTCACTATATCCCAAGCCACTCTTTCGTATGGTGACATCCTCACATATTTGTGAGCCTGGGGATTTAGTCTCTTTAACTCATATATTCAATATCAAGTGAGATTTGCACTCTACCGTTTCCTTTCTCCTATTGAATTCATCCCTTCTTCCCATAAGAAGATAACCATGTCATAAAAAATTGCAATCATACACATCATATATAACCATAATATGTACAAGTATTTGGAATACACCATTCTATATATACAAATAGTTGAAACAATTATTCACTCACTATTTAATAATTATTTCTAACTTATTTTGACCATATCGCCTAGAAATAATTATTAAATGATTCTCATTTATTAATTATTAATTATTTCACCAACTTTTCTTGATTAAATCAATTAATCATTATTTTTTGAGTTAGTTCACTAAATAAGGATTATTCACCATTTCATAATATTTTCCTCTCCCAAAAATAATAAAATACTTATAAGATTAGATATTGATTTCGTCTACCAATATTTTATTATTTGACCACATCAAGATATAGTCTAGCATTTTATTATAGATAGATTGGGTTTTTCCTCACCATTTGTACATGGCCATTTATCATCTCTGAATTTATGAACCTATGTATAAGGTCTATTCATCATCCATTTACCCACGTGGATACATAGAAGAGGGAGTAATAACATTCTACAATGCAATAGAGAAAATAACACTCCCATAGAGGAGGACAATGTTGACCCACGTCAGAATTTCCTACTTTCAGGTGTTATCAGAAAGTTTCATTTAACAAAAAACATTATCTTTCCATTCAGCATTATTTTTTGGTGTATTTGCATATGTTTTTCAATTTCTGCTATTTCCTTAGGATTTCTAATATTTTATGTGCATATATGAAGACGAGAGTTTAGCATCACCATATAGAGTCTTTTTGTTGTTAGGATAATTTATTCACCAATATTAAAAGTGAGTTTTTGGTACACTTATCAAAAATTTAACTACTAACACTTGGCATAAAACATATCTTTTATATCACAAAATTGGCCTTTTACAAACTGAATCCATCATCATATTCAAAGTGGAGGTGTCATCCTTTCTCCCTCAAAGTTATTTTCCTCTTTTATAACATTGGGCCACTAAGCCATTTAGAATCATCAAAGTATTTCTAGGTCCCCTTTCAAACACCATTCTCTTTTATCAACTATCCATTTTCATAGGAAGGCATGATATTTTTTCATACATTAGGTCACTGTGAGGGACCTTCTCTCTTTTGAACTGAGGCCATATTTGGCATGTTTTGAATTCCAAACTCTTTCACACCATTGATCTCTTTCAAACATTGGTTTCCTCCACATGGAGGTATGTTAAACAAATTTCAAAACATCACTTATCAGTGTACTTTGAACATCAAGCCATCAACCCACATTGAATTTCAACCCATAAACAATATTCTAAATGTTTTTTGAAGAATTAGGAATTTTGCCACTTTTGAGCCAAGCCCATCAACCTCTTCATTATGAAGGTAAATTCAAAGTGTCAAGACAATTCAAAGTAGTAGCTTATTTCATAAATCAAATTCCTTTTGAGCATTAGTAATTCTTTTGAACTTTTCCCTATTTTCATGCATCAGGACCTTTTGACATTTTGGAGTAGAATTCAAAGTCCTCTCTTTATAAATTTTGAAATGGGCCTTCATTCTCCTCTTCAAGGACATAATTCATTATTCAAAATGTCTTTAGAAGCACTAGGAGGTTGACCATTTTATAGACACGCCCATCAACTTCTTCATTATGAAGGTCACTTCCAAATGTGAAACCAATTAAAATTAATAACCTATTCCTTTCATCAAAATTCTTTAGAACATTAGTAATTCTTTTGAACATTGTTCTATTTTTATGCATCAAGATACTATAATATTTTCAAGTAAAATTCAAAATCCTCTTTTTTTAAATTTTGAAACAGATCTTAATGAGAAAATGCAATGATGGTAAGACATATTAGTAAGACTCAAAAGAATTCCCTTTTCAATTTTAAGTTTAATTTAATATTTAGTTTTTCAAATTTCCAACAACTTATCTCGCATAACTTCCATCACATAAATCGAACCAACATAATATATTATATTACCATGTAACACAATTAAGATATTACAATATGACGTTTACATCACTCATTCAATCTCTCTTTATATATATACATATATATTCCACTAGGAATTGTGGCTCCACAATAAATGGATGGTAATTAGTGACATTCACATGGATATTAAAAGGTCTGGTTTGTGTGCATAGCAAATGATGAAGTTTAAAGTATTTTAGCTTTTTTCCTACTTTCATACACATGCCACCTTTCTCCTTGCTTTGACATCCAGGCCATGCTTTTCTTGGTCAGTGCCAAAAGATTCAAACCGTTTAAAACAATCCATTTTTAAATCAACTCAACCAATAATTAAATTATTTACTCAATAAAGTTATAGCTTTTGAAGGTTCGAGAATCATGGATGGTAACCCACAATCGGATTTCATATTTGATATTCTATTCGTTAGGGTTGGAAAAAACATATAAATAGAGATATTTGATATATTCTTTAATCTCGAAAAAAAATATTATTTAAAAATATATATATTCTTTAATCTCCAAAACAAGAGTAAAGATGCAAAATACATATATTCTTTAATCTCGAAAAAAGAGTAAAGATGCAGATTTCGTAAAATATAGCCTTAAACTAGTGAGTTTACATTCGAAAGAAAGCAAGTGGAAGCACATGGAAATCTTTTGTTAAATAAACTAAAGGAATTTAAACATTCTCCTTATTTATTTATTTGAGTGAATATGAACATAATATATTATCTATTATATTGAGATGTCCAACTTTTGCAAGGATCTTTTGTCCCCTCTTCCCTAAGCATAAAAGAATAGTATATTATAGTTTAATAAACTATAGAAAAATTATGTGACAATTTATAGTTTAATAAACTAGGTACTGTCAAGTAACGAACCACAACCATCTCACACTTATCATAAACAAGCCATTTTATTTTGCGAAACCAGCCATTTTTTCCAATAAGAGTTTATATATAATATTAGAATGCGATATATTGTTTTGAAAATGTAATGTGCGCAAGTTACCAATTTTGAAGCCTCGTTAAGGTGATGTGTTTACATTTAAAAAAAATAATTATGTGACAATTTAAGTTAGGGACTTAATCTATATATATGAGTTATTATATTTAAATAATGATTTTTTTAGTTAATGAATTTAATTTAATTTATTAAATTTTTTTATTTAGAGTTTTAAATTTAAATAATTATTATTTTAGTTAACAAAATCTTATTTAAATTTATTTTAAAATGTATTACATATTATTTTTTACTGTAATCATTGTGTTTGATTTAAGAAGGTTAATATGTTTATATTTTTGGATTGGTTTGATAAATATTTAAATTTCCATTTCCAATAATTTTTGAAGAAATATATTTCATCTCATAGCATATTAACTTTATTACAAATTTTTTATATATGTAATATAAAATATTATTTTCATCAAAATCTAATATCAATATCATGTTTATTATGGGTTTGTTGTAAGGCCTATTTAAGCACATTTTTTCCAAATTACTCAATTATGGCTTATAAAACTTTTTTGAGTGGCTTAACTTAATATAGTAGAATATTTGAGAAGGAGAAATAAGAGAGGATAGAAAATAGAACTAAGAGCAAGAGGGAGTGGAAGATAAGCTTGATATTATAGACAATGGAACAATTTCTGACCATAAATGGTACAAATTTTCTTAATAAAAAATAATTATTTTCTAAAATATGATGTAGTAATTTTCTAAGTTTTTTAATATGCAAAAACAAGAAATCATAAACATCCATGGTTAAAATTGTTGTCAATTCACCAAGGTGGAATTAATGTAGCATAAAAAACATAGTGTTTTATTCTCTCGGCTCATTATTCATTAGCTATTATCTGCAAAGGGTTATCTAATGAAATATTTAGATACTATGTGGGGAATTTCTATGTGATTTTTTTCACCATATAACCCTAATAATAATGTGAATAGTAAGGCTAGACAAGAAAAGAGACATTAATTTTGTTTTAGTTGCTCTTAGGTCATTGTAGCTTCATTTGTCCTCGTGTTCTCAGCATGTCAAATTGGTTTCTTGAGTGAGATTGTTGTACCAAAAGTTTCATGATCTTTCTAACACCACAAAACATTATGGACATAATTGCGAAACATGATCATGACGTCTAAAAGATCATGTGATATGGATAGTATAATCAATACATTTGGATAGTGTTGCGACCTATAGAATAACCTTTCACTATTTTATGATTACCACTTAAAATAATGGGGACTCTAAAAAAATTTACATGTTTTCTTGATTTATTAATTTATTATAATTTGATTTTGAATTTGTACGGTTTATAAAAACTTTAATTTTATCATTATTTTTCATTCTAATCTCATTCAATAAATTCTTAAGCTTTTTGGAAGTTTTTAGTTAGCTTGTTTTCATTGATTTATGTTCGATTTTTATTTTATTTTTTTAATATCATTTAACCCAATTCCATTTCTTATTGTTTTTCCAAATGCTAAATAAATTATAGAAATAGTATTACTAATGGGTTCCAAGTCAATGAGTTTGAATTTTTTTAATCTTCTAATTATTCTTGACATATATGGGGTATCTAGATGCAAGTATCTGAATCTAGTTTAAACAAAGGAAATAATAGAATCCAAGTATTTGAATACCTAGAATTTGATATCCTTATATCCATATTTAGATGAAATTATCCAATCGTATTTATATTTTGTTAGATCCCAACATTAAATTAGTTGGATCTAGATGAAGTCCATTTGATCAGTATTTGTAATCATTAAATTCAAATATTTTGTGGTTTTGAATTGACATTTGATAACCTTTGAAATGGAGTTTTAAATGTTTTTTGTATATTTATGTTGACATGGAATATGACATGGCATATTACATGTCATCCCACATGGAAAATTTCTTCAATTATTATTGATTATTTTAATGTGGCATCTAATGTTACAAGAGACGTGACATGTCAACATGTCATATTGAACTCACGATTTTGTGTTTACTTTGTGAGTTTCCATATGTTGTGACCTTTGTACCTAGACCTAATGAAGTGAAGTTGTATAATTGCTGAAATCCTTTGGATATTGGATTTTCATATGTTGACATGGTATACAATTAGAGATAAAAGAATAGATGATTTCCAAGAAGACTACTGTATATTGTAATAATTTTGATGAAATAGTACTATGGTACAACTAAAATTGGTTGTATTGTAAAAAATTATAATAATTAATGCCGATTATTATTTTTAATCATTCTACATTTGTCGATATTGTGACAACATATCTCCACATTATTGTAATTAAGGTGGTATTCTCCATATCATTGTAAAGACAATGATATCCAATGGTCATCGCAATACCTAAAAAAATCCCCTCTTTAATTAGTCACTTCTATTCATGGAGCTATTAATGGACTGGTGTATCACATTTTGACTAGTCAAATTTGACTTGTTCAACTATCATCATAATTTTGATGATGCGGAAATTTATAAATAGGTTTCTCTTAAGAGACATTGCTACATTTTGACTATAACAACAATGATTCTAAAAAGTTATAAGGTCTTATTTTCAAGCGATATATATATATATATATATATATATATATATATATATATATATATATATATATATATATATATATATATATATATATATATAATCCAATTAAGTACAAAATAAAGTAGATCTAGTATGCCTCTCTAATTTATAACATAATCACCGCATAATTTTCTTCTACGGAAGAATGTCAACAAACTTTAGTAGGGGAAAAATACCAAGGAGATTATGGAAGATGTTATTTCCCTTGCGCTAAATGTGGAGCCTTACATCATGTAAGAGTAAGAATAGTCAGGGGGAATCAAGGAGATGATGGGAGATGTTATTTACCTTGCACTAAATGTGGAGGCTTACATCATGTAAGAGTAGATGGTGGGAGATGTTATTTCCCTTGCACTAAATGCAGAGGCTTACATCATGTAAGAGTTTTAAAAGAAACAACTAAAAGACATTTTAGGAAACATGGGAACATTAAAGGGGGGCCAAAGGAATATCATCCCTTGGTAAGTTATATATTAACTATTTATTATGTTTATATTAATTGTAGTTGTAAAAAGCTATATTGTTATAATATTTGTTATGCAGACTAATTTGGCATGATTTTTTGTAATTATAAAGTCAATTTGGAGGATTTTTTGTAATTATAAAGTCACTTTTAATATATTTGCAATTTTATTAATTTGGCATGTATTAGTGCTCTTTCCTTGG
Source organism: Pinus albicaulis (assembly GCA_034641835.2). NCBI lineage: Eukaryota > Viridiplantae > Streptophyta > Pinopsida > Pinales > Pinaceae > Pinus > Pinus albicaulis. The sequence goes on from CM076576.1 coordinate 288,239,291, forward strand.
AAAAGTGGTGACTTTTTTTTTTATAGGAATTTCTTTTGGGAAAATACTGGGTGGTGACTTTTAGATCAATTTATGAAAATTTTGGTGAAAAAAATTTAGAAACAAATTGAATATTTGAATTTCTCTCTCAAAAAAATTCTGAATCAAAGCCCATATGGACGAAATCTTGTTGATTTAAAATCAATTATTTCTCATAAATGTTTCTGATGGAAAATTGTGGGTAGTGGCTTCCAAGATTTCTTTTGGAGATTTGGGGTGGTATTTTTAGATACCCAAATTAAAAAAATAAAATCATTTAAATTAGAGTATGGATGGAGGAGATCTCGCTAATTTAAAATCAACTATTTTTTCAAAAAACATTCATGATAATAGAAAATTTTGTAGCTCATATCTAAGTAACAAAGTGCTCGATTTGTGGTTCCAACCACATTGAAAGATGCAAAGTGGTCATTTCATTTCCAAAAATAGTCTATAATAAGAATTTTGAGCTACATAAGCTAATTTGTGACCATTTCAATTTTTCGCCCTAAAATAAGTGGTTTGTTTTTCCAAATCCCTCATTGGATTTTAGCAGTTATGGCAGGATGATTTTTATAAGAAAAGATGATGGTCGTACTATTGAAGAATACATTAAAGTGAAAAATTCAAACTATTCAGCACTTTCACAAGCTATGGCATAGATTAATTTAAGAGATGAGGCTACCATATGGTGTAACTCACTTTACTATAAGTAGATTGTGGAACTTCCTGTAGAGGAATTTGAAAAATTCCTTTTGAAAAAATTGTCTCATGCTATAAAGTAGGATAATTAGAAACATAAAGGGTTATTTTCTATGGATATCTCCATATTACAGGTTCATGGATGTATTCACAAGGATAAGATCATTGTTTCTATTAACCCTAGTTGAAAGAATAATCTCACTAATATCAAATTAGCCAAAAGATTGACATTTCATCCCAAAAATATTGAAATCACACAAGTTGATGATGTGCATATTCAAATATTTAAGGACTTTCAAGTTACCATTGATAAACATGTGTTACACTTAGAATTACATGCTTTCGATATGGATGGGTAAGATCTTGTTTTGGGATATCCTTCAGTGGACTCAGCTGGTACAATTGATGTGAATGTAAAAAATAAATTTATGAAGTTATGGTTAGATAAAACTTCAAATCCTTCTACCATTTCTAGTTAAAGCTTAAGTTTATTTGTAAACACAATCATTTCCTACTATTCCACAATTAATCAAAAATTATAACTCAAATTCCAATGTGAGCTTAAACTACATGGTAAATTCAAGAATTTATTATTGTTTCCATGAAATTAAAATGTGGCTCACAAGTGTCGTAATATTTATAATTAGCAGCAACATTATAAGCGTAACTTCTAAAGAAAATTCAGCCTGACATACTAAAGACCAAAAATTCTTAGTAAGCACCACAAATTATTCCATATTTTAGTGTCAAAAGTGAATGCTACTACTCAGGAATAAATATTTTGAGTATGTAATGACCATGGTACAAGCTTTGGATTACATGATTGGATCTCCTTTTCATGAAAAAATGGGATGCATACTTTCCAAGCAAAATTCATCCCTCGACGAGGAAAAGACATCACATGAAAAGGCTTCACTTTTGTCTTCTGGGAGGAGGTATAATGTGTCCCTTAAGCTTGAGATTGAAATTTACCTTGAAGCTATTGAGGATGTTGTGGTTACTACAACAAATGATGGCCATCCCTTCAAATAGGATAAATTCCTTTTTTGTTTTGAAAGTCTTGCATCCCATTGCTAAGTTGTATGACAATGCAAAGAAAACAAATGTTTTTAAAACTGAAATCATGTCGCCCAAATTTAAAAATTACTATTAAAAAATTATGGTGACATGATGACCATTTTTGGCAACTTGAATATGGGTTTCTTCTTGATTTTGATTCCAAGAAGTGACTTGTAATAGAAATGCTACCAGAACCACAAGATGACCATGATGAATATAGGAGGTTTTTGGGGAAATGTGTTTCTACAAGCCATAAACCTTGGCTATGGAGGTGGATCTGAGCCATGAGATGTGAAACAGAGGCGTCGGAGATGGAGACAAAACCCTGAATGATAGATGGAACTAGGAACCCATCAGATCTTGGGAGGCTCGTTAGTTATTTTTCTGCATGTATTAGTCTCTTGCGAAAAATTTTCAATAAAACCATTACTTTTTGGGAATCATATTTGATGGAGAAAGAAAGGGATATTACTTAAAATTAATTGAATTTACCATTCCATATCCTTTCATAGCATCTATTTCATGTTTCCGAGGTGAAAATTTCACCATTCTCACACTGCGATATTTTTCAAAAGTTAGAGAGAAACATGTAATTTCTTTTTATGCCCCAAATCTATCCCAATTTAAGCCCATCATTGTAATCAGGATCTAATACCACCTTGTAACATCCTCAACCCCCAGCTCGGAAACACTACCACAACCAGTACTACTTAAAATTTAATAATTAAACTGCATAAGAAAAGAGACTCTAATGAACCATAATTTTGTCCTATACCTGGAAATATGGTTAGCATGAATGCAGTAATGCATGCCATGAATGCATTATTACTTACAAATAAATTATATATACATAATAACTCATCATAAATAATAATCATTAACAACAATTAATGAGAACCCTGATAGTAGGTTTTTAACATAATAGGAAATAATTCAACATAACCCACAATTCATTACACATGAAGCATAAGCACTTATTTGATAATGGAAAATTGACTGGATATGGGATCTCCATGTTCCACCAAGCCATAAACCATTAGATTCATAATCTCAACCACAAGTCACCTCCAAGATGGGATTACAACTCCATAGGAAACAATTGTAAACTGAACAACCAAACCTTTCCTAAGGCACCAACCCTAGCAACCTTAGTATCCATCCACCAGTTCACATTCCCCTTACTTGTACCCATGTGGCATAGCTCAAGTCCCTTGGTGATTCCCACCTTCCAAAACACCTTACAATCAACTAGAATGGTCTCATCCTGTAGCTCCAAGATTTCTTATGTTCTTTGAGTGTCCAAGTCCCCATTAGCATAAACCAAATAGTCCCATAGCTAGTGCCAAAACTTAGATCAAGACTCACTAACGATATCCAAACTAAGTTCCACCAGAACTCCATGGAAATCAAGACATGATCAAAGCTACTATGCTCCCAAAGCCACTAGTGCTCATAGAACTAGGATGCATCCAATTCGGTGTGATTAACTTATTAACCACAACTCAACCAGTTTCAGAGTCCCCCCCAGGACTCATTGGCTAATCAATAACCAAGAATAAATAATTACCCTCATGGGAAAATGACTCTTCATTTATCTACGTGGATTTAATTTTTCATGTGGGACTTTTGTGGCAAAATAAAAACCATCCATTTTTAATTTATTGTCTTCATAAAAATAATAGGGACCCTCTACATAAATTATGGCCATATCACCCTTTAATTTTTTTCATTTGGTTAAGTGTGAGGCATTTTTGTGAGATTTTAGTTGTCTTAAGATTTCCCTTTTGATTTATTCATTGCGTTTTATTTCTTGCTAGCTTTCCATCAGTTCTCATTTCATCTCATTTGGACTTACGGTTTGCAAATTCTACCTATTCAAATTTTTGATGATTAAATGTGTTGCCTAGCCTTAAAAATGTAGAAAATATAATTTATATTGCATATGTATTAAATTTTAATTAATTATGATTAATTAGCTAACCTAAATTAATTAAGATAATTTTAGTTAAATAAATTATTTTTTTAGTTAAATTGATTAAATTTAATATTTAATTTTTATTTAAGAATATAATTATTTTTTAATAATCCCCACTCCAAAGGATCTCGTAACTTAATTTTAAAATATTTCAGAGATTTCTTGTCTGCGACCTCCTTTCCTCTGCATATACTTGGGTTTAGATTTAAGAAAAAATAAATGATAATCATATCGGGCCCTTTCTACCTCGGGCTCCAAGATCTCGTAAGAGAGCTTAGGCCTCATTATAAAAGCCTCTAAAGTCTTACCTCCCCTCCATATGTCCACATTAAAAATTTTGGTACATGAGTTTGTTTAATTAAAAAATAAATAAATAAACAAATGGGAGAGGGACCCACATGGACCTCTGCGCTCCTCCTCATATGAATCTCGAACCTTATTAGTCCCTGCCATTGGCAGTAGGGACTATTGTAAACAATATGCTTTGAAATATGAGTTGTTCCCAATGATTAAAAATGGTTTAACCAAAGTCACTTCGTATATGTTATTGTTACACAGCACTTTGTCACCGTACCTACAATCCCCATCCCACACATTGGAGGACCATTTCTGTGACATATATGAAGATTCATGCCCTACAAAAAGTGTCATTGCATCCCTTGTCATGATGAGAACACTTTCTCTGTTAAAAATTCCTGGAACAAACCATAAAAAACACATGCTTTTGGGTTAGTGCTGGCAGGCAGTTATGGCCTCCTATCGATAAAGGAAATTCACACTGGGCCCCACGCCCATTGGCACTCTGTCTTAGTGAACTTCCCACGGCAAGTTTTTTTTGGAATTTGTTTTAAATATAGAGGTGAAGTTTCCATATTAACTGCTTCGTGGGCGAGTCAACTTGGGTTGTTCGATTGAATAATGTTGAGCACCTTCTTTTGGCTTCTTGTTTCCACCATTTGGGGCAACCTCCCAAAGGATAAGGCCTGCCTTCCACCATTTGAGGGATCCCAGCCTCCTCCTCTCCTTCTATAAATGCACCTCTCTCACATAGATGTAGCTAGCTGAAATTTTTAGAGGAATATAGCTGGTGTGAGATAGAGTAGAGAGGGAGACCCTTGTCGAGAGAGAGATTAGGCTTGTTTCCTCGCCACATCCCAATTTCCTAACGAACCTTCAAGACGCATTTTGACTGAACCCGCTGAAGGAGGCTATGACGTCAAGGCTACAGTTGTAAGCTCTTTCTTTCTCTTAATATATACATGGCTATGTTCCCTTGATTGATTAGCTAGTTATGAGTGCAACTATTGTCTTGTATGTTTCTTTCGTCCTTTAATATTTGTGCAGGCACCCGAGTACCATTTCTGAAGGACCATGACGTGTTGGGGCGAAGATCAGGAGACCGCTACAACAGCTGCGACAATCGCATTGGACTATAGGTAGGACAATCTATCCCAAATTATTTCATTCATTAAATAGGAACCAGCACATTAGCATGTCCTCTTGCTGCTAGAACCACCCTAAGGCTAGGGGGATCACCTCTGTCTACAAAGAGGATTTACCTACACAAAAAGTTGGTGATTCCACTAGGGAGAGAAGTGCGTGTTTGTCGTTTCATTGCTTGTTGAGCATTTGACTAGTCGAGTCGACTTTGGTCATTTTATTATTTTCCTGCCTTGCTTTACTGGCTTGACTTTTTTAAACCTTCCTATTCAGTTCCAAAGTGTTAAGACTGACCTCTGCCTGGTGGTTTTATCTTTTTCCCTCGGTTTTCTAGCTTGGCGCATTTTTTCCTTGAACAATCGCTCCAATTGGTGCTTGTTGCTTTTTTCACAGGTGCGCCAACCCCTGTTAGGCGTGGATTACAGCCGAACAGTTGCCCCGAATCTTGTAGGGTTTGATTTGACCCTTTTTCTAAGTTTTTTTCAGTAGTTCTTAGCTCTGAATTGGTTTCTTGCCTTCCAATTAGTATTTTGAAATTGTTTTGACACTGTAATATTGGTCTTCTCAACTATTTGTCCATCATCTTATTAGTGAAGTTTGTAGCCCTAGGGTTTCTAGGTGTCTTTTTCTCACTGAGCCTTATGATTGAAGTTTGAGCCACATTGATCTTTGTCATTTCAGTTCGCTAGTTGACTGTGTTAGTATTTCTCGATTCTTTGTGTATTTGGTTTGTTGGATGATCACCCTTTTTTTCGTTTGACTCTCCATTTTTCCACTTTGAGCATAGATTACATTTCTCATTGGATCATTTTGAAATCCCTTTGCTTGTTTGGAAGAGCACGTCCTTGTTTTGAGTGCATTTTATGTTTGTATTGAATTTGATTCATTCATTTTAGATCTTTACATTCGTAGTGCTCAAAACAAGTGCTTGTTTTGATTTTTAGTGTAACATTGCATTGTGTGCTTCATTCATCTAAAAAACAAAAAAATTCATTATTTCACTTAGCTTGAAAATGAAAATGTTCTTTTGCATAACTAGCTCTTAGCGAACTAGGAAAGAGTTTTTGTTTTATAATTTGGTTGTATTAGATGCATTAGTGAAATTCTTCTTATGTTTCAATTGATTGCTACTTTGTTATAGAGTTCCTATCCTTCTCTTAGTTAACATTAATTAAATGGAAATGATTTTCTTTTTCATGTAGTGTGCATTTAGGAATTCGAGATCACATTCGGTAAGGCCTTGGAATTGAAACATTAATTCAAGATCAACCTTAAATTAAATTCAATCAACCTAAGGAAGCATTGAAACCTAACGCAATATTTTAGAGGTCTAGGCTAGTGACGTGTTCTGGCATCGTTGAACCTAGTAGTTGTCATATGCCATCTGGATTTAGATAGCACTAGTATGGACTTGTGCTCCCCGTACCATCCAGTATATAAAGGGAGACCCTCATAGGTTCCAATCCTTTATCCATAGGAATCCGAGTCTGCTGCCCTATGACCGTGATACACCAAACACAACATTTGGGGAGAATAATGGCACGTACATCAAGTCCTTGGCCAATTCTCTTGCATTTGATCACCAAGGTGTATATGGTATTTCACAGAAACTTCGTACACCCTCTTTCTTAGATTACCTGATTATTCATTTTTGGTATTTTCGTGAATCTCTAAAAGTGAAAATATCGTCGAGCACTTGTTCTTTCACGCTCGTTCAATCTGAAAGTGACTAGAGTCATATTTTTCTTGTTTCTTGACTCTTAAAACATGAAACAATAAAGTTTCATTTCAATGTCATAAAAATTAACTGCCTACGATCACACGCCCATTAAAGTTTTTTTCTTGGCTTGTTTTTGTAGTTCCTTAGTGTTTGATCTGAAGCCTCGAATAGGCTATCTCATTTTCTTCCTGCTTTGAAACATTGTCACAGTGGTGGAACCACCACTTTCATCGTCTTCTTCACTGCCTCCTAGTGGTAGTCCTATTCTTGATGTTTCTTTGGAAACACCTCAGTCCACTAGGTCTATCAAGTTTTCGTAGCCTATCCTCCCGAGTGTCTTGCCTCTTATTACTCTGTCTCCTCCTAAAGGGTCAGTTGATTTCAATTGGCCACCTCAGGGTTCTTGGTCTGGTTTTGGGAGGGAGGAAGAATTCCCTCCTCTTACTTCGGGATCACCATTATTAGTCGTTGCTTTACCTCCTAGTCCTCATCGTATTTTTGACGATCTTACAAACTCATCAGATATGGATTCTTTGAGTCTTGTCGGTAATGAAGAATTTCATGTTTCTACCAAGGAATATCAGCTTTTCCCAGAAGATGTCCCGTATGTCTCTAGTCAACCTTCCCCTCAATCGGTGTCTCTTCCATCCGGTTATCGTACTTTGGGTAAGATCATTTTTGGTGTTGCATCCATAGCACAGTCTAGTACATCGACTCCTCCAAGGAGCTCATTTTTTCCTACATTAGGAATGTTGCCTTCAACACCCACCTCATCAGCCATTGTTACGTCTGTCTCGGTCTGACCCACTATTTGTGTGCCTTCATCTGCACCAGTTGTTAGTGCGACTTCTTCGTCTAGATATTTTGTCAGTCACAGGTCTATATTTATCAATCCTATGATACTTGTTAGGCCCACCATGAGTAGATCACAACCTCACACTGTAGAAATCCCGTCTACCTCTACCACACCTATGGTTTCTACTTATGATTTTGATGACTATATGTTGGATATTAACTGATGGTATGCTCCCTCTCTGGGTGATTAGTAGTAGAATTCCACACCTTAGGGTTCTGAACAGCTACAAGCTCCTGGAAATACTCCACATCATTATGATGTCTATGGTAATCCAATATATTTTCCTCCCACTGATCCCAATCAAGCTATTTATTTGCCTCCGACTAACCCCTATCAGTCTGTTTACCATCAAGGACCATCCTTAGAGGGACAACCCTTGGGCCTACAAGGACAACCTTTGGTCCAGCAGGGATAACCCTTTGGTCCACAGGGAAAACCCTTTAGTCCACAAGGACAACTTTACGGTCCGAAAGGACAACCCTTATAGGGTCAACCTTTGGTCTAACAAGGACAACCCTACAGTCCTTCTGGTCAACCACAGCTTGAACCAGGAGCATATTATTTTCCTAGGGGGAAAATATCTCTGCCATAGGGAAAACATTCTGTGCAATAGCAGCAACCTTACGTTCAGCAAGGCCAAGATTTTTTATATAAAGGAAAACCCTATAGTCCTGCGTTGGGTCAACCTAGTTTTTAGGGCCAACCTGGCCCTTCGCAACCATCGGGCCAACCTCTTCCACAGGGGCAACCTAGTGGCCCTTTGTATCAAGGCCAACCTACTCCGTAGGGACAACCTGTCCAACCTCAACAATCAGTTTGACTTGCTCAACCTAATCAACATCCGGTTCAACCTGTTCAACCCACTCAGAAGCAGGTTCAACTTATTCACCCTGCTTCGCAGGGACAACCTGCTCAACCACAAGGCGCTACTTACCCTCCTCAAGGTCAATATTAGACGGTATATAGTGTGCCCCAAGGTTTCACTTATTACCCTCAAATTCAATCCCAAATGGTATATAATCCACCTCAAGGAAATGCTTACATTATGCAGTAAAATCTATATGCTACTCAGCAAGGACCTCAGTGGTATGCTCAGAAATATTATCCCGGTCCTCAACCCCATTATGGGTAGAAATATCAGGTTTATAACCCCTATGCATAAAATCCTTCAGGAAAAAACATATGGGGGTAGAATTTCTCTCAACCTGGGTGGAATGCTAACACTTGTCTTTATCAATGACCTATAATGCCTTTTAATCCTCAATTATCGTTTCTCTCTACGTTGGAGCTGCTTGATGTGTCAAAATTGACAAATGATATGATTTTTCACAACCCATATTTCCCTCTAGTTTCGACCAACATTCCTGGTGATTGTCCCAAGTTTGAGGGCAAGTCCAGAGAAGAACCCTAAGTGCATGTTATGACCTACCATCTATGGTTTTCCTCTAAGTCTTCGGTTGAAGATTCCATCTGACTCCATCTTTTCCAACGGACTCTTACTAGTGTCGTTGCCAAGTGGTACATCGAGTTATCTCATGGTATCTTCCAAGATTTAAATTCTTTGGCCATGGCATTTCTCATGCACTTTCAGTTACCAGTTCAGTATGAAACCGGGATGCACCTCCTCACATCCTTAAAGAAAGATTGAGCCACTCATATCTCAGATCATATTCATGAATGGAGGCGTCGTCAACGCTTGATCAAGTTTTAAATTCCTGTTCAGATTCTAACTAATTCGTTTACTACTTCCTTCATTTCTCTAATTTCTAAGGACATAGCTATGGGGGCATGCATCACTGAGGAAAAAGCCATTTCCTGTGCCCAGTACCTTGATCTTGTGTACTTTCAGTCTGGCACGTTGTACGATCTCTTGCCTGATGCTCCTTGACCTGGAATTTCCAAAGGACCGGCGACACCACCCGTTAACGGTATCATCGATTCCGTGTCTTAGACTTCTCGGAAGTCTTCTCCTCCAAATCCTGGGAAGAAAAAATCTACTCCTTCCAATGATACTACTTCTCACCCGGTCTCGAATTCTGGTAAAAATGCGGAAGTGAATGTCGTTCAGGCCAATCTAGTGGAGAAAACTTCCAAGGGTAAAAAATAAGGGTAAAGGTAAAGCCAAAGAAGATACCATGAAACAGGATTCTCATAAATCTCGTGCTGATGATGGTTCACAGCGTAAACCGAAGTATCCTTGCTTGATTTGTGACGAAGATCACTACACCAAGGACTATCCTCAACAGCTCGAAGTGAATTGAATGCTCAAAGGCACATAAGGAACTACAGTTGTTCTTAAAGAATCGTTTCCCTCACAGCAGACTCATGTGGTAGAGCAACCTCAGTCCTCTGCACCTTTTGGCTCTCAGGTTTTCATAATGAATTGTTCTGCATCCATTTCCATAATTACCTGGTCAAAATATTATACCAAACCGCGTCAGGCAGCGGAGAAAGAGATTGCTGATGGTCCTCCTCCTCCACCTGCTTCTGGCCCTCTTCAGATTGAAAGGCCCAGTACAAATCTTGTTGTATGACCACCTTCCAAAGGTGTACTCTCTAATTCTTCTTACAATCCTAACGCCCGTGATGCTCAACATTACAGTATTGTTGAGGATTTTTCTTAACCTCCATCAGCGATGTCTTCATTGGAAGTACTTCAGAGTTGTCTGTCTCATGGAAGGCTTTGCTATCTGCTATCGGTGGGGTTGATCTTGCTGATTCAAGCCTTATCACTTTCGACTTGGAGAATCTCGTCCCACGTCTCCCTCACCAGCTTGCGCTTATCATCCAAGTTGGCATTAATGGACTGAATATTCATCGCGTAGTCATGGACAAGAGTGCGTCTACGCGCATAATTTCATCTGCCTGCTGGAAAGCTATTGGTTCTCTAGCTCTAAATTCATCTCCAATTTCTCTATAAGCGTTTTATGGAAGGGAATCTAAACCTCTTAGTGTTCTTTCTAGTTTACCAATTACTTTAAAAGGGAAAACAATCAACGTTGAGGTTGAAGTAGTTGAATCCAAGCTCAATTACAATCTTCTCCTCGGTCATATTTGAACTCATGCCATGCTGTGTGTTCCGTCCACTCTCTTTCATGTTTTGCGATTCTTGCATGAAGGAAAGATCATTACTGTTGATCAGTTGTCTTTCTTCACTTCTTCTTCTAAGAAAAACGTTATGTATGTGGATCAAATTCCTATGCCTTACGAGAGCATAGGGCCGACTCTCTTCAAAGATCCTACCCTCATGGGTATTTTTCCTCTTCCTCCACCCAACATTGTTCAAGTTAATATGGTCTCCAGGTCTAACGATCCGTAGATCATCCCTTCACCCGAGAAGATCAATTCATTTGGCGATTTAATGTCATTAAGTCTGATTGAGATTGACTATTGTGAAATTATTTCGGCTTCAGATCCTTCGCCTCCAGGTCATGCTCCTTTGGGCATGTCTCTTGATACTTATTCTCAATCCCCTTGGCTCAATGATTCAGATTCTCCGGATACTTTGGGAGAGAAATTTCCCTCCGATGATGCCATCATGGAAATTATTTCCCTCGAGTATATTCCTTGGGACTATAGTCGTCATCGTTCTTTGTTCATGCCTGGAATTGGGGCCATGTCTACGTGTCTTGAGAGGTTCGCTTCTCAGGTTCCTTCTCCTCTCTTTGCAAAAGGTAACTTGAGTAACATTACACAGACGATGCCTATCGACATTTCCGTTAAAGTGAGAGTTGTCAAGAACATCCATATCGGGGTGACTTGTTCTCCTGATGAGATTCAGGTCTATACTAGTCTCTTCTGCGAGTTTCATGACTTCTTTGCATGGTTTTATGAATATATGCCCAACATCAACCCAAGTATAGTAGTGTATGAGATTCCTACCTATCCTGGTGCGAATGCTGTTCACTAGCATCTTCATCCTATGCACCCTAGAAAGGTTGTCATTATTAAGGGAGAAGTTGAAAAAATTCTTAAAGCTGGTTTTATCTATCTGATTCCCTTGACAGAATGGGTTTCTAATATTGTTCTTGTAGATAATAAACAAGGTACCATTTGTGTCTATTTTGATTACCATGACATTAACCGGGCTTGCCCTAAGGATAATTATCCTACTCCTTTTATTGATCAAATCATTGATGACTGTGATAGGAGTGAGATTTTTTCCCTTATGGACGAGATTTTTGGGTATAACCAGATTAAAATTTGTCCAGACAATCAACATAAGACTGCCTTTATCTGTCCTTGGGGTACTTTCGACTATTAAAAGCTCCCTTTCGGTCTGAAAAATGTTGGGGCAACATTTCAGTGAGGAATTTCATATGCTTTCCACGATATCAAGAAAATTTTTCAGCCTTATCCAGATGACCTTCTAGTTCATTCATCTAAGCATAAAGACCATCTTGATCATCTTCGTCATGTTTTTCTTCATTTTTGAAGCTATAACATCTGGTTGAATCCACATAAGTGCGTCTTCTGAATTTACTTTGGTAGACTCTTAGGGTTTATTGTTTCCAAAGATGGGATTCATCTCAATCTACTCAAAGTTGAAGCTATCGTTGATCTCCCCTCTCCTTCCTCCTTACATCAGCTGCAGAGTCTACAGGGGAAAGCTAAATTCTTACGCAGTTTTATACCTAACTATGCCGAAGTGGCTAAAGGATTTACACGACTATTGAAGCAGGGCATCCCATTCCTTTTGGATGAGATCGCCCTAAAGTCTTTTGATGCGCTGAAGAAATTGATCATCAATGATCCTCTGTTGCGTCCTCCAAATTATCATCATGATTACTCCCTCTATTTTCCTGTTGATTTCAACATGATTGCCATGGTTTTGGTACAAAATGATGATGGTGGTTACGAGCATGTCATTTAATATCTATCTCGTAACCTTCTTGATACTGAAACATGATATGCACATGTCGAGAAGTTGGCGTTGGCTGTTGTCTAAGTTGTTTAATGTTTTCGTCACTATATTCTGTTGCGTACAGTGACTGTGATTTCTAATTACAACCCTATGACTTACAAATGTTGAGCATGTTGGAATTGGAACTCAAGTTAATGTGAAGCTTGAAGTAGAAAGGAAGTCGCTTCCTTCACTAAGTGGCTTGTGATGGCTTTTAGTGCTGAAATCTATTTTTTAGATATGTCTATTTTTAGACATGTCGATCATATTCTATGAGTTGCAGGATGCTATTTGTGGATAGTTGGTCAAGTTGGAAAAATAGATGGACTTCTATTTTTAGACATATTGGGTGGAATCTATTTTTAGATTGCCAGTCTAAAAATAGATATGTCGAATGTTATTAGCTCTTAATAATATTTGGACTCTAAACATTATCTTATTCTCTTGGAGCACTTCAGTTAAGTGCACAGATGTGGCACAGGAGCTGACAGAAGGAATTACGCTATTCCTGAGAGTTAAGTGGAGCTATTGCATGGATACTTCAGTTAGAACTCATGTGACAGAGTTTGGTGGAGTTGATTGAGGAAGTTAGTGGAGTTGTATTCAGTTTAACTAATCTAAACATAGTTGAGCTATTTGTATTCAGTTTAACTAATTGATACAATTAGTGAGAGTTGTGTGAATTAATTATTAGTTAATTCACTAATTATAAACTCATTAATCAACTAAAGAATGCATCAGTTAACTTCAGTGCATGGGCAGTTTCAGTGGAGACCAGTGCAGAAATAGGTGAAAGAGTAGGTTAACTATCAGTTGTGACTATACTGTTGCTATTTGCAACACACAGATAGGTGGAGAAGCCCATGAGGATTGTGCAGTACAAGCTAGGTGGTTTATCTATTTAATGAAGCCATCCAATAGCATTCATAACATAATAGAGGCTGGCTATCAAGTGGAAAAAGATTGGAGCATGTGTTTTGATAGATCTAACTTGATAGTGTGTAGCAATTGAGGGTGTGCATGAGAGCTTGTGAGGAGATTTTGTACTATGATTGTTACATGATCTCCATGACATATAATATACAGATAGTTGGGGTTATCAGCTTTAAGCTTTCCCATTAAATACTGTGTTAATATGTGTGATTGTTTGTGGTTTTAATGTGTGCATGCAATTGGTTTTATTTCCGCATGTGATGATCAATGGTAGAAGAGATTATGTATTATGCATGAAGCTAAAATAGTGTGTGATCAGGAGAATCTTGGTGAATAACATATCATTTATTCAAATTTTCTACATGGTATCAGAGCAATATTAATCATTGGAGAAATTGCAAAACATTGAAGCGGTTGAGTTTTGTGCTGGTGGAATTCGAATTTGTAGCAGTGTTTTCTTGGTGTCAAAGTTGAGATGTCTTTCAACGGATTGCGATTGGAGTATGCCCTTGAGGCATTAAAGATTATGAGCCCTTGTTGGAGGAAGGACAGGATGGAGGTAGTGCTGGATGACAATGGGTTGAAGGAGTTCATAGATGCAGAAATTCCAAAGCCTACTTCTAGTGATGTTGTCGTACTTGACGCATGGCAAAAGAAGACAACAAAGTGTCGAAGGATTTTGTTGGAGGGCGTGAAGGATCACATAGTATCCAGCCTTCATGGTTAGGCTTTTCCATTATTGATGTGGAAAGCTTTGACAGATTTATTTCAAAGCAAGAGCGATCAAAGGAAGTTGGTGCTCAAGGACAAACTCAAGAACATAAAGATGGATAAAGGCGACAGTATGCCCAAGTACCTCACGAAGTTTGTCCAATGCAGGGATGAGCTGGGAAGTGTGGGGGTTACTGTTGATGATGAGGACTTGGTGAGCTTGGCTCTCCTTGGGCTTATGAAGAGTTGGCATTCCTATCAGGACTTTGTCAATGGTTGGGATAAATTGCCAGGATGGGAGCAACTTTGGTCAGATCTTGTGCAAGAGGAGATAAGGCGGAGTACCAGGGACGGATCTTCATCAAATAACTATGATGAAGAGAATTGCGCTTTGGCTGAAAAATAAAAGAAGGGGAAGAGAAAGAAGCATGCTTCTCAATCCGGTACGAAAGGCGAGAAGCAGGACATGTCCAAGGTGAAGTGCTTTCACAGTCACCAACACAGACATTATGCCACTAATTGTCCACAGAAGAAGAAAAATAAGCAGGCTGCTAGGACTGCAGCTGGAGAGGCCTTAGCCTCGCAGTTTGAGTTGGATTTTTCACCAATTGCATGTTTGGTCTCAAGTATGACGGGATAAGTGTGGTTTCTTGACAGTGGTGCGTCTTTTCACATGACAGGAGATCGAGATTTGTTTACTAATCTGGATGAGAAAGATCTTGGAGTGCACATCGAGATAGGCGATGATGGTAGATACAGAAGAAGTGCACATCGAGAAGTGCTGGATCTTCTTCATGCAGAAGAAGAGCGAGACATACTTAAATTTCTGTGAGTTCAAGGCACTGGTTGAGAAAGAATCGGGGAAGCAGGTGAAGGCTCTAAGGAGCGAAAATGGTGGTGAATTCATCTCTGGCGAATTCAAGGACTTTTTTAGTGCAGAAGGAATTCGAAGAGAGCTCATAGCACCTCATAACCCACAGCAGAATGGGGTTGCTAAGTGGAAGAACAGAACGATCGTGGGTGTTGCATGGGCGATGTTGCATGATCAGGGCCTACCCATACACTTGTGGGTTGAGGCATGCAATACTGTAGTATATGTGAAAAACCGTTGTCCTCACAGGATACTTGGCATGAGTACACTCGAGGAGGCATTTTCTAGTAAGAGGCCTGATATTTCCCATTTGAGGATTTTTGGTTCACCTGTTTACATTCATGTGATGAAGGATGCCAGGAAGAAGATGGAGCCAACCGCAGAAGTTGGGATATTTGTGGGGTAGACTGATACGCCCCAAAACTATCATGTGTATTTGCTAGACAGTCGTAAGACTGTTGTGCGATGGGATATCAAATTTCATGAGGAGAAAGCCATGAAGTGTTTGATTGAGAGGGAGCCACACTTGCATGTAGATGAGGAGCTATTAGTTCCTAAGGATGAGTCTCAAGATGTGGATCAGCCACAAGATCGAGTTTACGCCGATGGAAGGGTGTTCGCAAAGACGAACGACACGCCCGGAAAGCGGAAAGCACACTACGGTGAGTGGTGACTCAAGATGCAGGGAAGGTTGTAGGAGCACCTACATCACCGCGCAGATAGAGATAGTCACCTGACCAGTATACTGGATACATGGCTCTTATGAGAAAGTGTATCATGACAGAGCCATCCTCTTTCGGGGAAGCTGTGGAGGACCCCGCATGCGTAGATGCCATGGTGGAAGAGTATGATTCAATTGTCAGAAATAGTGCATGGGAGATTGTCCCGAGACCGGAGGGGAAATCAGTGGTGGGTTCGAGATGGATCTACAAAGTGAAGCAGGAAGCTGACGGGAGTGTGGAGAAGTATAAGGCAAGATTTGTTGCTCGAGGCTTTTCAAAGATTGAGGGGATTGATTATGAGGAGACCTTTGCACCTGTCGCAAGGTATTCTTCCATACGGATGAATCTTATTCTCTCAGTGCAGATGGGGTGGCACATTCATCAGATGGATGTGAAGACTGCGTTCCTCAACGGAGTCACTGAGGAGGAGGTGTACATAGAGTAGCCCAAAATTTTCGAGATCTTCAGCAGCGAGTCACATGTGTTCAGGCTCAAATGAGCATTGTATGGGTTGAAACAAGCACCTCGTGCTTGGTACACATGAATAGACATTTATTTCACTGGACTTAGATTCTCCAAGAGTGAGGCGGATCCTAACCTATACCAGATTATGGTGGAGGGTAAGTTGTTGATAATTTTACTTTATGTAGATGATTTTATTTTGACAGGTGATGAACTGTTGATACACTCATGCAAGGCTGATCTTGCAAAGGAGTTTGAGATGAAGGACTTGGGCCTCCTTCATTATTTCCTGGGATTGAAAATTTGGCAGCACAGTGGTGGACTGTTTGTTTCTCAGGGTAAGTATGCCCGGGAGATACTGGAGAAGTTCAACATGCATGGCTGCAAGCCTGTTGATACTCCTCTTCCTGGTAGTTGGAGGAAGGAGGATGCTACTTCAGCGGAGGTAGTGGATGCCATTGTTTATCGACAGTTGGTGGGGTCGCTTATGTATCTGTTCAATACACGACATGACATATGCTATGCTGTTAACCAGCTTTCACAAGCTATGGTTAATCCAACCAAGCTCTTTTGGAAGGCGAGGAAGGATGTATTGAGATATATCAGAGGCACATCGGGATATGGATTATGGTATAGACAGTCGGATGAGGTGAGGTTGTGTGGCTTCACGGATGTAGATTGGGCAAGGAGCCCAACGGACAAAAGGAGCACATCTGGAGGGATTTTCAGTATCAGGTCGACATCAGTTTCTTGGTACAGCAAGAAGCAGAGATCCGTGGCACTCAATTCAGCAGAGGCCGAGTATATGGCAGTGAGTTTGGCTGCATGCGAGGCTATATGGATGAGGAAGATCCTAGTCGGGTTGTTCGGTTCACACATTGACATATGGTATCATCATATTAGAGATTGTGTGCAGCGGAAGGTCATGTTACTTTCATACATTCCCATGGAGGATTAGGATGCTGATATCTTGACGACGACGCTCACCAGGAGGAAATTCGAATACCACAGGGGCAGGATAGGGGTTGCAGATAATCCTTATCTTGTTGAGAGGGAGTGTTGAGATTGCATCAAGATGATGAGCTTAGTGGAAAGGAGTTGCCTTCACTAAGTGGGCCCGCAGGCTATTTTTGGCGCAAAGTCTATTTTTAGACTATTTCTATTTTTAGACATATGGATCATGTTCTATGAGTTGCATGATGCTATTTTTGGATGGTTGGTCAAGTCAGAAAAAATAGATGGACTTCTATTTTTACACATATTGGGCGGAATCTATTTTTATATTGCTAGTCTAAAAATAGATATGTCGAATATTAGTAGCTCTTAATAATATTTGGACTCTAAACATTATCTTATTCTCTTGGAGCACTTCAATTAAGTGCATAGATGTGGCACAGGAGCTGACAGAAGGAATTACGCTATTCTTGAGGGTTAAGTGGAGCTATTGCATGGATACTTTAGTTAGAACTCATGTGACAGAGTTTGGTGGAGTTGATTGAGGAAGTTAGTGGAGTTGTAACTAATCTAAACATAGTTGAGCTATTTGTATTCAGTTTAACTAATTGATACAATTAGTGAGAGTGGTGTGAATTAATTATTAATTAATTCACTAATTATAAACTCATTAATCAACTAAAGAATGCATCAGTTAACTTCAGTGCATGGACAGTTTCATTGGAGACCAGTGCAAAAATAGGTGAAAGAGAAGGTTAACTATCAGTTGTGACTATACTATTGCTATTTGAAACACACAGATAGGTGGAGAAGCCCATGAGGATTGCGCAGTACAATCCAGGTGGTTTATCTATTTAATGAAGCCATCCCATAGCATTGATAATGCAATAGAGGCTGGCTATCAAGTGGCAAAAGATTGGAGCATGTGTTTTGCTAGATCTAACTTGATAGTGTGTAGAAATTGAGGGTGTGCATGAGAGCTTGTGAGGAGATTTTGTACTATGATTGTTACATGATCTCCATGACATATAATATACAGATAGTTGGGGTTTTTAGCTTTAAGATTTCCCATTAAATACTGTGTTCATATGTGTGATCGTTTGTGGTTTTAATGTGTGCATGCAATTGATTTTATTTCCGCATGTGATGATCAATGGTAGAAGAGATTGTGTATTATGCATGAAGCTAAAATAGTGTGTGATCAGGAGAATCTTGGTGAATAATATATCATTTATTCAAAATTTTTACAACAAATTGACTCGTCAATTACTGGGGGCAAGTACTCGAAGTGGATTTTCATCCTCCAAGAGTTCAATTTGGAGTTCACCACTACCAAATAGAGAATTCATTAGTCTTCGCTAATTTTATCTTCTCTCTCCCTTCTGATTCCGCTCCGTTGGTTCTGAGGAACGCATTTTGGATGACAGGATTTTTTTATTAGAACCCTCGATCCTTCGTACTGTGATATCATCATATATATTCAGAATTATACCTTTTGATCTGAGTTGATGAAGGATGCTCGCTGACGCATCCGTCATCAGTCGCAACCCTATCGCATAGTCAGAGATACACTCTACCGCATCAGAGTAGATTCCATTCTTCGTCGATGTTTGACTCTCGAGGAGGCTGAAAAGGCCTTGAATGACTGTCACTGTGGTGCTCGTGGTGCTCACATGTCTGGATATGCTACCACATAGAATATTCTTTGTGCTGGGTATTTCTAGCCCACCATCTTTAAATATTTCATTGTTGTTGTCCGTAAGTGCCATGATTGCCAGATCTATCAACACAAGTTGCACACCCCGCCTTCCCATCTTCACCCTGTCTTTACCACTAGTCCCTTTGATAATTGGGGCATTTATTTTATAAAGTATAACCGTCACTTGGCTGAGGGACATGCTTATATCATCATAGCCATGGAAAACTTCACCAAATTGGTCGCTGCAATGCCTACACTTATGGCTGACGGTAAGACAGCAACACACTTTCTATTCAATCACATCATTTATAGGTTTGGTGTCCCTAAAGCCATTGTTACCGATCATGGTTCCCATTTTCGACATTCGATGGTGGCAGAGTTGACTTCCAAGTTGGGTCTGCATCACGACAACTCAACGTCATACTATCCTTAGGCCAATGGAAAGGTTAAAGTCGTGAATAAAGTCCTCATCACTATGCTTCAATGTACGATTGAGATGCACAAATAAAACTAGCATCTCATGTTTTTTTTGGCTCTTTGGGCTTACCGAACCTCAGTAAAGGATGCAACTGGATTCACTCCATTCCAGCTTGTCTATGGTCTGGAAGTTACCCTTCGAATTGAATGTGAAATACCTTTGCTCAAACTAGATATTGAATTCCTGTTGAGTACTTCACCCAAAGAAGAGCATCTTCTCTATTTAGAGAGGCTTTACGAAACTCGCTGCTTTTCTGCTCTAGTCATTGAAGCACAAAAAAAGCAGGTCAAATCTCATTTTGACCAGTTGGTTTCCCCTCGCTCCTTCATAGAAGGAGACCTTATCCTCTTATATGACCAAGCTCAAGATAAGTTGGGGGAAAGAAAATTTCAACCCATGTGGCATGGACCCTAAATTGTTAAACATGTTTTGCAGAATGGGGCCTATGAGCTTATTGATTATGAAGGTAATCCTTTGTATCAACCCAGAAACGGGTTGTATCTTAAAAAATACTATGCATGAGTTATTTGTGCATGTTTTTTTTACATAGGTGTTCTTTTCATTTTTTTACATTTTGGCTTCGTGTGCTTTGCGAGCGTTTTCCTGCTTATTGTGCAGATGTATATTACCCCTTATGTCAGTTTTGCAGATGGTGCTTCCCGCAGTACCTAGAACCTGTCTTCAACAACCTGAGTGATTTATGATCCTACTGGTGAGTTTATATACCTTCAAGGTATTTTTCTAGGACGAACTACAAAAAATGTCATTAAATATAGTGCTTTTATTGAACTATTAATTGAGGCCATTGCTCTCGACATTTGTACATTGATTGTTAACCTAGAATCATAGCTTGTTGTTCTTCAACTTAATAGACATTATTCTGTTAGAAACCCTCACATCTTAAGGTTGTATTTGAATGTTCATTTAATGGAAAAACATTTGTATTCTATTACATATCAACATATTACTAGAAGAATGAATGCATTAACTGATACAGTAGCTAACATTGTATTAGATAGACGTTTGAATTTTTTTTAAAGAATCATCATCACATGACAAAATCCATACAGGAAAATAGGTGTATATATATATATATATCGAGTGTTTGCATCCATGTGCATCATAAGTTCAAAAAATATGTGTGTTTCGGTTACATCCTGAGACATCATGTCTCTCAAAAAATATGCGAAAATGAAACCTAGGTGTCTACTCGGCGTGATTCTCATGATAACACGTCACTGCTTGTACAAGCCACCTCAGCAAGCATTGAACTCTGTTTGACACCTCTATCGTGTGTCACTGGTATGCGCAAGGAACATCATCGAATCGCGCATAGTCCGGGATCCCATGGGATATTCCCTCCAAGTTGCGTATTATTTCCTCATCCTCGCCTCCCTCACCATGAGGGGCCACATTGAAGTCGCAAGGAATCTGTCGCTCTATCGGAGAAATACCTGCGAGCCTCTCTTGGCCAATATATGAAAATACATGGATTAATGTCAGAACATGCATAACAAAAAAAATCACATAACTCATCAAAATAAAAAATGAGTCTTACCCAGTACTTCATCCCAATCCTCTCCTTCTGGGAGTGGGAGATCTGCATCACCGATGAAATCCATGCCATATTAGGGCCAGTCCTCCATGACAATCAGTTGTCGGCAGAGCCACTCAAAGAACTCCAGTCTCCAGGACATTTGTTGACCATCCCATGACCTTGGCGTCAAAGCTGCCCAACAGACCATTCGTGGCTCCTAGGCTAGTGGTGTCAGAACTATTACCTCTTGATGCTGAAATATTGGTAATCGTTCCAAGATGAATGATACCAATATGGACCCATATCTGAACTGCTTTAGCTTGGTTCTCCTGCATTTCATCAATTGGCGCTTTATGTTGATTATTACCGCCTCTACCCAATTGAAGAGGGTCGGTGCCATGCAATCTACAACAAGAATTAGTTGTGTTTTTTTGGCCTCGTGCGGAGCCTATGATCCTGTAGCTCATGTGATGGTGTGCAACACTACCCTTAGTGCCAAATCCACAATAGTTTGGATATCCACTTTTCCGCTTCTTGATTCTTTCCTTGCCCCTGGGCACACCTTGTCAGTCACCATACTCATGTTCTCCATTGAGGGCCAGGTGCCAGTCAGGATTGGTACTGCCCCCCTCCACGATAGTCTGATTATGAAATAAAAATGTGAGACTTCAATCTCAAGTTCCTGGTCGTGAATAATAATTTTTTCCTGATCAATGTCCCAGAAACAAATCAAGTACTGCAACAGCTCTGGTTGAGCTCTAAGACATGGTGCCATAAATAATTTCTTGAGCCCGCAATCTCTAAGAGCTTCCATGCATTTATTATTTCCCATGGCTTCTTCATCTTCTTCACCATGTTCTCGTTCTTTCCACTCAATCACCATTTTTCCTTTCCATACTTGCAAAAACATCCACATGGTTGTCATTAGCCAAATCCAAATCTTGAACGATTTAAGCTGGGCCTGCTTGTTTAATTTACATGCTAAATTGATTGTTGTGGTTGGCGCGAGTCCATGCCCGATACATGTGCTAACCGTCGTGACCTAGTTTTTGCCAAGTCCCCCCATAGATACAAAAAATTGGGGTTGCAGGTAATGAAAAAGTAACAAAAATGCAGGGAAGGATGTAAGCTCTTACCTGGAACTGACGGATTAGAGATTGGTCTTTCAGATTGCCCACTGTCAATGCTACAAATTTGCAGTGAAAATGGGTAACAAATTTCTCTCAAGAGGTAAATGTGAAAAGTAATTTATTTTTTACCATATTTAGAATTTTATAACTTTTCAGAACCCTAATTAGATTTTAAAGCATATTTTTCGATTATTTCGCTATGTTTTTTCGAAAAATGGGTTTTACGTGCGTCTCTTGTGCAACAATAGGTTTTTAATGTAACAATGATGAAGTAACGAGTTGTATTTTATACCTTTTCAGACACGGTAAAAACACGAAAAATTCACAGTTGGAGTCATCTTTCAGCTCTTTTCTGACTCTCTAAAGTTGAAAATATTGTCAAGACTCTTGTCATTTTAAACTCGTTAAATGGCTGCTTCTTTTCAAACTCTCTAAAAATGTATATATTTTGAGTTCTTCCTTTGTCAGACTTGTTAAAACTTAAATGACATCGGAAACCGTCACCATGACGTCACTAAGTCCTCCTTCCTACGGCTCTTAAAATTTACTAGGATGGATTTGTCCAAAGGACAAACTTACATGAAAAGCATATGATATCCCCTTCAAGATTTTTTTTTCAAAAGTAATTGGGGTACTCGCCAACAATGGTGGGGGGAAATGGAACCAGTTCTCAGTTGTGTCGGCAGTATGTTGCTCTTGAACATGACACTCATCTACATTTTTGTCGGGTTGGGAACATCCCATTTCATCATTTTTGCCTCCATGGGTTTGGGTAATCTCTTTTGACCACTCATCTGCTCTTTTCCACGTCATCATGACCTCAGATCCATTGATGTCAAATACTTTCAAATCGGGAGTCGTGTCGCTGATATGTTCAAGAGAATTTTCCATCTGCAGTTTTCAACCTCCCTGTGATTCTCTTTTTTGGTCCTGATTCACTATCATCATATTCCTATGTCTCGTGTCGATGATGTGGGAAACATTATGACCCTCCTTCAACCGGGTCACTTCTTGTCGACTTCAGCTCATTATCGAGGAAGTTGATCTAGACTCTCCCTTCCAGTACCTTGGAGCTTGCATGCTTCAATGGCAGGTTCTTCGCATTCAACAACATGTACACATCATTAGCCTTCGATTGAGTGATTCTGTGGGTGTTCGACGCCATATCACTATTCGCATTCCATGGATTTTACCTGTTGTACCTTGAGAGCTAGTTTCATTATTGGTGGTTTCTCTCATGCCTATTAACAACTTACATCATTGGTTGGTAATCAAGTGATTTTCTTGCATGTTTGACTTTAGCTCACATGTTGACATGCTTGAATTTGTACTTGTTCGGGTCGTGATGGAGAACAAGACCTTGGGTTTTGTCTGATAAGATCCAAGCTGCAGGATATTTTGGCTTATCGTGACTATATGCATGACTCTTTTAATTGGATGGCTGTGACCATACCTGAGTCTATTTGTTGATCCTTACTAATGGATGACCGTGTCCATACCTCGGATCTCAGTTTATATATGTACTCTATTATGGATGTCTTTTACCATGCCACAAGTTCATGTATCAGAGATATCAATTGTATTTGTACTTGCAGGTCTTCCGACAACAGTGTTTGGTTTGAACGCGTTATTGTAAATAATTTCACTCCTTCCTCTCTCTCGGATCTCATGCTTTAGGGGGGATCTATTACACAACATTTTTTCACCATCCCTGAAATCCCCATCCTGCAAATTGGAGGACCATTTCTGTGATTTATATGAAGTTTCATGCCTTGAAAAAACTATTATTGCATCCCTTGCCATGAGGAGAACACTTTCTCTGTTAACAATTCCTATAATAGACCATCAAAAACACATGCTTTTGGGTTGGCGCTAGCAGGCAGTTATGTCCTCGCACCGATAAAGGAAATTTACACTGGGCATTGTGCACATTGGCACTCTGTCTCAGTGATCTGCCTGCAGCAAGCTATTTTTGGAATGTTTTTTAAATATAGAGGCGAAGTTTCCATGCTAATTGCTTCATGGGCGAGTCAGCTTGGGTTGTTTGACTGAATAACGTCAAGCACCTTCCTTTGGTTTCTTGTTTCCACCTTTTTGGGCAACCTCCCAAAGGATAAGGCCTCCCTTCCACCATTTGAGGGATCCCAACCTCCTCATCTCCTTCTATAAATGCACTCTCTCACATAGATGCAGCTAGCTGAACTTTTTGGAAGAATATATCTGGTGTGAGATAGAGCAGAGAGAGACCCTTGTTGAGAGAGAGCTTAGGCTTGTGTCCTCGTGATGTCCCAATTCCCTGACGAACCTTCAAGACACATTTTTACTGAACCCGCTGAAGGAGGCTGTGACATCAAGGCTCCGGTTGTAATCTCTTTCTTTCTCTTAATATATACATTACTGATGTTTTGATTCCCATATTGTGTTGATTTGATTTATCTTACACAATATGTTTAATCTTCATTGAATGATTAGATAGTTATGATTGCATTATTGTCTTGTATGTTGCTTTCATCCTTTGACCTTTATGCAAGCACCCAAGTACCATTGTTGAAGAACCGCGGCTTGTTGGGGAGAAGATCAGGAGACCGCTACAGTAGATGCGACAATCATGTTGGACTACAAGTAGGACAATCTACCCCAACTTATTTCATTCATTAACTAGGAACCAACACATTAGCATGTCCTCTTGCTACTAGACCCACCCTAGGGGTAGAGGGATCGCCTCTGTTCGTAGAGGGGATTTACCTACACAACATTTATAACTCAGTTTCAATTGAGCCTATTAAATGTTGAAACTATTTCATGTTATCCAATGAAACATTTGGAGGTCTTATTTGGCCTCTTCTTGAGGCCAAGAGATTCAAGACTTAGAGTTAAAATGCATATTTAATGAAATTGTCTCACATGATTGAGTAAGGCTAGGATTTATATATCATTATTAGCATTATTTACTTAAAATTAAATGTTGGTGCTCTTGCCTCCTGGTTACACACAGCTACTCCCTCATTACAAGTTTCTCCCTCATTACACACATCTGTTATCTGAATGTTATGTGTTGTGTTGGACATAAAAATGTGTTGAATGAATTTTGCAAGTTTGAAAACTGTGTTGAATGAATTTTGAAAATTTTAGTAGTTGACAGTTGCGTTACATGAATGCCTTGAATCACCCCAATTGGCTATGTCTTATGTCAACATTGATGTAGTTGTTGCTCCCAATTTCGCTCCATCTGCAACTTTCTTCTTCAACTTTCATCACAACGGAAAATTTGGAAAATAGAACAATTCTCATAGTGACATTGGTATCAAATTTGGCAATTCCATTTTAGAGTCTACAATCATCATAGTGACATTGTTATCATGAAATTTGAAAAGTATTATGCAACAAGGGAAGGTTATAAAAAAGTATCAAACATTTTCAAAAGGCAGAAAGTAGTAAGTCTATTTCTTACTGTGATAAATTCATATATATTTTAAATATGATTTCATCATTTCTGGATGCATTAAAGTTTTTTATACATTTCCTCTATGTTTTCATAGCTCTTCATACCCTAAAATTGATTTTTTCCAAAGATTTATAGTCATTTAGGGATGACCCATATTTAGAGATGATCCTTATTTTGTTTCCACGATTCAAAGTCAGTCAAATCGCAATCTGTAATATTTATGTTATCTATACTATTATATATTAACCTATATAACTTAGATAGGGATGAGGAATATGGATGCCTAACGAGTCGGTGGACTATAAGGAATGCACATTAGGTATGTAATTTCTTCTTCTTAAGAGGATCCAATCCCATCTTCACCCACAACAAAGCTAACACCGAAACCTGTTGCCTTCGTGGGAGAACTTTCGCATGTCAATATAGAATTGGATAATTTAAAACTTCCTTTGCACCCTTCAAACTACCTTTGTGCCCCTCACTACAGGGTCTTGATCTCTAAATGGATCCGCTATGGTTGCGAGGTTATGATATTTTGCGAAATATCCTCTTATGGCTTTGGAACCAAGCGAGATGATATGCTGAAACTTGTGCTAGCTTGAACCACCATAAAACAAAGCCTAGTCTCCATTGCTCAACAAGCCTAGTCATAATTCTTCTCCAATTTTGAACTAGCCAAAATTGCACCTGGTTTTCGCCAATTTTTTTTCTCTTCCATATCTAAAAGAAAGGAGTTTGTGAAGAAATTAATTTATGAAGCAATTTTAAAACAATTAGAAACATGAAATAGAAGGGTAGTCCCCGCACTAAAACACTACTATTCAATGAAACAATGCAAATAAAAGAACCAGAAAACTCTAAAGATTCAATTCTTTTGATAAATGGTGGTTTATCTATGATTAAGCATTAATTAAAATAAATATGAGAAATTGTGCTAAATATAAACTTCATGTGTAGGTGTTGATGATGATTCATAAGTATTTTTAACCTTTCAAAAACATCTTTTGGTCTTTGTCGAGTTTTCCCACAACACGTTACCATAAGACAAAAACTTATTGTGCAAGAAATAAACTCAAAATCTCACAATACACAATAAATTATTGGATTTCACACAAATATGTATTTACACATGCCATATTCTTATCCCATTATTTTCCACAAATTTAACAGTGTAAATTTATCTAATATACTACCACCCACAAAACCTACTCAAGCAGCTTATTAATACAAGATTTAACATGTGCCTAGTTGTGTTCCAGACACCCTACAATGGTTTTGTATTTCCAATGGATAGTGGTAGGAAACCCTTTCAATCATTATCATTCATGAACCCTCCATGTATTACTAGCATTTCTCCATGTAGGTCGGTTCTCGACAAAGGCCCTGTGGAGAACTTCATTCTTTTCGGATTTCTCTAGGATTCTTCAAGAATTTATCGAGTGCTTCCTAAATCACTGGCTCTTCCCTAACACAGTCTATGAATTTTAAAGTTGAGGGTTTCAATTTAACAAAAAATTAGGCAAATATAAATCTAATTTCCAAAAATTTAAGCTTTGGGTCTTCCTTTACAACTAATTTTATTTCCAATTACAATCTCAATTTCTGAGTTTTTATATTGAGGGAATTAGTCTAGCCTTATATTTCACTTCTCTGGTAGGAGGGTGAAAAACAACCACATAGGAACTTCTCTATTCATTCACTAAAGTAAGACCCCTTATATCGGATAGAAGGAGGAATCACCTTAAATGCTAGTTGGATCGTAGAGATTTTTCTCAAGACAAATTATAGTTCTTCACCCTAATGGATGTGACAATGCCCAACCCTGTCCAAAAAAAATTATTCTTTATAAAATGCATGTTTTAAATGTTTTTTCAAATAATTTACTTTCAAATTCAAGCACTGGGTGCTTTCTTTATTCAGGGAAATTCATATGTATTTCATGCATGCTTGAGCAAGCTTAAGTCCTTGCTTATGTACTTGCTATCCTAGAAGATTGGGAAAGGGAAGGGAAATAGGACAAGTGCTTCCTGTATTTATTCATGTTCTATTTTCCAAAGTTACTTCATGCATTATATACATGCATTAACCAATTTGATAATCAATAATACAAGAGGTTACAGTCCGTTGACATAAGCAAATGGAACTATGTTTCAATGCACAAACATGAATGAAAAACCTAAACATCCTTAAGATCTATTAATAAAATGATTTGAATTAACCAATTTGACAAAAAATAATACAAAGAGGTTACCATCTGTTGACATAGGAAAATTCCACTCTTTTCCAGTGCATAAGCATGAACGAAAAACCTTAAACATCCTTTAGAACTATTAATAAAACACTCTGCATTAACCAATTTGACAAGAAATAATACGAAGAGGTTATAGTTTGTTGACATAGGAAAATTTCACTCTATTTCAGTGCACAAGAGTGAACGAAAAGCCTTAAACATTCTTAAGATCTATTAATAAAATGCTCCAGTACTCTTTCCAAGGGTAAAAACCATATGTAATTTTATAACCAATAGAAAGATAATCACGGCAATGCACATACATAGTACTCGTAATAGTTTTATGTGTGTTCCCATCAAAAATTTTCCACTCCTAGATTCTATATGTCTCCAGATATGTGGACATGAGAACCAAGCAAAAAATGAAATTTGAAGGCTCCATTGTAAGGTTACAGGTCAAAGTCAAAGGTTGAAAGGCTTTTGTTGAGTGTTGAAACGCTTATGTCAAAAGGTTCTTGGAAAAAATGGGATTGGTGGGCTTGGCTTCTCGTAAATGGCTCGCACAATTCCTGCAAATCTAAAACAAGGATATAAGCTAGCACACACAAATACAATAGACAACAATAAAAAAAAAATTGAAGATAGAAAAAGAGCGCTTAACTAACAGAAAAGAGCTTAACTTGATATATCACTGGACCACACAATGTACTGAAGTTGTCGCTTCTCATGGTGTAAAACACTTCCACAATCATGTTACCTAAGCACACATCTCCCATTACAAAGCTAAAGTGGAGAAATATATCAGGAATCATTCTGACGACTTGGGATATGGCACTTTCCTTACTGGCCATGAGCTCCACGACCCTCCTACCCTACAGAACTGCAAAATGTGCTCCATCAAGGTATTTTATGGCTTTCAACGATTCGATTATCCATCCCGAAAGAGGAGAGATGTTGATCTAAGGCTCAAGTTTTAGTGAAAAATGAAAGTGCTCAAAATTTCTTCGAACCTGAACGACTTGATAAAGTTCGTCACCAAGATTCCAATGCAAATCATTTCATCGAAATCTGAGTTTGTATGGCTGAGTTACCATCTGCTGTTCATTTTCCAAAACAGAAAAAAAATGAGCAGAACATGTACAAGGATGATGTGGCAGGTACAGTCAACATTACAGAGAATATTCTCCAGATTGTAGCCAGTGGCATTCTGACAAGTGTCGTCTTTAGATTCACCAGATGGGTTTGTCAAGAGAGAAATTGTCCAATGACTTCCAATATTCTTCCTAAGTTTGAATTTCATTTTCTTGTAGGTTGGAGTACAACCCAACTAGACGGTGCCACGTGTGCTCTTTGGTGGGCCCTCTCCAACCCTTGGGTCATATTATTATGTCACATTAAGGTTGGGCTAAGGTCGATATGGTGGAATTATATATATATATATATATATATATAACTTATGGTTTAAAACCCACTTTCGGCAGCATTAACTAAGCATGGAGGAGCCATTAACTAAGCTTGATGGAGGTTTAAGTTTGGAGGAGTCTGCTAAATTTTGTTTAAAAAAAATTTGTATGGCGGAGTGGGGGTCAAACCCACGACCTTCCACCTGCTAGCTGTGCCTTACACCAACTCTCCAACCACGTGGTTATTAACCACTAAGATCTCTTCATAAACTTATTGTTTGATATTCTGAAGGTTATAGGTTGGAGGTGGCTAGCCTCGCAATCCAGCCCCCTCCCCATATAGCCACAGTCCAAGAACCGAGCGCCTAGACGAATGAACCAGTAGAGTTTTAAACACGTTTAATTAAGTTTTAAAACATGGTTTACCCACATTTAAACCTAATTAGCGCTAAAAACACACTTATACTTAAATAAGTGCTTATATGATAGTTAAAACGCGCTTATCCACTAATATAATCTTGGATTATGTTGGCAGAGTTTTAGGGGAGCACGCCATTTATGGTGGGATTTCTAAATTTGGAAATATAGCTAGCAGTTCCACCAAGTTTAGTGGAGAAATTAGAGGAAAAGTAGTTTAGATCATAAGACATCCAATTTTCGCCCAAAGAAAGCTCAAGAAGAGGCATTCTAGGCTAATTGGCATGCTGGGAACTCAATGAAGTAGTTTGCAGAGGCAGAAAAGGTCATCTACATGTATTTTAGTGCATTTGAATATTTTTGAAGGCTAGGGCCAATAGGTGTTGGGGTCATTGCCAGAGCATCCAGAGTCCAAATTCAGCAAAAAAATAGTCATTTTTGGGAGATTATGATGTTTTAAACTCATTGGAACAAGTTCCAATAGGTTCTAAAGCTTGTAACAGAAATTTGAGCACACTTTAAGCTAATACAAAGGCCCACACTATGAAGCTGGACCAAGGATATGTAGCCCAGGAGGGGTGAACTCGTTTATCAAAATTTTGTATGTTAAGCTCTATTATGTGTGATTATTGTTTTTAATATTTCTTCTATTCTACTATTTAAATTATGTTTTCTAAGCTTATGACAAACTCATAATTTCACCAAGTACACTGATTTAACAATCACATGCTCATAAATAAACCTATGAAGGATAAGTAAAACTAAGAAAAGAAAAGTTTATATATGATATGATACTAGCACAACAGTAACTAGAAATCATTTTCATATTAAGTTGGTATCATAGCACAAGGTTTCTTTCTTGTTTTACTTGAAGTTTTTTTAATACTTGCAAATTTTCTTATTCTTACAAGGTTGAGATTGCAGAGAGGAGAATGGAAGCTACTAATATCTAGTTCTGAAGTTAGGAAAATAAGGAAGAAGGTTGAGAAGGCATCATCCTCACCCAAAGGACCACTCAAGGAAACACTTGAAGAACCTTAAATTCCATTTCCAGTAGTTGAGATACAAGAGGAACCATTTGCACAAGAGGCTAAAGTGATTGAAGAGATACAAGCTGGAGAGATTGAGCTTGAATCTACAACCAAAATGTTAGGCTATGAAGGAACTCATGAACATTCTGAATAAGAGGATGTCAAGAGGGAATTCAAAGAAATGAAAAGGATGGTGAAAGTTATGTATAAATATTTCATGGCAAAGGAAACTAGAGAAGGTTCAAAACACCCTCATAGAGAAGGATCTTCAAACAGTAAAAAGAAGGAACAGAGGAGCTCAACAGGTAGTGGAGGAAAACCACCTCCCTCTCCACCATCATCATCTTCATCATCCTCATAATCATCTTCATCTTCCACATCCACTAAAAAAACTCATACACATACTCATTCCAAGATCCCAAAAGGAAAGAGTCTGTTACTCAAGTTGGACATAAAATTTTAACTTCCTACATATAATGGAGAAGTTAATGTTGAGAGACTAGAAAATTGGATTCGTCAATTGGAATTTTACTGCAGAATTCAAAATCTACAAAAATACGATATCAAAATCCAATTGGCTTCATTAAGTCTAGAAGGAGCAGCACTAGTTTGGTGGGAGGCAAAGACACAAGAGGAAATGTGAATCCATGGTAAGATTTCAATTCCTTGGGTTGAATTCATTTCTTCCATTAAAAGATAGTTTTCTCCATTAGCATATATATGCAGAAATAAATAATGAGTTGGAAAAACTTTAAACAATATTTTAGGAAGAGGGCTTTATTACTTGGAGTAGACTTAAATTCAAAAGATACACTCTTGAAATATATAAGAGGACTACATTCCTACTTAAAATAGACTATCCTTATTTTTAACCCAAATAACATGAAGCAAGGGGTAAAAAAATTTATGAAGAGCGTAGTAAGAAGAAGCCATTCAAGGGTAAGGGAAAAGAGAAAGGAGGAAAAAGGAAGGGAAGGAAGAATGCAATTGTTAAGAAAGAAGGGGAGAAAATTACATGAAAACATTGTTCCAAAGAGTGGCATGATGAAGCCCACTGTTGGAAAACACAACCTAAATTAAGACGAAAGAAACCAAATAATAAAGAGAAACAAAATATGACTGCCACTACACAAAAAGATCTTGGATCCAATTCATGAGATAAAACCAAGATAGTTGATATGGTTAACAAAGGAAAGGAAGATATAGCGAGCTCTAGTTCCTCAAAAAGTCACAACAACACTCCAAATGAGGATACAAGTATATAATTATTCCATGTTAGAGTAATTTCTAATCATACAAAGACTAATGCATTATTTGATACAGGGTCACAAGAAAACTTGATTTCAAAAGACTTAGTCAAAAAAATAAACCTTGAAACTATACCTCATCATAAGCCATACCCTTTGGGTTGGATAGTTAATAATGCCAATTTACAGGTGACAAGGAAATGTATTTTCATATTTTCTATTACTGCAAACTTTGTCGATGAAGTTGAGTTAGATGTGGTTCCACCTGAAATTTCAGGGATTATCTTAGGTAGTCCATATTTGTATGACAGGAAAACGGTCTTTTACCGTCATGAGAACAAATATCATTTTATCAAATATGGAGTGGAGTATATTTGGAGAGCTCATCGCAAGAAACTGAATATCTCTTTAGTTAATGTAGGGAAAATGAAGAGGCTAGTAAATGCAAGTAAAATTTTTTTGCTTCTCATGATCAAGAAAAGGGAAGATGTTGACTATGAACCTTTTGATGGATGTGATGACAAATTGAAATCTGATTTGTTTGATGTGGTAAGTCAGAATGGCGAGATGTTTCAAGAACCAAAGGGTTTATCACCCAATAGGGGAATTCAACATGAGATTCAGCTGGAGCAGGATGTTCCACTTCCCAATATTGGTATGTATTGCATGTCAATTATGGAGAGTTTGGAAATCAAGAAGAAAATCCAAGAGTTTCTTCATAAAGGTATCATATGTCCATCTCCTTTGCCATGTGGTTCTCCAATAGTTTTGTTTCCAAAGAAGGACGAGACTTGGCACATGTGTATCGATTTCCGTGAACTGAACAAAATCAAGGTAAAGAATCACTACCCACTCGCATGTATTAATGATTTTCTTGATCAGTTAAAGCATGCAAATTATTTCACTAATTTAGATTTGAGAAGTGGTTATCATCAAGTTAGGATAGCGAACAAAGGCATTTGGAAAACTGCTTTCAAAACTAGACAAGGATTATATGTGTGGTTAGTTATGCCATTTGGCTTAACAAATGAACCAACTACTTTCATGGGAGTAATGAATGATATACTTAGACCATTTCTAAATGAATTTTTCATTTTTTACTTAGATGGCATACTCATATTCAACAAATCAAGAGAAGAACATGTCATGCATGTGAACAAGGTACTTGATGTTTTGAGAAAAGAGAAATCGTTTCTTAAGATGTCAAAGTGAAAATTTGGTAAGACTTTATTGGTATATTTGGGACACATTGTCGGAGGAGGTAAGTTGAAGATTGATCCTTCCAAAGTTGAGGTCATTTTGAATTGGCCCAAGCCCAATACAGCTCCCAAGGTAAGAATCGTTTTAGGGGCAGCAAAGTATTGGAGGAAATTCATTGATAATTTTACTTCCATTGCAGCTTCGTTACATGCATTGACAAGCATAAATAAATTTTTCCATTGGGGAGATTTTCAACAGAAAGCATTTGATTCTTTAAATAAAAATATAAGTTTAGCACCAGTTCTAGCAATTCGAGATCTTAGATAGCCATTTGAGATCCAAATAGATGCAAGTGATTATGCTATGGGAGCAGTGCTCATGCAACATGGTAAGCCTATCTCATTTCATTCTGAAATGTTTAATGGAGTTGTGACTAAATATCCCACCTATGATAAAGAGTTATATGAATTGGTACGAAGTGTAAAGAAATGGAAGCATTACTTGATGGGTAAAGAGACCATTATCCATACCGACCATTAGCCATTGCAGTACTTACAATCACAGTCAAAGTTGAAACAATAAAGACATTTTAGGTGGATGGGTTTTCTAAAAAAATTTCACTTGGTTATCAAGTACAAAAAAGGAATCTGCAATAAGGTATTTGATATGCTCTCTAGGCCTATTGTAAATTCAGCTATTATTCTCAAGCACAATTCTATTATGCATGAAAGTTACATTGAACGGTATGTGAATGATAGTGATTTTCAAGATGTGTATGAGAACATGAGTAAGGGAAACCAATCTGAAGAGTTAGATTATCATGTGCATAACAGTTTGTTGTATCACTTGGGTAATTTAAGTATTCCACAGGGAGAAAGAAACAATATCATAAGGGAGGCACACACATCATTTATTGTAGGACATTTCGGTGTAGGCAAGGCAGTAACACATCTCCAAAAGTATTGTTATTGGCCACGCATGAATGAAAGTTTTTCTTGTTTTATTAGAAGATTTTCTTTATGTGCAACAAGTAAGCCTACCAATAGCAAGCTTGGTTTGTACACACCACGTCTAGTTCCTTCTAATCCTTGGGAGAGCATCTCAATGGATTTTGTAGGAGGCCTTCCTATGTCAAGGAAAGCTCATGATTATTTGTATGTTGTGGTAGATAGGCTCAAAAAAATGTGTATTTTGATGGCATGTAACAAAACTATTATAGCTTAATAAACTACTAATATTTTCTTTCAAAATGTATGGATCCATTTTGGTCTTCCTACATCTATTGTAAGTGATCGAGATTCTCGATTTGTTGGAAATTTTTGGTCAAAATTACGGGACATGATGGATACAAAGTTGACAAAAGTACAAAATTTCATCCACAAACAGATGGTCAAAAAGAGGTGCTAAATAGAATTTTTATTGATCTTCTAAGATGCTATTGTAACAAGCATCCCAAGTTGTGGGACGAACAATTACACTACATACAACATGCATACAACCGGGCAAAACATTCTTCCACAAATACATTTCCATTTGAGGCATGTTTTGGCTACTTTCCAAGATCGCCATTGGATATCATATTTGAGAAACATGTTGCTATATACAGACATAGTGACATAGACAAAGCAAGAAATTCCATTGAGAAAATTCAGTTGGTACATCACACAGTGCAAGAGGAACTTGAAAAGAGTCAAAGAAGCTACAAGGAAAGGCATGACAAACACCAGGTTGATCATAAATTCCAAGTTGGTGATGAATTTTGGTTGTACATAAGCAAGGAAATATTTCAAGGGGAAGGTAAAAAGCTCAAACCAATCCGTTATGGTCCATTTAAAATTCCCGAAAAGGTTGGTACAAATGAATTCAAGCTAGATTTGCCTCCTTATATGGAAATTTATTTTTTCATTAATATTGAGAATTTGAGATTGTTTGAGCCTAATTTGATTGATGATCAAGGAGAGCTTGTTCAACTGCCATCAATAGATGCTTTCTCGCCAGAATATCTTGATGAACTTCAACAAGATCTCATACTTGACAAAAGAATTGAAACTTCAAGAAGAGGGAATGTTGAATACCTTAGAGTTGGACTCAAAGGTCACAATCCTTCAAAGGAAAAATGGTTGGAGATTGGAAAAGTGAGGGAGTTTTACCTTTTATTTCCTAAATCCACCTCAGGCTGAAGGAAGGAAGAGTTCAGGGTAACATCAAACCACGCTTAGTCTGGTAGCTAGCCCTACCAGATCAGGAGAGGGCTCTCTCTGGGTCAATCTCAGCAAAGATAATCAATAAGGCTTGAGATGAATTTGAAATAAAGGCTGATTTTAGGCTAGGTATATAAGTAAAAGAGTTTTATCTTGATTTTGGGGGTTTTCTTGGAATCAAAGAGAAAGGTAGTTTTGGGTCCCGGGATGAGGCCTAGTTTTTGCAGAGTTCTGAATGGGACAAGGAAGGCAATTGTTTTGATGCTTTGGATTGAATGGATGAATAGTTTAGACCGGTGAGGAGCTAAAGAGGGAAATAAGCTTCAATAATCCTCTTCAAACAGATGAAAACATGGAAAATTAAACAAAATTCAAGGCAGAGCAAAGAAATCTAATGAATTCCACCTTTATAACTCACTTGTTTAATTTAAGAATAAAGGAGAAGGGAAATGATACACACAAAAAATCAGTGAACTTACAATCACAGAGAGAAGAACACCATCAAAAAATAGAGCCACATGGATCCCAAAGAGTGTTGCAAACCCTAGTCTATTCCTTTGCCAAAATTGCAGAGATGAAATGTACAATGAAGTGCCAAGCAATCCCAAGTGTCCAACCCTGAAAATGACTGAAGAATTACAAGATATAGAAAAACCTAACTCATCCCCATGCCTCTAGGGGTCGATCTCGCCATTCTAGGAGCTTTTTCAACAAGATCTAAACTAAGAACTGGAAAATAGGCAATGAAACAACTTGCCTCTATAAGATAGGAAACTGATTCATTCAGTTAAATTTCACTTTTTGGTGAATGAATCTACTTGGATAAGTAAAAATGCGCCAAAATTACATCATAGTCATGAAATTACATCAAGTTACATCAAGAGTTACATGAAAAAGTCAAACTGGCCAAAACTAGGCGAAAAACTGAGCTGCTGAGTGAAAATTAGGCCAAATTTCCCAATGCGCCGCGCCTGAAATCTCTATGCGTAGCGCTACTTTGAGGCTGATTTTGAGGGCCTTTCCGAATTCAAAATTGAGCATAGGATAGCTTTCTGGAAAGCGCTACCTCTCTACTTTCCAAACCAAGTGGAATTTCTGAATTTTGTTTCCATTTGCCACTCCAAAAATCAAATATCCCAACACTACTTCCCGTGTGTCCAAAAAGTGGAAGAAAGGCCATTTTTGAGGTCTTTTTGACCCTTCAAACAACCAAAAACTTGTCAAAATCCTTAGGTAATAGGTAGGAATGCATAAATTATGATGCAAAATCCATAAATACAAATTTTTCCTCAAAAGGAGCCGCCAATTATAAGCGTGTGCCAAGTGGCGCTACGCGTCGGGCAGGAAAATCAGTTTTAAGGCCAAAAATTTCAAAATTGACAAAAAGTCTCCAAAATTTCTTGAAATTTGGGCTGAATGTCAAAAATTAAGTGCTATGCTAGGCCAAAGAAGCTTTGGCCAAAATTTGGAGTCTATCATGCTTTTGCGATGCTTTAGTGCCCTCTTTAGTTTTGCTTTCAGGTTCTTGATTCGCGCCTTGCAAACATGATTTTGAGCCCAATAATGGTTCTTCATGTGCCTAAGCATGTTATTTTCCTTTTTTTCCTTTTCCAATAGATTCTCAAGATGAATATTGACCCTCTCAAGCCAAGTCTCTCTATCAGCCTCAATCTCCCGCTCAATGGATGTCATCTCGGTTTGGCTTCTTTGGGCAGCTTGCCGGTTTTCATGGATGTTTTGCAACTCCATGATTGTTTTTCTGATCCTCCAAATGTTTGTTTCACTTCTCTAGGTATTTTATAATCCATTGGGCTCTCTACAACTTGACGGTCAATGTGTCTATCTCCGCCTTCTGCTCCTGAATAGTCTCTCTCAAATTTGAGCTTGGAGAGCTCAAATCCTCATCAATCAGTATGACACCTGTGTCTTGGCCTCCTGAAGGCCCCTCATCCTGCATGGGCCTCTTCCCTCTATCCTGTACCTGTACCTGTGATGCTAATGATGGCAAAAATACCCCTTCCACCCTAGGTGGAGATAGTACTCGCCGGGCTGCTGCAAATAATCCTCTAGTGCCTCTCTGATAAGTGACATATGTCAGCACACTAGTAGTCTCTGCCTTCAAACCCCCATACTGATGTGAAGGTTCACCTGCATCATGGAAAACCTCCGGAGGAACCTGAGGAACTATGAAAAAATCATGGGAAATGAAATCCTCCCATGAAATACCCTGCAATCCAAGCTTATGTACAACCACAATCTTTATGAGTGCATAGTGATAAATACTATTGTACTACTGCTCGAGAGTTTTATTCTGCACAAGAGTGGTCATTCTCTTGATATTCTGGCACATGAAATAAGGGATGTTCATCATCCTCACTCTATTGAAATGCATCAATAACCTGATGTGGTAGGCATAGAGGCGTGAAAACCGGCCCTCACAACTGAAATATCTGATAATGAGTTTCATCAGAGGCGCATAGGATTCCTTTAGGAACCGGAATGAAAACACCCTACTGAGTTGCCTCACAAAGCTAGGCCTGATATATGGTTCATAATGCACTCTGTCAACCTACTATATTTTTTTCCACTGTACACCCACATTCAGTATTCTGGTTGCTTGAGAAATAGTTTCCGGTGTCAAAGTGAAATTTACACCAGCAAGAGTTACCTGACCATCATGTAAATGCAATACAAACAAACGAGCCAACTCCTGATGATGATGGATCCTAGCAATCATTTCAAAAAATTGATAGCATGAATGTTATTGGAAACATGCCATGGAAAGTGGGCAAGCCTGCAATTTCAGTCAATGAGGTGGGCTCCTCTCTCACATGCCTGCCACCTTTACGAGGCCTTCTAGGTGCATGTAGCTCAGTGGTAGAATCACTATCTATGTCATATGATGTATAAGTGTCTGTCTCCATGATGTCCATGAAAGGTGTATGTTGGCTTGTATGAGATGAAAATGAGAATTTGGTGTTTTTGTTTTAGTTGCCAAATATGTGTCAAAGGGGAGGGACTGTGGGGAAACAGGGCAGTGGGGATAATGGGGTTTAATCAAGTGATAACTGAAGTGTAGGGACAACCAATTGACTGTTTGGGAAACTTGGGGTTTGGGAATTTTTTACAAGTGAGATGGGAAAGGGAGAATGAGAGTGATTGAAATGACTTGGGATAGGGAAATGGGGCTTAGGAGTGAATTAATTTTAGAGATGTAAGAGGATGGTGTAGTGATGAGATAACAGTGACGGGAGATGGGAAAAACAAGGTGGGGAATTGAGTAATTTGGAAAAAAATTATTTTTTATAACACCAACTTCAAAACCCTAAGGAAGTAATTCTGAATAAGATGATAGGGTTTAATTTTTGGCATTCAAACTCTCATATTCAAACTCAAACAACACCAAACATGGGTTAATGGCAATTACAAGATCACTTGAACTTACTTGTAGCAAGGAGATCAAATTGTTTTGATGATTGAGAGAGATGGAAAAAAAAATTGTGTTTCGGCCCAGTGCGCCACACAGCAAACCCAGTGCGTCGTGCCCTTCTTATGCACCACGCAGGAACAATTTAACACACAGGGGCACGACTCTATGCGCCGCACTCAACCTATGCGCCACGACACTTTCCCAGTGCGTCGCGCTCTGCAAATGACACACAGTCTTCGCTCCTCCACTATTTCTTTGCTCTTCCATGATTTCTTTGCTCCTTGATATCTCTTGGCATGCAAATGGATTGTTGAAATAATGAAAATATCTTTTATGGAAAAGATTTTAATTTCTACTTCTTGAAAACCCACTTTTGTAATGTTTGAACTTTGACACTTTTTAAATAAACTCTATTTTGCTTCCTTTTGATTTTTTGGACTGATGATGAGCTTCTATCTCTTTTGCAGGGAGGGGTTGGCATGGAAATTTGGAAAAGGCGATCAAGGTTGTGCCTGAAGTACTTTACAACTGAAAAAATGTTGAAAATTACATTGCATTTATTACAAAAGATGAAATAGACGATTTTTCTTCAAAACAGAGTTTTGAAGAAAAATCATTATCGAGCATTATGACGATGAAATTTTTGCAGTGAAACCTTATTTGAAGCTTCCTCATGTGCCTGCTGGTATTATTAGACACTCTGAAGACCAAATTAATGAATCCCTAGACCTAATGAGAC
The DNA here is from genome assembly GCA_034641835.2 of Pinus albicaulis. Lineage (NCBI taxonomy): Eukaryota > Viridiplantae > Streptophyta > Pinopsida > Pinales > Pinaceae > Pinus > Pinus albicaulis. Next base: position 288,278,804 of record CM076576.1, read on the forward strand.
TAAAACCCTAAAATGACTGTTTGCCAACCAGGAAACCAAAAATGACTGTAAATGATTTTGATGAATAGAACTAGACCAGAAGATACATGACATGAGGGATATGAGTAAAACGACCCTACCGTTAGATGATCCATGCTCCTAATGGAATGCGGCTGACTGAACTGAATGAGACACCTAAAATGAAATGCAACAAGAGAAATTTGATCTCTGACGGAGGGATGAAGATACCGACTCTAACATTGGATCCAATGGGGATGGTAGCTCCTTGGAGGTGCAAAGAACTACAGATTTCTGGGAGAGTAGGAAGTGCCTTCTTCCATTGGGCTATGGATTCCATAACTTCGAAAAATCAACATAAGACTCTTGACTCAATTTTATTGACTGAAAATTCACTCAAACCGACTCAATTTTGAAACCAAAATGACTGAAAGACCTGGCTCGACAAACTCAAACCAAAGCTGAAATCAATCTTCAGAGTTATAGCCTTCACCTCGGGCCCCAAACTGAAGAAAATATCATAGCACACACTTGCAATGAAACTGAAATAAACTGGTATGTACAATGAGAATGTAAAACAACAGAAAACATTTCAGAAATGATACCGCTTGAGCAGCCGACCATTGACCGGCCCTCCTGGAAAATCTTCCCCGTTCATCTCTTTCATAAGAAAATCATTTTGACCCCGATATGCAGCAATTTTAAAGGGTCCTTTCTAGATATTTTCGAACTTACCATGCTTACCCTTTTCCTTGTTTCTCGCATCCCATTTCAACACCACTTCTTCCAATTGAAACTTGTCAGCTTTGGCTTTTCTGTCATATATTTTCTTAATTCTCTCTTGCAGCTTGAACGTGTTTTGGAAAACTTCTTCTCTAGTCTGCTGCAAATGGATCATTTGATTTATTCTCCTTTGCATATGATCATCTTCACTGCTAGCTTCCTACAGAAGTTTGACCGCTAGAACTGCGAGAGAGGTAGGAAATACCGTGTCAAATCCATATACTAGCTCAAAAGGCGACATACCAATGGATTTCTTCTGACTCACTCTGTCTACCCAAAGTGCATTGACTAACTTCTTATGCCAACTTTTCTTGTTTATTTCTAGCAACTTTTTAATAATGTTGACCAAAGATTTATTGGAAGACTCTGCCAATCCGTTGCCTTGTGGATGATAAGCGGTTGAGTGTCCCAAAATGATGTGACACTTATCACAAAATTCAACCATAATTTTTGATTTGAAAGCTGATGTGTTATCAGTAATTAACTTATTCGGGCAACCAAAGCGAGACAAAATATTATTCTCAAGAAACGAAATTATTACCGAATCCGTAGCTTTCTTGGTGGGAATTTCTTCAATCCATTTCGTGAAATAATCTGTCGCTATGAGGATCCACCTATGCTGAGCTGAAGAAGCAGGATGGATCTCTCCAATGAAATCCAAACCCCACTGCTAAAAAGGATCACTTACCTCAATGGGCTTAAGCGGCAAAGGCTGCAATTTCTTCCTCCCTTCAAAAATCTAACATTCATGATAGCTTTTGACAGTCTTATACACATCATCAAAAAAATTCGGCCAATAATACCCCGCTCTCAAAAAAAAATTTGCCGTTGTTTTCCAAAAAAGGTGACCCCCACAATCTCCCTTATGAAAATCCTCCATAACCTGCTTTTCTTCTTCAACCAAACAATTTAGCAAAACACCACCTAGATCTTTCCAATAGAGTGCATTGTTCAAAATACAAAAATTGGCAGCCTTCAATTTCAGAGTTCTAATTTTGTTTTTAGCCATTCTTGGTGGTGGTGACAAGTTTTGAAGCACATATACAATATTTGAATACCAAGGAGAATGAACAAAGATTTCTGATACCTGAATTAGCAAACTTTCTTCGTTTTCCTCGGACATAGCAACAATGAGATTGATGTCCAAGGCATGTAAATTTGATTCAGCCATTAGCTTAGCCAGCCCTTGTCCTTTAATAATCTTTGTAGGCTTTATCTCCACATCATACTCCAACAAGGAAGCAATCCATTTGCCTCATCTCCCTTCTGGATCTGTTTTCACTAAAACATCCTTAACAGCAGCGTTTGGAACATAAGCAAGAATATGAGAATGCATAATATATACTCGAAAATCTTTCAACACTTTCACTAAAGCAAGAGCTTGCTTTTCAATGATGTTATACTTTAAGGCTGCATATATTATGGTTTGGCTGAAAAAAGAAATTGGATTTTCATGCTCATATCTTTTCTACATCAATATTGCTGCCATAGTATGCTCCGAAGCAAATGAAAACAAAATAAAATCCTGAGTATAATCTGGGCTAATCAAAACTGGAGCTAAAGAAAGAGCCAACTTCGGTAAATTGAAATACTTTACAGCCTCCTCAGTCCACTTCACTATGTTATCTTTCTTAAGCATGTTTGTAATCTCTCTTAGATGTTCAGCAAGATTAGGCACAAAGTGGCGTAAGAAATTCATCTTACCATTGAATGATTGAATCTCCTTTTTGTTTCGGGGAAGATCAATTTGTTGAATAGCTTCTACTCGATTTGGGTCAATGTGGATGCCATCCTTTGATATTATGTGACCAAGAATTTTTCCCTCATCCATGGCAAACAAACTCTTCTTCGGATTGAGCGACACAACATCATTTCTACACCGCTGAAAAACAATCTTTAAATGGTAAAGGTGCTCTTCATCAGAATTGGAAAAGACTGTCAAATCATCAAGATACACAACTAGAAAAACATCCTTCTCATTTGCAAATGCCATATCCATTTCCTGCTAAATTTTTGCACCAACATTCTTTAAACTGAAGGGCATTTTAGCATAATGGAAAATTCCCCACAGAGTGGTGAACGTTGTTTTGTCTCTATCATCCTCATGGACCAAAAGTTGATTATACCCGGAATAACCATCGAGTAGTGACATACAAGATGCTCCAACTACTCGCTGAAGTATGGGATCCATTTTTGGCAACAGATAGTTATCTTTCAAAGAAACCTTATTCATATTCCTAAAATCAATGCATAAGCGAATCTCACCTATCTTCTTGCATATGGGCACCAAATTAGAAATCCAATCTGAAAACCTTATGGGAACGATGATACCAGCCTTGTACAATCGATTGACTTCCTTTTCAATTGAGGGCAACAACTTTGGATTTATTCTTCTCAATTTCTTCCTGAAAGGCTTTTGATTTGGCTTAATCAGAATGGTGTGCAGAATTATGTTTGTATCATATGTCTTCAAATCTGAATAGTCCCAAGAAAATACATCAACAAAAGATGACAACAAACTAATATATTTTTCTTTTACCTATGGGGATAATGCTTTAGAAAATTTCACCATCTTTGGATTTTCAGCTGATCCAATGTTCACATCTTCAACTCCCTTTTCGGTTGGCCGCAAGGTTGGTTTTCGAGCTACGTCATCTTGATCGAAAAGCTCCTCTAAAGGTATGAGACATTTAGGAATAAAATTATCCTTTAGCTACAAAAATTCCATCTGATTGATTTGTACATCAACCTCACCATCATCATGCTTTACATCAATAGAAGTGTCTTTGAATTTACCTTTGTTTTGCAGAAATTCATCAATTTCTTCGTCATCTTGAAACACTTGCCAATACCTTTGATTGTCCGAGACAGTCGGACAGTGCTTCACATGGATTTCAAATTTGTTACTTGAGTTCATCATAATTTTCAAATTACTTGCTGCCTTTGCAAGTGCATCTACAATACCATTCTGAATACGAGGAACACAAGTCAAAGTATAGTCTGAAAACAATTTCAAGATGTCAAGAACAGCATTTCGGTAAGCCCGCATTCGAGGATGATTAGCTTGATATTCATCCTTCACTTTCTTGATAACCAATTCAGAGTCGCCATATACTGCAATCCTCTTAGCATTTAACTTTCTAAGAATTTTCAGACCAGCAATCAAAGCTTCATATTCAGCCTCATTATTCGAACAATCAAAAGCTAATTTATAAGAACAGACCCTTACATTACTCGGTACCTTGTTTGGGGCGGAAAAAGGGCTGCGTACCCAAATGCCAATTCCAACACCATCACTCCCTACTGCACCATCAAAATCCATGGTCCACAAACCATCTTCATCCTCTTCCAAGTGCTGAAATTTTGTTTGCTCTGTTATTTCTGCTTGTTTTCCATCAATTTTTTGCTGTTGTCGGAAGGTTGATTGCTTAGCAGAGCTTTCCTGTCTTTGTCTCTATTTATTTAAAACTTCTTTGAAATTTTGACTGATCTCTGGAATGTCTTCTACTTCAACTAATTGGCTATTTACATCATTGAAACTATCTGAATACAAAAAAAATGACTCTAAATATGTATGTACATAATTGATTGGATGATTTACCGGTTTCTCCTTGCTAGTAATCATATACTTCATCTTTTGTTCCCGATATAATTTTCTCATCTGACCAAACACGGGAATAGTAGCATAGGAGAAATCAAGCTGCAATGTCCCTTTAATTTTTTCTCCCCAAGATCTGGAAATAAGCATGCCAAATCTAGGAGGAATATCCACCACAAACACATCCATCAAAACATTCTTAATCAGAATATGATCTAAACTAACCACCAAATCTTTGATAAGCCCAATGCATATTACTCTACTGGAATCGAAAGAGTAAAGATCATGATATTTCCTAGTGATATCCAATCCCAATTTCTCCATGATTTCTCTCGGCATGAGATTATGAGATGCCCCGAAATCAAACGTGGCATTATGTAACACAAAATCATGCAATCTAAGGATGATATAAAAAGGAGGCACATCATTATCTGGAGACTCACCATCCAATGCTGGTCCAAATATCAACTCAGTTTGATCATCTTCCACATTTACCATATCAGACATCGGATCGAAATTTAAAATCTTAGATACCTGACCCTTATAGCTGTTATTCTTCATCAATTCAGTCAAAAGAATGGATACTTTAACTCAGCAATTTCATTCTCTAAGCTAAAAACTGAAACTTTCTCTACCTCTTTGACTGAAACATCCTTCTTTTCAGCTTTTTCCCTCGATACAATTGGCTAATTAGATCTTTCATTTGCTGATGGGGATTTTCTAGTAGTGGGATCAGCTATCTCTTTTCCCTTTTTCTGTGCAACGAGTGAATCATTCTTTGGTGCTAAAACTTCCTTTCTCTTTTGAATTGGATTAATAGGGACATCTCTATTTCTAAGTGAATATTGATGTTGTTGGGCCGACAAAGCATTCATATAACCTCTCTGATACGCATCCGACTCTTCTTCAAGAGCTATCTCATTTGCCAAAATGAAATCCTCGTCTTTTTTTACAGCTGAGCTTTCATAATACTCCTCATCTTCAGTGATAAAGGTTGGCATATCATCAAGTGTAAAGAAGTGATTCTCTTCTCCTATTACATTATCTTCATCATCTGATTCTGGACCAACAAAATTCTGCTGTAAAGGTGTCTTTACCTGCTGTTGTACTGCTGGTTCTTGTGCTCGCTGCTCTCGTTGTTTGATCCTGAATTGTGGTTGTTGCTGACCACGCAAGTTAGGATTTTTGATCTGCGGTTCAGCCTTATCAAGTGTTAATCTTTCAATCATCTTTTCCACCTTACGGAGTACTTGATCTGAAGTGGAAACCTCTTCCTTTATTTCTACTTTCTTTTCAGCTTTCAACCTAGCTCTCTTTTCATTTAAATTAGCTTCAACACTGACTGTAATTTTCTGCATGTCTTCCAAAATGGCCCGATCTCTTTCTCTTAATTTATAGGCCATGTCCGAATCGAAACCATCTGGAAACTTAAGCAAATATGACCTCCTAGATGGCTTTAAATCATCAGGAATTGCATTGTAAACCGCATTGAATCTAATACAATAATCTTGGATAGACTCACCAACATTTCGCTTGATTTTGGTATATTCAGAAGTGATCTAAAGAGGATCTTTCTTTAATTCCCATCAATCCAATAATTTTCTCTGAATCTCAGTCAATGTAGAAATACATCTAGGAGGAAAAGATCTAAACCACTTTTTCACTTCACCTCCAAAGGTTTGCACAAATAATCTCATGGTCACATTTTCTGCATCAATCTCATGAAGGTCAAATAAATCTTCCATTCTATCCACATGTTGCTGAGCAGGAACACTTTGAGGAGTGGCATCAAATGATGGAATTTTTCTTTGATAATCAACAGGCATGTCATCCAAGTTTTGAGGCAACACAAGGGGTGTGAATCAGGCAGCCATTGCTTTGGGTGGATTTATAACCGGTCTTGGGGATATAGGTGGAGTAGGAGCAGTTGATGTATGAGGTGTATGTGGTGTGGATGGAGGTGAAACTACTGCAGAATTTTGATCAGAAATAGATGGTGGCATGGGAATGGTAGGAATGAAAGGAGGCTCGGTGGGAATTTGTGAACCAGATGTAACTGCAAATGGCCCAAGAGTTTCAGATGCAGACTCTATAAACTCAGGAATATTTTTTGCCACAATAGAATTCTGAATATTCAAAATGTAACTGTCAATGGATCTATTAACTTGTTCAATTTCAACATACTTGATAAACTCTGGATTTATGACAGTAGAACCAATAGCACTTTCAGACTTCGTCTCAAACAACGACAACTCAAATTGTTCATCAAATTCAAGATCTTGAAGGTCCTCAAACACAGCGGGACATGAATGAGATTTAAACAGAGGAATCACAGGACTTTATCGACGAAGAATTCTCGAAATAAGATTGGGATTTTCATACACAGGAGGTGGATCAGGATCCAGATTTTCTCTAGTATGTCTTCTGGAAGCCAGTGCATTGAATTATTTTCAAAAATCAAAAGGACAAAACCAACTTGTTCAGCCTATCAAATTCTAAAATCATCATCAAAAGTCTAGAATGATCTAATGTACTGGGGGCAATTTACAATTCAAGTGTCACGTTTACAAGCTAGACCGGAGATTGACTGAAGCAGTGTTTATCTACTTTCGCTAATGCAAAGTAAGAGCGGTTTGAAGGCTACCTGGCATAACTTCAAGCTCCGTTTGTAGCTTATGAAACAAATAACACTAACAAGAAAACCATTTTAGTCCCCAGTATGGTTGCCACTATGTTATTGCCTAAATCTACCTCAGGCTAAAGGATGGAAGAGTTCAGGGTAACATCAAACCACGCTCAGTCTGGTAGCTAGCCCTACCAGATCAGGAGAGGGCTCTCCTTGGGTCAATCTCAACAAAGATAATCAATAAGGCTTGATATGAATTTGAAATAAAGGCTTATTTTAGGCTAGGTATATAAGTAAAAGAGTTTGATCTTGATTTTGGGGTTTTTGTTGGAATCAAAGGGAAAGGCAGATTTGGGTCCGGAGATGAGACCTAGTTTTTGCAGAGTTCTGAATGGGGTAAGGAAGGAAATTGTTTTGATGCTTTGGATTGAATGGATGGATAGCTCAGACTGGTGAGGAGCTGAAGAGGGCAAGAAGCTTCAATAATCCTCTTCAAATATATGAAAACATGGAAAATTAAACAAAACGCAAGGCAGAGCAAAGAAATCTAATGAATTCCACCTTTATAACTCACTTGTTTAATTTAAGAAGAAAGGAGAAGGGAAATGATACACATAAAACATCAGTGAACTTACAATCACAGAGAGAAGAACACCATCAAAAAATAGAGCCACATGGATCCCAAAGAGTGCTGCAAACCCTGGTCTATTCCTTTGCCAAAATTGCAGAGATGAAATGTAGAATGAAGTGCCAAGCAATCCCAAGTGTCCAACCCTGAAAATGACTGAATAATTACAAGATATAAACTAAGAATTGGAAAATTCCTCTAGGGGTCGAGCTCACCATTCTAGGAGCTGTTTCAACAAGATATAAACTAAGAACTGGAAAATAGGCAATGAAACAACTTGCCTTTATAAGATATGAAACTGATTCATTCACTTACATTTCACTTTTTGGTGAATGAATCTACTTGGATAAGTAAAAATGTGCCAAAATTACATCATAGTCATGAAATTACATCTAAACTAAGAACTAAGATCTGTTACACTGAAAATTGTCACCTTGACATTCTGCTAACTGTATGAGCTCATTATTACTCATACTCCCCCCTCTGCAAGTCTAACATGTTAGTTCCTCATGTCAAGCCTTGAAAATCAGAGAAAAGTTCCTAAAAGTCTCCTAAACTTTAGTATCGCACTTTCTCACTATCTTTCCTACGGTCCCACACCCAATGTTCAACTCTCCTGCATACCTGAACGCACTTTGTCTTTGTTATAGGTGCAGAACCCTGTAAGATAAAAAAGGCACAAGTAAATTCCAAAAAGATCAATTAAAGTAAATTCTGGAAGCTTTTAGAATGGATCTTGCGGTGGCAGAACCGCTCTTGTGAGGTGCATGAATCCCTTACCTTATGGAGTTAACCCCTTGATGTGAGGAGCTTATCCCTTTGAAGGAGGATTCTATCCCTTCATAGTTAGAACAGAAAACCTCCTCTTTTCCACTATAGAATTTGGAAGGGGGATACGAATAAAAAATATGTTACTTCGTTCGATTTTATGTGGTACAGGTGTTTAACC
>CM076576.1:288287415-288345739 GCA_034641835.2 Pinus albicaulis
CATTTTCGTGCCGCTTCACCCTTGATGTGAGGAGCTTATCCCTTTGAAGGAGGATTCTATCCCTTCATAGTTGGAACAAGAAACCTCCTCTTTTCCATTATAAAAAGAGGCATTGAGTAGCCTCAAGGAGAATTCAAGCTTTAGAATATTTGAAGTTAAGTGCTGTTGAAGTTGGGCCTAGGTTGACTAAAGATTTGTGAAGTTAGATTATTTTCCTACATATTTTGAAGTTTGGAGGAGTGCAGAGCTTATCAAAGTAGAGGAGACTCTTGCTTTGGACCCAGGGAAGGCCTGTGCAACATCAAGGCTCAGGTTATAAGGTTTTCCTTCTTTTGAAATTAATACAAATATACTCATTTTTCTCAATAAGCTGTCTGTTCATGGTTTATTTCATATATTCCTTGATCACTATGATAAGCATGGTTTATGATGATTTCTATACAAGTGCTATGGAATATTTTGCTTGTTTGTGACTGCAGGTTTATGAGGAAAACTCCTTCAAGTGCACGAGGGACAACAACGACTTCAAACAAGCACTGGACATACGGTAAGTCTTTTACACCTCTATAGAGATTTTGTAAACCTCACATGCTTAGAGAAAGATTAGTCTATTTGGCTGTTTGTTGCTAGATACTTTTAGTACTAGGGATATCGGTCTTGTCCGCAAGAACGATTTATCCGGCCAACAAATTGGCGACTCCGTTGTGGAAAGAAACTTGTTGTTTTTGGTTCTCTTTTATTTTGATTTGAGGATTCAAAGTTTTTCCTGGTTTTTGATTGATGGATATCTGCCTGGGTAGCTTAGGTTTTCTCTGTTTTTGAAAATTTTGAAATATTTTAAGTTTTTCTTGAAATTTTCTAGGGACTGCACTTTGTTCTTTTGCATAGTGTGGGCAGTTTCTCACTTTCCTTAAGTAAACAGTGCGGGACCGCACCTGTTACTTCTGGAAGCCTGCAAACCCTGTTAAATTTTTTGAAAAACTTTAGATTTATTTTTTCCAGTTTAGTTTAGATTTAATTTAGGATTCTTAGCATCTACCCAGATCTGTATTTTTCTGTCAAAAATCTATTGTTTATGAGTTTCTTTCAGCAATTCTTCATCTCATCAATCTCCATTAAGTTAATTGGGTGTTTTGAGTCTCTTTTTTGAGAAATTCTTAATTTGATTTCCTTTGTTCATTACTTAGAGGTTTGTCTCAGTCTTTTCACAATTTTGCATCTTTTTGCTTTTGTTTTTGCAAAAAAAATTCCCCCTCATTGGCCGGGGGGGGCTAAATTGTGTATGAGTGTTAATCGCCTTTGAGTATTTTTATTTTTTATCTTTGGAAATCTCACCCAATTTTCTTTGCTTGCACTTTATTGGTTCTTAGATTACATTAGAATCATCTTGTGTTTGAGAATTCTCTTGCATAGATCACATTTTCATAATTAGAATTCTCATTTTCAGAATATGAATGAAAAATGTGCATAGATTACATTTGCATACTTTTCAAGTGAATTTTGCATAGATTACAATTGCATAGTTTACATTCTGAAAAATCAATCGTAGATTTATATCAGTTTGTTTGATTTGAATTTAGATGTTTTTATGCTTGTTTTAAAAACACAAAAATAAAAAATTGTTTTGGAATTGATTTGCATTAGTTTTTCTTGATGAAATTAGTGCATTAGAGAATTTGTTATATTTTCTCTTATTTATCAATCTTTGCATTGTTGGAAGTGGATGGAAAATCTCTCCTTACTTTAGTTAGGATTCATTGAATTGAAAATATTACATTATCATATTCGATTGCATTCAGTTTTGGGTCGGGTCATAACACCACTAGTTTTATATCCATTTACCCTTTTGAGTAATAATAGTGTAAATAACATAGCACTTAATTAAAATTCATCTAGTAATTTTTACATTTTTAGGGCTCTTTCCACCAATCTAGCTTAGGATTAGTGCTTTGGAATAGGTTGTCGTTAACTTTCCAAAGCAAATAAAGCAAACAAGTAGATAAATATTGCGGTAGGAAATAAATCCAATTGTAACTGGTACATTCTGGGAAGCTTCTCTTAAAGGAGTTAATCACGAGATCATATCTGAACCTTTGAGACAATCAATTATTTTTCATTGGGAAAGATAGAAGATTTGCGTGCATTACAAATGGTAAACCTCGGATTAACCATTTTCGAGGAGCCTAGGGTCACTTGTCGGTAAACCTCAGATTGATCATGTCGAGGAGCCTTCAAGGGGATTGAGCTTTGTTACTCTGCCCTTGTGCATGGAATCAGATTGCAGACTGTTCCCCCCATTGTATTTGTTACTATTGGTAACCTTAGTGTCCATAAGCTTAATATTATTTCCTAAGGTGACGGTGAAGGAAATATCTCACTGTACATGGTGAATTGTGTATGAGTGTTAATCACCTTTGAGTGTTTTTTGATATTTGGAACTCTCACCCGATTTTCTTGACTTACACTTGATTGGTTCTTAGATTACATTAGAATCATCTTGTGTTTGAGAATTCTCTTGCATAGATCACATTTGCATAATTAGAATTCTCATTCTCAGAATATGAATGAAAATGTGCATATATTACATTTGCATACTTTTCATGTGAATTGTGCATAGATTACAATTGCATAGTTTACATTCTGAAAAATCAATCATAAATTTAGATCAGTTTTCTTTGATTTGAATTTAGATGTTTTTATGCTTGTTTTAAAAACACAAAAATAAAAATTGTTTTGGGATTGATTTGCATTAGTTTTTCTTGATGAAATTAGTGCATTAGAGAATTTGTTATATTTTCTCTTAGTTATCAATCTTTTCATTGTTGGAAGTGTATGGAAACTCTCTCCTTAGTTTAGTTAGGATTCATCGAATTGAAAAGATTACATTATCATATTTGATTGCATTCAGTTTTGGGTCGGGTCATAACACCATTGGTTTCATATCCATTTACCCTTTTGAGTAATAACAGCCTAAATAACACAGCGCTTAATAAAATTCATCTAGTAGTTTTTACATTTTTAGGGCTCTTTCCACCAATATAGCTTAGGATTAGTGCTTTGGAATAGGTTGTAGTTAAATTTCCAAAGCAACTAAAACAAACAAGTAGATAAATCTTGCGGTAGGAAATAAATCCAATTGTAATTGGTACAATCTGGGAAGCTTCTCTTAAAGAAGTCAATCACGAGATCATGTCCGAACCTTTGAAACAATCAATTCTGTTTCATTGGGGAATATAGAAGATTATGCACGCATTACAAACGGTAAACCTCGGATTAACCATTGTCGAGGAGCCTGGGGTCACTTGTCGGTAAACCTCGGATTGACCATGTCGAGGAGCCTTCAAGGGGATTGAGCTTTGCTACTCTACCCTTGTGCATGGAATCAAATCATAGACTATTCCCCCAGTTGTATTTGTTATTATTGGTAACATTAGTGTCCATAAGCTTAATATTATCTCCTAAGGTGACGGTGAAGGAAAGATCTCACTGTACCTGAAGCAGACATCAACTAGACTCACTTGGACTCTCTGGGGGGTTCTCTTCACTCGAGATGGTTTTGTGAAGAAACTTGTGCCAGTCTGTTTCATTAAGCAGGTTTTCGGGGTAACTGTTCCAACTTCCCTTTCTGTATTAAATTCTACGATGTTGGATTTCATCACCAACGAGTGTTTTTAGTACGAGAAGTTACTGTTTGTGTGTGGTTTGACTCCTAGATTTGATAGTGCGTGTTAATTTGTTTGTTTTTACTTTTAGAGACCATAGGTGTGAATTGTGAATTTTAATTGTTAGGTGTGAATTGTTAATTTTTAATTTTAGTTTTAAAATTGTTAATAAAGTTCACTGAAGTTGAATATAATCGCATCTGTTCCAGAATTTACCAACCAAGGAACCCCTCTTAACGAGAATCCTTTTACTTTTCCTTTCTTTGGAAATGTTGGTCCTCCTTATATGGCTACTTTGTCATTACCTGGATTTACAATAGGTTTATCGATATGGTTATTTTCAACTTCGTTGGCCCCGAATACTCCAATTGTTCCACCTCAACCGAATGCTTCACTTCAACAGAGTTCACCATCTCAACATCACCAACCTTCTGTTGACCCTTTACCTTCTTCGCCTAATATTTCTTCCTCCATTTCTTCCTCTTCACTTGGTAAAAGCCTTGATGCTAGTAGCCAGGTGACTAAGAAGAAGAAGAAAGGGAAGAAGAAGAAGATGAAGAAGAAGCAAGATAAGAAATAATTCAACCAACCAACCATTGTTGTAAGTGTTAGTAATGTTGAGGAAACCTCCAACATGCATTGTAAACCCAAATACCCTTGCAAGATTTGTAAGGGTGACCACTTCCTTATTAATTGTCTTGGTATTCCAAAGGTATTGGAAGTATGGTCAGAAAAATCTCATCCACTTTCCGTTGATCCATCAACCAGTGATAGTCAGGTTCCTGGGAAAAAGGGTAAAGTTAGGTTTCCTTGTAAGTTATGCAAAGGGAGTCATCAAACTCACATTTTCCCTCACATGGACGAAGCCTCAAAATTATTGGAAAACCTTACTGTTCCACAGCAAGAATTTCCAATTGGTTACCGTAAACTTTCTCCCAACCTACTATCAACTGATGGAGTGATTGATCTAATTTCAAGTACAGTCGATCCCACTCTTCCATTGGAGAGTGAAACTCATATCACTCAGGTTGATGATCCATTAGTTGATCAAGTGGACGATTCAATTTCACATTTGGTCGATCCCATTCTCCTTGTATAGAGTGAACTTCATACCGCTCAGCTTCTTCTTGTTACATCAGATTCTTCTACGTCGGGGGACATTTCACCTGTTTCTACAAAACCCCCTCCAAGTACTGAGGTCTTTTCCTTTGATTGGAATAGACTGACAGAACCTCGTCTTCCTTCCTCCATCCCTTTCCAAATCATTGTGAATTTGGGTGGTAGGTACATACACCGCACACAGGTAGATGACGGTGCTTCTGTTAGTATTTTATCCTCAACTGTTTGGAAAGCTTTGGGTTCCCCTTAGCTTGTGCCTATTACACAGAATCTGAAAGATTTTAACAGAACCATTAGTGAAACTTTAGGGATCCTTCCTAAGTTTTCTATTACTTTGTAAGGTAAAACTCTCGGTATTGATCTTATGGTAGTTCGAGGCCCCTTGGATTTCAATTTACTCCTTGGGCGAGACTATGTCTATGCAATGAAAGCTATAGTATCGACACTCTTTCGCGTGATGTCTTTTCCTCACAATGGGAATATTGTGACTGTAGACCAACTTTCGTTCTCTAGTATTGATTTGACTACCAATAATCCGACATCCCTGAATGTTCCTCATACGAAAGTGGTATCTACCCCGCCACGGGTTAATTATGTGGCAACTAGTCCCATGTTTTCAGTCACCAATGTAAGTGAGCCTCTCACTATTTGCTCGTATTCCTTTGACTTAGATCCAATAATTGACATGGAGAAATCTATGGGATTATTTGAACGTGATGTTCTTATCCCTTTTGAGTCCCTTGACATGTGTTCCTTCCAAAGAATTGTTCTTCCATCTGAAAAAGACCTCTTGGAAGCCATGATCAAGGTGTGTCCATTGACATGTGTTTCTTCTAGTTGGAAGCCATGATCAAGTTGGTCCGAGGATAGTTCCTTTTACTGTGTCAACCTCATTAAAAAATGAATCAGTGGTCTGAGGACAGTTCTTTTCCTGTGTCAACCTCATTAAAAAATGAATCAGTTGGTCAGAGGATAGTTTCTATTACTGAGTCAACCTTGTTAAAACATGAATCAGGTCTGAGGACAGTACCTTTTACTGTGTCAACCTCGTTAAAAAATTAATCAGTGTGTCTAAGGATAGTTCCTTTTACTGTGTCAACCTCGTTAAAAAATGAATCAGTGGGTCTGAGGATAGTTCCTTTTACTCTGTCAACCTCATTAAAAAATGAATCAGTGGTCTGAGGACAGTTCTTTTCCTGTGTCAACCTCATTAAAAAATGAATCAATTGGTCAGAGGATAGTTCCTGTTACTGAGTCAACCTCGTTAAAACATGAATCAGGTCTGAGGAAAGTTTCTTTTACTGTGTCAACCTCGTTAAAAATGAATCAGTGTGTCTGAGGATAGTTCCTTTTACTGTGTCAACCTCGTTAAAAAATGAATCAGTGGGTCCGAGGATAGTTCCTTTTACTGTGTTAACCTCGTTAAAAATGAATCAGTGAGTCTGAGGATAGTTCCTTTTACTGTGTCAACCTCATTAAAAAATGAATCAGTGAGTCCGAGGATAGTTCCTTTTACTGTGTCAACCTCGTTAAAAAATGAATCAGTGAGTGTGAGGATAGTTCCTTTTACTGAGTCAACCTCGTTAAAAAATGAATTAGGTCAGAGGATAGTTCTTTTACTCTGTCAACCTCGTTAAAAAATGAATCAGTCGACGATGAGGAAAGTTCTTTTCCCGTGTCAACCTCATTAAAAAATGAATCAGTAGATAGATTGTTGAGAGTAGATTAATAGATTAGAAATAAATAGTTTCTGAGGATGGTTCCTGTTACTGAGTCAACCTCCTAAAAAATGAATCAGGTACGAGGATAGTTCTTTTCCTGTGTCAACCTCGTTAAAAAATGAAACATTTATGTGAGGAAAGTTCCTTTTACTGTGTCAACCTCGTTAAAAAATGAAACATGTTTCCATGAGCATAGTTCTTTTCCTGTGTCAAGCTCGTTAAAAAATGAAACAAATCCTCCCCTAATTGAGTCGAGTCTTTGACTAGATCTCGTAAATGTTAATTCGTATATTTAGGTTAGTTTTTGCATAATTTTCTTACAGTTTTAGGTCAGGTCTTTCATATGATCTCGTAAATGAACCTTCATTCCATCCAGCTATTAATTACTAGCAGTTTACTTAGTTGAATGAAATGAAGCTAGGGGGGCATGCGCTCTAGCAGTTACGCTTAGGGGGCATCAAGCACAGTTTTCTCTCTGTTTCAAGCTTGTGTAAAAATGAAACCACTCTAAAGCATAGTTTTTCTCTGTTTCAAGCTTTTGTAAAAATGAAACCACTCTGAAGCATAGTTTTTCTCTATTTCAAGCTTTTGTAAAAATGAAACCTATCTTGAGTCAATTTTGGTTATTTTCAAGACTCGTTAAAGTCATGAAAATCGCAAGATTATTTTGCTATCTTTCATTCTCGTAAAACACATGAAAATGCCGAGTTCTTTCCATATTTTCCTGCTCGTAAATTAAATTGAAAGTCGGCCACAGGAGTATATTTTTATCCCTTTTTCGAACTTGTTAAAACTTACGAAAAAGTGAAAACCATGAATACATTTTTATCCCTTTTTCGAACTCGTTAAAATTTACAAAAAAAGCGAAACTACTGAGTATACTTTTATCACTTTTTTTTACTCTTGAAAATTACGAAAAAGCGAAACCCTGGAGTTCTCTTTTAAGCCCTTTTCAGACTCTCTAAAAATGAAAAGATTGTCGAGCACTTGATTATTTGAACTCATTAAAGTAAATTAATGATCATCCCTTCAGTATAAGTTTACCCCTTTTACGAACTGAAATGGACTATTTACGAAAAAGGTATACGTTGACTAATTACGGTCAATAGAGTTCTCTCTCGCATTATTTTATCCTTTTTCGGGCCTGAGAGACTAAATTTACGAAAAAGTACACCCATGGAGTTTTCTTAAGTTTTTTCTTCTGACTCCCTAAAATTGAAAAACACCGAGTTTCTCCTATACTGGACTCGTTAAAATTTAACAGTAAAGGACCTGTTTAATTTTCAACAGGGACGAACCACTCCTTCTTAGGGTTTGAATCTTAAACTAAGTTGGACTCATCCGAAGGATGAGCTTATAAACAAGCAAATGTTATCCTCCTCAAGCTTGTCAAAAATAAAGAGGTACTTGCTAGAAATGGTGGGGGAAAAGAGAGAAAAATGGACTTGTTTGTTGTATTTTGATTTTTCGAAAATCCAGTTAACCACTCTTGAACACGACACTTTCATTCACTTGGGTTGGGAAATCCTTTGCCTAACAGTTAATCAAACCATATTGAAAGTCTTCATCCAGTTTCTGGGTATTAGCTTTGGGTAAATTGTCACCAAGCCATCTGCAGTGTCGTTATGTGTTCAAGAGGACAGTTCAAATAAACCATTCATCTGCAAAATATCTGTCATCCATTTTGACCATCCCTGAGTCAGTCCTTGCCAATATATTTCTTCAAAACTTGATCTATGATTTCGTGTTGTGGGCTTGCCTACAATAGATCACTTTCTATCGACGACAACTCATTATCTAGGAATTTGATCCAGAAATCGTGAGTACCTTGAAATCTGCATGCCTCAATGGCAGGTTTCTCACCTTCGACGACAGGTTGCATCATTGACCTTCGATCGAATGATTCCGTGACATGTTCGGCTTCAGCTCATTCATTCACATTTCATGGATTGTACTAAGTACTTTGAGAGCCATTGAAATTAATAGTGGTTACTCTCACACTTGTTAACAATTTACATCATTGACTGGTAATCAAGTGGTTTCTACCATGTTCAACTTCAACACATTTATTCACATGGACAGAATCGTACTAGTTCGAGATGCAGAAATCAAGACCCTGGATCTAGTTTCTACCATCCAGGCTGCGAGGAATTTTGTTATTCATTTATACAGTGGACTATTTATAAATATATGGCTATGTCCATACTGTGTCTACACATGTCTATACTGTGATGTACTCAAAATCATTCTTGTATCAGAATAGTTTGAGTCAGTTTTTAGATAGTTTTGATCTGAGTATGGGAATGCCTACCTCAGCGATGATATGTATACATATATATTTTTCTTTTAATGTTTTTACAGGTTCTGACCGGGGTGTCCACAGGATGATCCTTGAAATGATAAAGTGCTTCACTCTTCATATATGACAGACTTCAGTTTCATCTATTCTAGACTTTGCACTTTAGGGGGCAATCTTTTACACTGAAAATTGTCACCTTGACATTCTTCTAACTGTATGAGCTCATTATTACTCATACTTCCCCCTCTGCAAGTCTAACATGTTAGTTCCTCATGTCCAGCCTTGAAAATCAGAGAAAAGTTCCTAAAAGTCTCCTAAACTTTGGTATGGCACTTTCTCGCTATCTTGCTTGCGGTCCCACACCCAATGTTTAGCTCTCCTGCGTACCTGAACGCACTTTCTCTTTGTTATATGTGCGAAACCCTATAAGATCAAAAAGGTGCAAGTAAATTCCGAAAAGCTCAATTAAAGTAAATTCTTGAAGCTTTTAGAATGGATCTTGCGGTGGGAGAACCGCTCTTGTGAGGTGCATGAATCCCTTACCTTATGGAGCTAACCCCTTAATGTTAGGAGTTTATCCCTTTGAAGGAGGATTCTATCCCTTCATAGTTGGAACAGAAAACCTCCTCTTTTCCACTATAAAAAGAGGCATTGGGTAGCCTCAAAGGGAGGTCAAGCTTAAGAAGATTTGAGGTTAAGTGTTGTTGATATTTAGACTCAGTTGACTAAGAATTTTGTGAGGAGAGATTACATACCTCTACTTGTCTTGGTTGGAGGAGTGCAAAGCTTATCAAAGTAGAGGAGACTCCTGCTTCAGACCCCGGGGAGGCCTGTGCAAAATCAAGGCTCAGGTTGTAAGGTTTTCCTTCTTTTGAAATTAATACAAATATACTCATTTTTCTCAATAAGCTATCTGTTGATGGTTTATTTCATAGATTCCTTGATCACTATGATAAGCATGGTTTATGATGATTTCTATACAGGTGCTATGTAATATTTTTCTTGTTTGTGACCGCAGGTTTACGAGGAAAACTCCTTCAAGTGCACGAGGGACAACAACGACTTCAAACAAGCGCTGGACATATGGTAAGTCTTTTACACCTCTATATAGCTTTTGTAAACCTCACATGCTTAGAGAAAGATTAGTCTATTTGGTTTTTTGTTGCTAGATACTTTTAGTACTAGGGAGATCGGTCTTGTCCGCAAGAACGATTTATCTAGCCAACAATAGACAAGCCTAACTCATCCCCATGCCTCTAGGGGTTAAGATTACCATTCTATATGCTGTTTCAACAAGATCTAAACTAAGAACTAGAAATTAGGAAATGAAACAGCTTGCCTCTATAAGATAGGAAACTGATTCATTCAATTACATTTCACTTTTTGGTGAATGAATCTACTTGGATAAGTAAAAATGTGCCAAAATTACATCATAGTCATGAAATTACATCATGTTACATCAAGAGTTACATTAAAAAGTCAAACTGGCCAAAACTAGGCGAAAAACTAAGCTGCTGAGTGAAAATTAGGCCAAATTTCCCAATGCGACGCGCCTGAAATCTCTATGCGTAGCACTACGTTGAGGCTGATTTTGAGGGCCTTCTCGAAGTCCAAATTGAGCGCAGGATAGCTCGTTAGAAATATCTTCCTGTATAATTTCCAAACCATGTGTAATTTCTTAATTTTGTTTCCATTTTCCTCTCCCAAAATCAAATCGCCCAACACTACTTCCTGTGTGTCCAAAAAGTGGCAGAAAGGCCATTTTTGAGGTGTTTTTGACCCTTCAAACAACCCAAAACTTGTAAAAATCCTTAGGTAATGGTTAGGAATGCATAACTTCTGATGAAAAATCTAGAAATAAAAAGTTCTCCTCAAAAGGAGCCGCCAATTATAAGCGCGTGCCAAGTGGCGCTACGCGTCGGGCAGGAAAATCTGTTTTAACGCCAAAAATTTCAAAATTGACAAAAAGTCTCCCAAATTTGTTGAAATTTGGGCTGAATGTCCACCATTAAGTGCTATTCTGGGCCAAAGAATCTTTGGTCAAAATTTGGATTCTATCATGCCTTTGCGACGCTTTAGTGCCCTCTTTAGTTTTTCTTTCAGGATCTTGATTCGCGCCTTGCAAACATGATTTCGCGCCCAATAATGGTTCTTCATGTGCTTGAGTATGTTATTTTCCTTGTTTTCCTTTTCCAATAGCTTCTCAAGATGAATATTGACCCTCTCAAGCCAAGTCCCTCTATCAGCCTCAATCTCCCGCTCAATGGATGTCATCTCAGTTTGGCTTCTTTGGGCAGCTTGCTAGTTTTCACGGATGTTTTGCAACTCCATGATTGTTTTTTGATCCTCCAAATGTTTGTTTCACTGCTCCAGGTAGTTTATGATCCGTTGGGCTCTCTGCAACTTGACGGTCAATGTGTCTATCTCCGCCTTCTGCTCTTGAATAGTTTCTCTCAACTTTGAGCTTGGAGAGCTCAAATCCTCATAAATCAGTATGAAACCTGTGTCTTGGCCTCCTGAAGGCCCCTCATCCCGCATGGGCCTCTTCCCTCTGTCCTGTACCTGTACTAATGCTGCTGATGATGGCAACATGACCCCTTCCACCCCAGGTGGAGATAGTACTCGTCGAGCTGCTGCAAATAATCCTCTAGTGCCTCTCTGATAAGTGACATATGTCAGCACACTAGTAGTCTCTGCCTTCTGACCCCCATACTAATGTGAAGGTTCACCTGCATCATGGACAACCTCCGGAGGAACCTGAGGAACTGTGAAAAAATCATGGGAAATGAAATCCTCCCATGAAATACCCTAGAATCCAGGCTGATGTACAACCACGATCTTGATGAGTGCATAGTGATAAATATTGTTGTACTACTACTCGAGAGTTTTCTTCTGCACAAGAGTGGTCATTATCTCAATATTCCGGCACATGAAATAAGGGATGTTCATCATCCCCACTCTGGTGAAATGCATCAATAACCTGATGCGGTAGGCATAGAGGCGTGAAAAGCGGCCCTCACAACTGAAATATCTGATAATGAGTTTCATCAGAGGCGCATAGGATTCCTTTACGAACCAGAATGGAAACACCCTGCTGAGTTGCCTCACAAAGCTAGGCGTGATATATGGTTCATAATGCACTCTGTCCACCTGCTGTCTTTTGTTCCATTGTTCACCCACATTCGGTATTCCCGTTGCTTGAGAAATAGTTTTCGGTGTCAAAGTGAAATTTACACTAGCAAGAGTTACCTGACCATCATGTAAATGCAATACAAAGAAACGAGCTAACTCTTGATGATGATGGATCCTAGCAATCATTTCACAAAACTGATAGCATGACTATTGTTGGAAACATGCCATGGCAAGTGGGCAAGCCTGCAATTTCAGTCAATGAGGTGGGCTCCTCTCTCAAATGTCTGCCACCTTTACGAGGCCTTCTAGGTGCATGTAGCTCAATGGTAGAATCATTATCTCTGTCATATGATGTATCAGTGTCTGTCTCCATGATGTCCATGAAAGGTGTATGTTGGATTATATGAGATGAAAATGAGAATTTGGTGTTTTTGTTTTAGTTGCCAAATATGTGTCAAAGGGGAGGGACTATGGGGAAATAGGGTAGTGGGGATAATGGGGTTTAATCAAGTGATAACTGAAGTGTAGGGACAACCAATTGACTGTTTGGGAAACTTGGGGTTTGGGAATTTTTTACAAGTGAGATGGGAAAGGGAGAATGAGAGTGATTGAAATGACTTGGGATAGGGAAATGGGACTTCGGAGTGAATGACTTCTAGAGATGTAAGAGTATGGTGTAGTGATGAGATAACAATGATGGGAGATGGGAAAAACAAGGTGGGGAATTGAGTAATTTGGCACAAAATTATTTTTTATAACACCAACTTCAAAACCCTAAGGAAGTAATTCTCAATAAGATGATAGGGTTTAATTTTTGGCATTCAAACTCAAACAACACCAAACATGGGTTAATGGCAATTACAAGATCACTTGAACTTACTTGGAGCAAGGAGACCGAATCGTTTTGATGATTGAGAGAGATGGAAAAACTTTTTGTGTTTCTGCCCAGTGTGTCGCGCAGCAAACCCAATGCGCCGCGCCCTTCTTATGCGCCACGCAGGAACAATTTAACACATAGGGGCACGACTCTATGCGCCGCGACACTTGTCCAGTGCGCCGCGCTCTGCAAATGACACACAGTCTTTGCTCCTCCACGATTTCTTTTCTCTTCAACAATTTCTTTGCGCCTTGCTATCTCTTGGCATGCAAATGGATTGTTGAAACCATGAAAATATCTTTTATGGAAAAGATTTTAATTTTTTCTTCTTGAAAACCCACTTTTGTAATGTTTGAACTTTGACACTTTTTAAAAAAACTCTGTTTTGCTTCCTTTTGATTTTTTGGACTGATGATGAGCTTTTGTCTCTTTTGCAGGGAGGGGTTTGCATGGATATTTGGAAAAGGTGACCAGGGTTGCGCCTGAAGTACTTTACAACTGAAAAAACTTTGAAAATTACATTGCATTTATTACAAAATATGAAATAGACGATTTTTCTTCAAAATAGAGTTTTGAAGAAAAATCATTATAGAGCATTATGAAGATGAAATTTTTGCAGTGAAACCTTATTTGAAGCTTCCTCATGTGTCTGTTGGTATTATTAGACACTCTGAAGACCAAATTAATGAAGCCCTAGACCTAATGAGACTAAAACCCTAAAATGACTGTTTGCAAACCAGGAAACCAAAAATGATTGTAAATGATTTTGATGAACAGAACTAGACCAACAGGTACATGACATGATGGATATGAGTAACAAGACCCTACCGTCAGATGATCCATGCTCCTAATGGAATGCAGCTGAATGAACTAAATGAGACACCTAAAATGAAATGCAACAAGAGAAATTTGATCTCTGACGGAGGGATGAAGATACCGACTCTAACAGTACCCTTACTTGTTGAACAATTGATAGAATCTTTTGGGGTCCAAAAGGCTGCTAGTGGGGAGGAATGATCTAAGGCTCAAGTTTTAGCTAAAAATTGAAAATGCTCAAAATTGCTTCAAACTTGAATGACCAGATAGATTTCGTCACCAATATTCTAGCGCAACTCTTTTCATTGAAATTCGAGTTCGTATGACTAAGTTATCATCTACTCTTCATTTTCCAAAATAGGGAAAAAAGAAGCAAAACAAGTAAAAGGATGATGTGGTAGGTACAATAAGCATTACATGGAATATTATCCAAATTGCAACCAGTTGCACTGTGACAAGTGTCGTCTTTAGATTTTCCAGATGGGTTTGTGAAGAGAGAAATTTTCCAATGACTTCCAATATTCTTCCTAAGCTTGAATTTTATTTTTTTAGGTTGGAATACAACCCAACCAGAGGGCGCCACGTTTCGTCTCCAGTGGACCCTCTCCAACCCTTTGGTGGAATTATTATGTCACATTAAGGTTGGGCTAAGGTCAATATTATGGAAATATATATATATATATATATATATATATATATATATATATATATATATAACTTATGGTTTAAAACCCACTTTCAGTGGAATTAACTAAGAATGGAGGAGCCATTAACCAAGTTTGACGGAGATTTAAGTTTGGAGGAATCCCCAAGTTTCGCAGAGTTTTCTAAAATCATTTTAACAAAAATTTGTATGGCAGAGTGGGGGTCGAACCCACGACCTTCCATCCACCAGCCGTGCCTTACACCAACTCTCCTACCACATGGTTCTAAACCACTAAGATCTCCGCATAAACTTATTGTTTGGAAATCTGACAGTTGGGGGTTGGAGGGGGCCAGACCCCTTCCCATATGGCCACAGTGCAAGAAACAAGCACCTAGACAAATGAACCGGCGGAGTTTTAAACACGTTTAATTAAGTTTTAAAACGTGGTTTAACCACATTTAAACTTAATTAGCGCTAAAAACGCACTTATCCTTAAACAAGCACTTATCTGATAATTAAAAAATGCTTATCCACTAATCTAATCTTGGATTATGTTGGCGGAGTTTTAAGGGAACGTGCCATTTATGGCGGGATTTCTAAATTTGGAAATCTAACTAGTAGTTCCACCAAGTTTAGTGGAGAAATTGGAGGAAAAGAAATTTTGATCAAAACTCATCCAATTTTCGCCCAAACATAGCTCAGGAACAGGTATTCTAGGCTAATTGGCATGTTGGGAACTCAATGAAGTAGGTTTCAGAGGTAGAAAAGGTCATCTATAGGTGTTTTAGTGCATTTGAATATTTTTGAAGGCTAGGGCCACCAGGTGTTGGGGTCATGGCTAGAGCATCCAAAGTCTAAATTCAGCAAACAAATAGTCATTTTTTGGAGATTATGATGTTTTAAACTCATTGGAATAGGTTCCAAGAGGTTCTGAAGCCTGTAGTAGCAATTGGAGCATACTTTAAGCTAATACAAAGGCCCACACTATGAAGCTGGACCAATGAGATCTAGCCCAGGAGGGGTGAAATCCTTTATCAAAATTTTGTGTGTTAAGCTCTGTTATGTGTGTTTGATGTGTTTAATAGTGCTTATGCTCTGTCATTGAAATTGTGCTTTCTAAGCTTATGACAAACTCATAATTTCACCAAGTACACTGATTTAACAATCACATGGTCATAAACAAACATATGAAGGATAAGTAAAACTAAGAAAAGAAAAGTTTATATCTGATATGATACTAGCACAATAGTAACAAGAAATCATTTTTAGATCAAATGGTATCTTCAACGTCAGGAGGGAGAAACACATAAGGCCCCTCCTAAAAATTTCCATGTAAGGCCCCTCCTCAAAATCGTCATTCTTTATCAAATTGAATCTTGTGAACTGAGGGGGGGATAACTCAATTTCCACTGCATCCAACATTGGTGGGCAATCCGATCTTATTCGAGTGTTCAAAAGAAACTAGAAGAGTCATAGGCTATCTCTAAGGAAAATAAAGACATCGGGGATATATCTAAAGGTGGTGTAGACACGTGCATTGGATGCATGCGAAAACCCAACTTCTTAATTCATGCTTGCTTCGCAACTTGGCTATAGGCTGACGGCTACTGGCTAGATTGATTTCGCACAAGTGAGTTTGTCCTTATTAGGGTAACTTAGTGAATATATCTTAATGTTAGTCACATATAAATCCAATATTTTCAATGTGATATCCGGTTTCTGGTGCCATTTTTCTGATCTTATGTACATTATAAAGTCTCTTATAGAGATGTCGCAGACGTAAAAAATTAATATGGATGACATTTAGAATGTAGTTGTTTTCAACGCTATTGTTTTTATTATTATTTAATATGTATGTAATTTGAGGTTCTATTTAATGGCATCAAATAATGAAAAATAATAAATATATAATGTATTGAATGAAAGTGAGGGAGAATTGAATCAAATTAATACTTGGTTCACCCTTCGTCAAACTATTAAACGTAGTAGGATGGTTTGATTCTAAGGTACAACATAACATAACCTAAAATCAAAAGAAAAAATAGGTAGTAAGTGCAACTGAAATATTATGATGAAACTAGAGTAGAATCTTGACCCTCGTAAGAGTGGAAGTTCATGTTCTTTTTATTTCAACACACTGATTATTTCAAGCAATTATATGTTCAATTTGATATATTATTTCTTACATGAATATGAATGTTCTGAATTTGATTTCGACTATTTATATTATGTAATCATATGATACTTCATGCATCGTTATATCTACATATTTTCACTTTTGGAAGTTTGAAGTATAACTAAGGCCAGCTAAATTATTATTAAAAAGCGGTTTACATAGATACCTAATAATGTTTTTGTTA
The DNA here is from genome assembly GCA_034641835.2 of Pinus albicaulis. Taxonomy (NCBI): domain Eukaryota; kingdom Viridiplantae; phylum Streptophyta; class Pinopsida; order Pinales; family Pinaceae; genus Pinus; species Pinus albicaulis. The sequence continues at coordinate 288,304,048 of CM076576.1, forward strand.
CATAGATGCCACTATACTTTGACCATTTTCCCTAAATCAAATTTGTTATTCGATACATGCACATATACATATACATATACATATACATATACATGCACATACTATACATGCACATATACATATACATATACATATACATATACATATATATATATATATATATATATATATATATATATATATATATATATATATATATATAAACGTTGTGATGAGCATATCTGTGCTGTGTGTGTTATAACTCCTGAAGAGTTCCGCCAGTGATAGGAATTTGAGAGCCTTGCAAAGAAGTTTTGAAATCCTTTTGGGAGAATCGAATAACAAATTTGATTTAGAGAAAATGGTCAAAGTATAGTGGCATCTATGTAACAAAAACATTATTAGGTATCTATGTAAACCGCTTTTTAATAATAATTTAGCTGGCCTTAGTTATGCATATATTACAATTTTTTTTACTAAAGAAAGCATATTTTATTCAAATTATATATATATAATTTGAATAAAATATGCTTTCTTTAGTAAACAAATTTTAATATATGCATAAAATCCATACATTTTTGACAAACATAAGGTGTCTATGTGGGATGTATTTGACCTCAAATTCAAATACTTTATAAAAATACAATAAAATTAATATAAATTCAACATGTACCAAAAACTATAATCCACCACATAATAAAGATGAATAAATATTACTACCTTTGGGAAGGGACTTGCTACCTTTGCAACTCTCCTTGTTTAAAATAGGCTGCAAGATTTTGAATCAGAAAAAGCCCCGATATTTTATTTCAAAAGGCTCATGAGACCTTTTTGCAAATCTCATGTTGGATTTTTGTTTTGAATTTTTTTTAATGGTATTTTATTATATTTAGAACTTTTAATATTTTTTGAAATTAATTAAATTAAATTAAATTTTATTAATAAATTTTTATATTAATTTAAAATTTTGTATATAAAGTTTGATTTTTTTTAATTAATTAAATATTATTTTAATCTCTATATAAATAATTTATAAAAAAGTTTTAAATTTTAATTTAATTTTTATTATTTTTAATTTTTAATTAAATTATAATTAAAATTTTTAATTTATATGTAAATATGAAATTTTTATTAAAACTGTTTAGGCATGTTTTTTTAGAATTCTCACTGTTTTGATATTTTGGCTTTAGAGAGACATATCTGGGGATTTACTTGACCAAATGAAGCTCATAATGGCTCGTTGGAAAGCTAATACCAATGTGAAAAATATTAGAATGTTAAATTTAACATATTCAATTATTCAATGAACCAAATAATCAGTAGAAGATGAAGTGACAAATTTACAACAAAAAAATGGTTTTTCCTAATTTGATTTGGGAAACTTTCATTGGCTTGGGAAAACCACTACCACTTATTCATTTTCCAGTATTGATTCAAAGGATAATCAAATCCACTTGAAGCAATCGAGACTTAAGATATTTCCTTAGAAATTTATTTTTATTAATTTTTTATCTTGATTTTTAGTTGTAATTTAATGGATTTTGATGGGTTTCTAGTAGGAGATCTCTTGAATGGGATTAAGTAAAACATATTGGGAGCAATGAGAAGGAACCAAAAATAAATAAGATGGAGCATTGGCAACAACAACTACAACAATTATCCATTTATTTTTTTCATTTTTGTAAATAAATATTAGTTTTGAGAATGAGGAAAGGGTTTCTCTTCTCTACAACTAGGGAATTCTGAAGCACTATTGTAAAGGTTTATGAGTTGTAGGGTGAGGGGAATACTTGAATTCTGAGGTGTTTAGGGGAAACCCTGTGATTTATCTTATAGTTAATTTTCACTTTTGCAGTGATCTCGATCTTGGGGGGAGGCCCCCAAGATTTAAAAAATTGAAATGGATCTTACAAGATCTGTTAAATTACAAGGCCAAAAAAAAAAAAGAGAATAACAAAGTAAATAAAAGCATAAAGAAACTTTTTATTAGAATGCAGAATAACTGTAAAAGCTACATTGTGGTGAACAATCTCTCCTCTTAGAAAGTCAGGCTTGTTATTTATAGCCTTCTTTTGAGTTACAATACCATGGGTAGATATCATAGGTGGATACCATGGGTCAATACCATGGATAGATACCACTTACAATACCATGGGTAAATTCCATGTGTGGATGAATACCATGGGTGGATACATACCATGGGTTTGTGAATATCATGGATAAATGTCACTCATAATACTATGGGTGGATAAATACCATGGGTGGATGAATACCATGGGTGTAGGCCATTTTTCTTTCAGATCATTCCTCCCTCCTTAAGAAGAAATGGTCTCCATTGCATGAAGTTCCCTCCTGAGAAGCCCTTGTTGAATAAGAAAATCCACTGAAGATAAGGGTTTTGTGTGGTTAACCCATAACTGTGATGAACAAATATCCGAGGATAGATATACCCTGTAATTCTTGTGACCAATTGTGATACTGAAAGTGTGTGGCCTAGTAAATGGAATTCGATGAAGTGTAGGTTTTGGATGATCCAGAACATGAAAAATGAAGATATGAGGATAGATATTCCCTATAATGTATGTGACCAACTGTGATACTAACAGTGTGCGACCTAACAAATGGACTTTGATGATAAGGATTTTGTGTGGTTGACCCATAACTATGATGTTGATTTTTGATGAAGTAGCAGGTGTATACATAGCTTGGGGTGGGAGGGCACGTCTCCAAATAACCCAACCCAAATGTTGATATGCTGAAATTGATGAATGTGAAGCAGGTGTCTACTAAAGCGGGGTGGGAGAGAACGTCTCCAAAGGGAACCCGCTCTGAATGTTGCTCCAGATTTAAAATGGGTATACATTGGTAAATATAACTCAAAATATTTATTATAACATGTTTTTGGAAATAGAATGATCATTATTATTCTTCCCGTGTGTTTGAAATCACTAGCTGGAGACTCTAGACTCATAGATTTGCCCTGGAACTATCCCGCCGTCACAAAATTTATGAAAATAGCTTATTTCAAATCAACAATAATTCCCTCGTCCAGACTCCAATTCGACCGATTATTTTTTTGAAATCGGGAAATGTTTGAAGGGGAGCTCAGATCTGTAACTATTTCTTTGAAATTTCGCACTAAAAACTGCAAAAAATGACAGCAAATCCACCATCCAGGAATTGTCATCAGAAACATTTCTGCAACATTGCTAATTTTGAATTAGCGATATCTCCCTCATTTGAACTCCAATTTGGCTGATTTTTTTTTTTGAATTTGGGTATTTTTTTTTTTGAATTTGGGTAAATTTTGTACCAAAAATTTTACATCTGATCTAAAATATCATCGCAAAAAAATAAAAATAAAAAAATTCATGGAGTTTATTGAAGATTGCTACCAAACATTGAAACTGAAATATGCTTCAAACCCTCATTCCCATGGAGATGTAACCTGAATAGGATCCCATTGATCCAGATCTGGGGGGGGATGCCCCCAAATTCTAAAAAAATGAAATCGATCTGACAAGATCTGTAAAATTATAATGCCAGAAAAAAAAAGAGAAGAACACACAATAAATAAAAGCACAAAGAATTTTTTTTATTAAAACAGAGAATAACTGTAGAAGCTACATTGTGGTGGAAAATCACTCCTTTTACAAAGTGAGATAGCCTTTCTTTGAGTTACAATACCATGGGTAGATATCATAGGTGGATAGCATGGGCCAATACCCTAGGTAAATACCACTTACAATACCATGGGTAAATTCCATGTGTGGATGAATACCATGGGTGGATACATACCATGGGTGAATGAATATCCATGATATATGTCACTTACAATACCATGGGCGGATAAATACCATGGGTGAATGCCACTTTTCATTCGGATCATGCAGTGTACTATGAGTTGAGTTGCAAAGAGATAAAGTGTTTTGGCTATGTAAATAATAATTGTTTTACAATTTTGTAGACAAATTTTCTAAGGAGTTGAAGTTGCTCATGGACTACAAAATTTGTGATGAGGTTATGGTACGATTTTAATAACCTTTTTCATTCCAATGCACTCTTTTTTGGATTGAAAGTTAATCTTTTATTGCTAGAATTTCTCTAATTGATTTTAATTTATGTTCTAAATAGTGTATTTCTCTTTGATATTAGGCACTTCTATTGTATCAATTAATATATGTTATTGATGCTATGTAAGAGATATCACTGAGGAGAAAAACATAGTTAAAATTAAGATGAATTCATTAAAGTTTGAATTCATTCAACAATAAATAGTTATTGTTTAAATGCATTCCTATTTTATTTTCTCTTTCGTTAACTAAATGAAATTCTTATTTTAATTGATGAAAATCATATAATGAATTCAACCAATTTTGGATTCATATATGTATTTATAATTTTATATCATAAATTTTTATTTAAGTAAAGTTGATTTGCATAAAGTGATCTAATAAATTGTAAAATGAAAACTATTTTTCATGTTGCAATTTAATCTCATTTTCTGAATTCAATCATTATATAAATAGTCACCTTCCCCTATTTATTTAGTCATATGTTTTTGAATTGAGAGAAGATTTTCATTTTCCAATTCGAGACATGATTATTGTTTGCTTGCATATTAGAGTAGATCTGCATTTAGATTTAATTTTTCATTTTAGAAGTCCCCTCACGCAAAATTAGACCTTAGCTGCAGCTTATTTGAGCCATAAAGTCAGCTTAAGGATTTTCTTGCTTGCATGTGCACAACAAGAGGTAAAATGTAATTTATCTCCTTCAATTGGTAAATAATAGATATATTATAAGCCAATAGTGAGAGAGAGGGTGTAATTGGACCCAATTGATTCAGATGAAACCAATACATCAAACATATAAGGGCTTAATTGGGGCTCTGACTAAGTGGTCTCTCTAACATGTTGATGGTCATTTTTTACCATCAACATTTTTGGTGCTAGAAGGAGGGTCTGCATTAAATTGTCTTTGAAGATTTGTTTTTCTTTAACATTCTATCTTATTACTATGGCTCCAGTTAAAATATTACCTTGGCATTTCTTTATCAAACTTCCACCAGATTCCACTCCAATAAAGGTAGTCGAGGCTGTCTAAGATCAAATTTGATGGTAGGACTTCTAATTTTGATGATTTTCTTCCTTGTATTCTAAATTGTAATAATTTCAATATTGACAAGGGTATTGTTTGCAGGATCTTCACTCTTACAATAACAAGTCAAGCTAAAGACTCGTGTTGATCCTTTTTAGTTTCCTCTATACATAGTTGGGATGAACTTCGAAGATTTTCCTTCACGTTTTTCAAGAATATGACCACAAAAAGGTGTGTGATCAATTGGAAGAATTGCGTATGATAGAAAGTGATTCTTTGGAAGATTTCCTAATTAAATTCAAATTATTTTGTATGAAATTTCATTCCAAAGAATTACCTCCTAAATTCCAACTAATAGGATGGTTCAAACATTTTAGATCTCTTCCTTGTATTTATACTTTTTATCAAGAACCAGAAGGAATATGTACTACTGTTGAAAAATCAATTGTTTAGAATGATAACATTGATCTTCCACAAATTACAATTGAAAATGTTGTTAATCATCAATCTCAATAAGAGATTTTCATTGTTGCTCAAACAAGTGATATTGATCTCAGAGCTACCTCAAATTTGAATAATGTTTCTATATCCCATGAAATGGAAAATCAACAAGATGTAGAATACACTAGAAGCAATTGGCAACAATTAAATCAACAACAAGCCAGTCATATACAAAATGGTAGCAATATTCAAACTGTTGCATTTAATTAAGAATCATGAATCTTTTGCTGATAATTATCAATCTCAAACTTCAGAACAACCTAGCAATAATTTGCAGATCAATCAAACATATGGAAGATCTGATTTTTGTGAGGACATGGATCAAAAATTCAAAGTCTACAATAATACAAATCAACATGAATATGAAATATCTATTTTGGACAACAAGAAAAATTCTTCAAGTAGAGAAATTTTTAGGTACATAAATTCAAATTCAAATTTTTCCCTCTACCCAAATATTTTTTATAGTTGAAATTCATTAAATATTTCTTCAACAATATCTTTTTATGCCAATGTAATTTCAGAAAATAGAGAAGTCACTAATAACGAATTTCTAGTTAATTCTGCTCTGGATGGAGAAAACTTAATTAGCCATACTCTGAGTGGTCCTGAAAAATCTCTTCATGCATCTAATTTTCTACCTCGTTCTGATTTACCTTATTCAACGGGGAAGAATACTAATGGAATCATCTTTCATGACTATTTGAAATATGAGAATATTGAGTCTCTTCATTCTTCGGCAAATGTTCTATCATATTTCCATAATTCTTATTCTTCAAGAAAATATGTTTTTTAAGATTAAGAAAACACCATCACAGAAATTGTTTTGATATTTTCTCATTTTCAAGCCCCCATACATTTTAATGATTTCACTTTTTAGGTATCCACTCCTATTTATGATTCTTACGATGGTGGAGTTTCCCTTTCTAATCATGAACTTGAAATGTTTTCATTTCCATGAGTTAATGCTAATACTATTTTCGATTTCATTTTCTCTGTTGGCACATGTGGGAAGGAAAGTTTTACAAGAAAATACCAACTGTGTTGTACCATTACTTGTAACATTAATGTAAATTTGAATGTTCTTCGTCTTCATTTTTCTCTGTTTGAGTTTTTTTTACTTTCAAAGTTCATTTTTGAATTTCTAAAAACAACATGCTGACACTTTGAACATAATGATCCAGACCCTCCTCAAGTGTATTAATGAGCTTATATGAAAATATATTCCAGAAGTTTAAGCATGAACATCAACTACTTCTTATTTTGAAATATTATTTCTTCATGTTTGATACATTCATGTATTATTTTCAAATGATTTTTTCACACCTTCTAGCACTTTAGAGAGCATCATTATAGTCTGGCCAGGGATTTCTTTTTTGAAATATTCTAAACTTTCTATTTAATTCTCATTCACACCTTATTATTTTGAAAACTATTTGGGGTCCCTACTTCTACAAAAGGTTTATTTTTGTGATCTTTCTATTGTACATAATACTAACAATTTTTAGCATGCTACAATGTTTAAAGGTTTTTCATTCAATTTTGACATGTTATTTCCTTCTCCTGAGAATTTCTTCCAGGCACTAATAGAAATACATATAGATTTTTATGATCTCGTGCCCATATGTTGGGAGAATTTCAAGGTAAGAACTTTGTAAATAAATTTACTTTGTTGAACTTGTTAGATGTACATAGTAGGTTGATATTTTCTTTTGATATTCTCACTGCAATTTTATTTATGTTTCTAATTTTTAATATTTTTATATGTGCAGAAATAAAACTGAGAGAATGGTTACGTTGGAAGTATGATTTCACCTAATTTATGTCATATCTTTATATTAGGATTGGAATACAACTAGTGTATTTAGTTTGCTTCCTGTTTTATTTCTTATTTAATAATACATTTATAAGAATAAAGAGAGCATTCAACCCTTTCCAGGCAATAAACATGTTCAGGCGAGTATCTTCTTTCTCATCAGAAATACTTCTGCTTTTTGGGCTCTATATTAATGCTTCTCTTTATTTTTCTTTACAAATGAACAAGATGAGTCAATAACTATTTTTCATTTCTCCTTTGTGGCTGAAATGGAATGTTGGACTCTTTCTTTGTTCATATTTTCTTCTTGCATTTTAAATTTTAAAATTAAAGAATGTCCACAAGAAAAGGAAAATCGCAGAAATCTTGCAGCAAGTACTCTTGTTCATCATTCTACCTCTTCGTGTTCTGAATCTTACACTGAACAAGTTGAATTAAACCTTACATTGCTCCTGATCATCATATCTCTACGTTAATCATATTTCCTTCTTCCCAAATGACTCAGAGCCTTTAACTTGTAAATATTTGAATCTCATGTTTCTCCTTTTTCATATTGCATTCATAAAAGCTCCCAAGATCCTCCCCTTGAAACTCCGAACCTTCAAGATTATTGGACCCTCGAGTCCATATTATATCAGAAATATTTTAAAATATATTATGAGATTTCTCACCTGAGATCCATGTGGTCATTTTCTTGATTGTCATGCTTAATTTCCTTATTTTCTCAATAATGTTTAATAAAGGAAATTCCCCCTGTAGAAATTTGAATAACTGATATATTATTCACCAAGATTCTCCTGATCACGCACTATTTTAGCTTCATGCATAATACAAAATCTCTTATACCATTGATCGTCAAATGCGGAAATAAAATCAATTGCATGCATACATTAAAACCATAAACAATCACACATATGAACACAATATTTAATGGGAAAGCTTAAAGTTGAAAACCCCAACTATCTGTATATTATATGTCATGGAGATCATGTAAAAATCATAGTACAAAAAGCTCCTCACAATCTCTCATGCACACCCTCAATTGCTACACACTATCAAGCTAGATCTAGCAAAACACATGCTCCAATCTCTGCCACTTGATAGCCAACCTCTATTGCGTAATCAATGCTGTAGGATGGCTCATTAAATAACTTAAACCACATGGCTTGTACTGCGCAATCCTCATGGGCTCCTCCAATCACTGGTTGTTGCAAATATGCAACAGTATAGTCACAACTGATAGTTAACCTGCTCTTTAACCTATATCTGCACTAGTCTCCACTGAAACTGTCCATGCACTGAAGTTAACTGATGTATTATTTAGTTGATTAATGAGTTTATAATTATTGAATTAATTAATAATTAATTCACACCATCCTTCACTAGTGTATTAATCAGTTAGACTAAATACAACTAGTTCAACTATGTTTAGATTAGTTAAGTTGAACACAGCTCCATTAAGTCCTCAATCAACTCCACCAAACTCTGTCACATGAGTTCTAACTGAATTATCCATGCAATAGCTCCACTTAACCCTCAAGAATAACGTAATTCCTTCTGTCAGCTCCTATGCCACATCTGTGCACTTAACTGAAGTTCTCCAAGAGAATAAGATAATGTTTATAGTCCAAATATTATTAAGATCTAATAATATTTGACATATCTATTTTTAGACTGGCAATCTAAAAATAGATTCCACCCAATATTTCTAAAAATAGAAGTCCATATATTTTTTTTGACTTGACCAACCATCCACAAATAGCATCCTGCAACTCATAGAACATGATCCATATGTCTAAAAATAGACTTTGCGCCAAAAATAGCCTGCGGGCCCACTTAGTGAAGGTGACTCTTTTCACTAAGCTCATCATCTTGTTGCAATCTCAACAGTCCCTCTCAACAATATAAGGATTATCTTCCACCCCTATCCTACCTCTTTGGTATTCGAATTTTCTCCTCGTGAGTGCCTTTGTCAAGATATCAGCATCCTGATCCTCCGTGGGAATATATGAAAGTAACATGATCTTCCGCTGCACACAATCTCTGATATGATGATACCGATCCGTGAAGCCATGTTGCCTCAACTCATCCTCCTGTCTATACCATGATCCATATCTCGATGTGCCTCTGAGATATCTCAATACATGCTTTCCTTCCTTCCAGTAGAGCTTGGTAGGCTTAACCATAGCTTGTGAAAGCTGGTTCACAGCATAGAATATGTCGAGTCATGTATTGACTAGATACATGAGCGACCCCACCAGCTGTCGGTAAGCAGTGGCATCCACTACCTCCGCCGAAGTAGCATCCTCCTTCCTCCATCCACCAGGAAGAGGAGTATCAACAGGCTTGCAGCCATGCATGTTTAACTTCTCCAGTATCTCACACGCATACTTACCCTGAGAAACAAACATTCCACCACTGCGCTGCCAAATTTCCAATCCCAGGAAAGAATGATGGAGGCCCAAGTCCTTCATCTCAAACTCCTTTGCAAGATCAGCCTTACATGAGTGTATCAACAGTTCATCACCTGTCAAATTCAAATCATCTACATAAAGTACAATGATCAGCAACTTACCCTCCACCACAATCTGGTATAGGTTAGGATTCGCCTCACTCTTGGAGAATCCAAGTCTGGTGAAATAACTGTCTATCCGTGTGTACCAAGCACAAGGTGCTTTTTTCAACCCATACAATGCTCTCTTGAACCTGCACACATGCGACTCACTGGTGAAGATCTCGAAACCTTCGGGGTGCTCTATGTACACCTCCTCCTCAATGACTCCATTAAGGAACACATTCTTCACATCCATCTGATGAATTTGCCACCCCATCTGCGCTGAGAGAGCAAGAATTGTCTGTATGGAAGAATACCTTGCGACAGGTGCAAAGGTCTCCTCATAATCGATCCCCTCAATCTGTGAAAATCCTCGGGCAACAAATCTTGCCTTGTACTTCTACACACTCCCGTCAGCTGCTTGCTTCACTTTGTAGATCCATCTCGAACCCACCACTGATTTCCCTTCTGGCCTTGGGACAATCTCCCGTGCACTGTTTCTGACAATCGAATCATACTCTTCCATCATGGCATCTACCCATGCGGGATCCTCCACATCTTCCTCAAAAGAGGATGACTCTGTCACGATACACTTGCTCATAAGAGCCATGTATCCAGTATACCGGTCAGGTGTCTGTCTCTGTCTGTGCTGTGATGTAGGTGCTCCTACAACCTTCTTTGCATCTTGAGCCAGTCGCTCAGCTTCTGTAGTGCGCTTCCGCCCTCTGATGGTTGGCACTACATGAGTGGTATCTTCCACTCCATGAACCTCATCTTGTGGCTGATCCACATCCTGAGACTCATCCTTAGGAACTAATAGCTCCTCATCTGCATGCAAGTGTGGCTCCCTCTGAAGTGAACACTTCATGGCTTTCTCCTCATGAAATTTGATATCCCGTCACACAACAGACTTGCGACTGTCTGGAAAATACACACGATAGTTGTGGGCTGTATCAGTGTACCCCACAAATATCCCAACCTCTGCAGTCGGCTCTAGCTTCTTCCTGGCATCCTTCGTCACATGAATGTAAACAGGTGAACCAAAAATCCTCAAATGGTAAATATCAGGCCTCTTACCAGAAAACGCCTCCTCGGGTGTACTCATGCCAAGTATCCTATGAGAAAAACGGTTCTGCACATATACTGCAGTATTGCATGCCTCAGCCCACAAGTGTATGGGAAAGCCCTGATCATGCAACATCGCCCGTGCAGCACCCACGATCATTCTATTCTTCCACTCAGCAACCCAATTCTGCTGTGGGTTATGAGGTGCTATGATCTCTCTTCAAATTCCTTCTGCGTTGCAAAATTCCTTGAATTTTCCAGAGATGAATTCACCACCATTGTCGCTCCTAAGAGCCTTCACCTGCTTCCCCGATTCTTTCTCAACCAGTGCCTTGAACTCACAGAACGTTGAGTATGTCTCGCTCTTCTTCTGCATGAAGAAGATCCGACACTAAGAGAAAAATCATCAACAAATATCACATAGTACACGTGCTTTCTTTGTCGAAGCTGCGAAAGGTCACATGTCTATGTGAATTCTCTACGAAAAGGATCGTCGTACAGCACGTATACTAGAATTAAAAGATGCTTTCTAAATTTTCCTAAGGTAACTCCTTTTGCTTGATATCCTTGTGCAAGAGTACCCTTGGGGGAAGCCCGGGTAGAGGCTCTACATAATATCTTCATCATGGTGAAAGGTGGCCGTCTCCGGTGCCACAACTCGCCATCATCCCGACTCACCTCCTTGCGCCGCTGCCATTGCTGCACAACCATCTGCACACGTTGATAATGATTTAACTTGAACCTATCTGCAGGTCTCACCATGATTTGCCATACCCCTACTTTGAAAGCCTTTCCCTCGCTAAAGACAACATCATATCCCTTGTCTTCTAACATCGCCACAGAGATAAGATTCTTCTTCAATCCTGGAACATGCATCAATTCCTTCAATACGAAGGGTTTACCAGACTCCCTCTCAAAGGAAATGGTACCAATACCGGTCACACTGTATCTGCCATCATTCCTCTGCAGTGTTTGCTCCCAAAGGTCTTTATAAATAGGATGGGTAAGCAAATCTTGATCTCTATCATGAAAAGATACCACCACGTAAAAAACACGCTTGAACATACACCGCCGAGACCAAACGCGTCGATGAAAACTAGCTCAGCGGGGCTAGGGCTCTCCGGTTGCGAATCCCGACGACACTTTATTTTCTTCTTCTGTGGACAATTAGTGGCGTAATGTCCATGTTGGTGACAGTGAAAGCACTTCACCTTGGACATATCCTGCTTCTTGCCTTTCGCACCGGATTGAGAAGCATGCTTATTGTTCTTCCCCTTCTTTTCTTTGGCAGCCAAAGCACAATTCTCTTCATCTGAGTTCTTTGATGAAGTTATGTTTCTGGTACTTTGCCTTATCTCCTCTTGCACAAGATCTGACCAAAGTCGCTCTCATCCTAGCAATTTCTCCTGACCATTGACAGAGTCCTAATAGGAATGCCAACTCTTTGGAAGCCAAAGGAGAGCCAAGCTCACCAAGTCCTCGTCATCAACAGTAACCCCCACACTTCCCAGCTCATCCCTGCATTGGACGAACTTCGTGAGGTACTTGGGCATACTGTCGCCTTTCTCCATTTTTATGTTTCTGAGTTTATCCTTGAGCGCCAACTTCCTATGGTCGCTCTTACTTTGAAATAAATCTGTCAAAGCTTTCCACATCAAGAATGGAGAAGCCTTACCATGAAGGCTGGATACTATGTGATCCTTCACGCCCTCCAACAGAATCCTTCGACACTTTGCTATCTTCTTTTGCCATGCGTCAAGTATGGCAACATCACTAGAAGTGGGCTTTGGAATTTCTGCATCTATGAACTCCTTCAACCCATTGTCATCCAGCACTGCCTCCATCCTGTCCTTCCATGCAATATAATTCGATCTACCCTCAAGGGAATACTCCAATCGCAATCCGTTGAAAGACATCTCAACTTCGACACCAAGAAAACACTGCTGCAAATTCGAATTCCACCAGCACAAAACTCAACCGCTTCAATGTTTTGCAATTGCTGCAATGATCATATCTCTCTGATACCATGTAGAAATTTGAATAGCTGATATATTATTCACCGAGATTCTCCTGATCACACACTATTTTAGCTTCATGCATAATACAAAATCTCTTCTACCATTCATCGTCACATGCGGAAATAAAATCAATTGCATGCATACATTAAAACCACAAAAAATCACACATATGAACACAGTTTTTAATGGGAAATATTAAAGATGAAAACCCCAAATATCTGTATATTATATGTCATGGAGATCATGTAACAATCATAGTACAAAAATCTCCTCACAAGCTCTCATGCACACCCTCAATTGCTACACACTATCAGGCTAGAGCTAGCAAAACACATGCTCCAATCTCTGCCACCTAATAGCCAGCCTCTATTGCGTAATCAATCTTGCTGGGATCACCTCATTAAAATAACGAACCAAGGCTTCGCTCTTTGCGCAATCTATCTGGGCTCCTCCGATCAACGGATTTATTTTCGTCTTAACGGTATAGTCACAATGATAATTACTTTGCTCTTTTTTTTATCTACTGCAGTCTCCTCACCGTATCCTTTGTAGAAGATTCAGCGATGTATTCTTTAGTTTATTAATGATTTTATAATTAACATTAATTAATAGTTAATTCGCACCACTCACTGGTCTATTAATCAGTTGACCTAATGCAACTAATTCAGTATGTTTTGAATTAATTGACTGAACTTCATCCATTAACTCCTCGATCGCTCCACAAACTCGCCATGAGTTCTGACGATATCCATAAGCCATCTAAACCCTGAGAATAGCGTAATTCCTTCGTCAGCTCCTGTGCCACATCTGTGCACTTAACTGAAGTGCTCCAAGAGAATAAGATAATGTTTATAGTCCAAATATTATTAAGAGCTAATAATATTCAACATATCTATTTTTAGACTGGCAATCTAAAGGCAAATTCCCTTAATATTAAAAGCAGAGTATCTGACACTTGACTTGACCAACCATCCACAAATAGAATCCTGCAACTCATAGAACATGATCCATATGTCAAAAATAGACATAGTCAAAATAGACTTTGTTGCATAAAAATAAGCACAAGACACCCATTGAAGATGACTCTTGCTAAAAGCTCATCATCTTGTTGCAATTTCAACACCCCCCACTTCAATGTTTTTGCTCGAATCCTTTAAAAAATGGTTTTCGAGATTTCCAATACCCGATTTATTCATCCTGGGTCATATTATTGAATATCGAACTCCTTTTCTTGGAATCTTATTTTTACATACAATACGAAATTTCTTTTCAAGATTCCTATTTCCCTCTATACTGAGTTTCTTAATATCTCAGACTAGTGAGATATCAAACTAATGTAATCTCATAGGCTCCTGATCATTTCATTCATTATTAAATGGTATGAGCTATCACTATAATCACATGTAGTGCTCTTTGATTATCTTTGTATATTTACATTGACTGGATGTTATTGAGAGCTTGGATGCAATTTTAATTATAATTTCAACCAACTTCCAAGCATTTATTCCTCGAGATCACTAAGTGATTTAAAGGATATCCATTCTATTTGGTGTGTCTGCATGAATCTGGATTGATATGTTTTCATAATCTGTGGCTTACTCATATTTTGATCTTTATTCTACTACCAAATGCCCATCTCATTTTCTTTTTTACTGTAATATGCATCATTTTTATGTTTTCAAGGAATTCTTGAGAAATCATTATAACAATATAGTCAGTTGGTAACAAAATACAAAATATGAAAAGGTAATGGATCCTAGTCAATTTCAAATTCTTATGTGGTTCGCTTGTCTTTAATACATCACTCCATATTTATCATACAAAATTGAATTCCTCTCCATATACACATAAGAGTTACATAGATTGGGGTTTGTATTGACTTTTGAAATTTTATTAAAACCATGTAGTTGATATGAAATCTGAACAAGAAAATAAAACAATTACCGTTGCAATTCATAGAGAAGTACATCTTTATTTTCATGTCTTATGGGCGTTGTTTACTTCCGACTTCTTGAACATTAAACATTATTTTTTTAGCTTTACCGCTCATTTCAGTTTAGATTTAATAAGTGATGACTTTTTGTTAATAAAAACTTCATAGAAAGCCACTTCTTCATAATCTTAGTTTCAATTAAAAGATGATGTTATTTTTTTTGTTGAGAAAATTGACATATTTCAAGTAAAATTAAATGAAATTCTTCAAATGGTAAGCCTCATATGCCCATCTTCATCCTTTTATATTTCCTTGCATTATTGTTTTAGCTTTGTTTATAGTTTTTCTGCATAAAGCCTTGTTTTGCAGACCTCCAAGAATTGTTTCACACTCCTAATTGCTCATATTTGGAACTCATACTCCATGTTTTGCTTGTTTTCAAGATTTGGAAGAGTAGTTACGATTTTCATTAATTCAGCTAAAATGGGGAGTCCCTTAACCTTCAATTTGTTTCACAAGCATTGATTTTATTATAAAATTGTTAAGATGTTCTCATGTAGGCTTTGTTTTGAAACTAAAAAATTGAAAAGGGCAGAAACTTCTATTTTGGCTTAATTTTACCTCATGATTGTTATTCACTTTATGGTTTGAGAGCCTAACTGTTTATAACTCTGCAAGATAGAATTTATGAAAATCTCAACATAAGATGAACACACATGCTTGTCTTATTTTACTCTTTTGTTGATATATTTTAATAGTTAGCCTTGTTGGGGTAGTATTTCTTTTTTTTAATTTGAGATTTTCTTTCATTTTTCCTTTCCTATTTGACATTTTTGGAATATGTTGACTTATTCTTTCGCTTCAGTTTGGATTTATTTTTCCTTTTTGCTATTGCTTATGGTTTGGTTTTGGTGATATCGCCAAGATTTATTTAGAAGGATTATTTCTCACCCAATAGTGGTTGGCAGACATGGGAAATTTGTACTATGTCTATTTCAATGGGTTTCATTTACCTTTTCAAGGGATATCTTTATGGAATTCTAAATCCCTTTTGGCTTAAATTTATTTTCATGGAGGAACATGCATCCTTTCTAAGTGATATAGTTCATATTTTCAAGAAAAGAACTGACCTTGAATTTAACTCGATGGATCCCTCCCATCCCTCCACTTTATAAAAGCCTCTGAATTGCTAGTCGCGGGGAAAGATATTGAGTCAACATTATGGAAGTATTATATCAATTTGCTTAAGTCTCTTTTACCATCGCACCTCTTTCACTTAGCTACATTATAAACATAGCTCAGAAATGTTCTTATCAAAAGGGTGGTCAACAGGGGAAACATGGGAAGTACGAGCAAACCCATTGGGGCTATGGACGCTCACTAGAAGCGGGGCCATGCTTATATGGCATTAAAAGACAACTTCGTCAGGGTACTTACTAGGCTCGCTGGCAATGAAGTAATGTCAGAGACCATTCATATCGATGGATATATGTTTTATCTAAAACCCCCTATCTCCACATTTTTATATTACTCATACGAGGTAATCTTAAATATTAAATATTCTCCAAAATTCAAATTCATGACTTTAGACTCATGTTTGTTTCAAGTAGTTATCTTTTTGAATTTATATTGCTTGATCTATTAATGTGGGACCCATGGGAAATGTTTTATTGTTTGACCGCTTAATAGAATTCTTGACTTTAACATTTGGGAACAGTTAAACTCGTTATCTTTTAAACAACGATAATTGATTTTTTCCATGTGTCGCCATTGTTATGGTAAAATAACAACCCCCTCTCCCCCACCCCCACTTTTAATGTATTATCTTCATAATAATAATAGGGACACTCTACATAAATTCTGGGCATATCACCCTTTAATGTTGTCATTTGGTTAAGTGTGCAATTATTTTGCGAGATTTTTGTTTTCTTGAGATTTCCCTTCTAACTACTTCATTGTGTTTGATTTCCTTCTAATTTTTCGTCGGTTCTTATTTCAAATCATTTGGACTTACGATTTGCAAATATTGTCTATTCAATATTTTGATGATTTTTGTTGCATAGCCTTAAAAATGTATAAAATAAAATTTATCAGGTATACATTAATCTTAATTAATTAAGATTAATTAGCTAACCTAAATTAATTAAGATAATTTTAATTAAATTAATTATAATTTAATTTAATATAATATATAATATTTAATTTTTATTTAAAAATACATTTTTTTCATTACCCCGGTTCCAAAAAGAATCTCGTAACTCTATTTTGAAACCTTCTCGAGATTTCTTGTGTGAGACCTCCTTTCCTTTGCATATATTTGGGTTTGGGTTTAGATTAAAAAAAATAATAATAATCATACCTCAGGCCCATGATCTCAGAAGCCTTCCAAAATCCTCATTATAAAAGTCTCTCGAGCCGTACCTCCCCTCCATATGTCCACATTAAAATGTTGGTGCATGAATTTGTTTAATTAAAAAATAATAAAGAAAAAATAAAAGGGAGAGAGACCCAAGTGGGCATCCCCTCTCCCTTAATTTTTAAAATAGGCCTCGAGATTTGAATCTGAAAAGCCCACGGGAATTTTTTTCAAAAAGGCGCTTGAGACCCTTATCAAAACTCATGTTGGATTTTTGTTTTAATTTTTGTTTAATATTATTTTATTATATTAAAAACTTTCGGTATATTTTCAAATTAATTCAACTAAATTAAATTTTAATAAATTAACTTTCATAATAATTTAAAATTTCGTATATAAAGTTTAATTTAATATTAATTTTAATTACTTTTAAAAACTTACTCTATTTTATTTTAATTTGTATATAAATAATTTGTAAATAGATTTTATTTTTTAATAATTTTAGTTTGTAATTAAATTATAATATAAATGTTTAATTTATATGTAAATATGATTTTTTTATTAAAAATATCTACGAATTTGTTTTTTTAGAATTTTGGTAGTTTTGATCATTTAGGTTTGGAGAGGAATATCTAGAGATTTACTTGATCAAATGAAGCTCGTAATAGCTTGTTGGAAAGCTAAGACTAAGGAGAACAGTAACATAATGTTAAATTTAGTATATTTAATCATTTAATGATCCAAATAATAAGCAAAAGTTGAAGTGATTAATTTACAACAAAAAATTGTTTTTTCCTAATTTGATTTGGCCAAATTTCATTGGCTTGGGAAAACGCCTACCACTAATTCATTTTATAGTATTGATTCAAAGGCTAATTAGATCCACTTGAAGGAATCGTGGCTTAAGATATTTATTTAAAAAGATATTTTTATTAATTTGTTATCTTGATTTTTAGTTATAATTTAATGGATTTTGATTGGTTTTTGGTGGGAAGGGAGAAATAAGAAGGGACCAACAAGAAAGAAGATGGAGGTTAGGAAACAACAATTTCAACAATTCTCCATTTTTATTTTTCATTTTTGTAAATAAATATCAGTTTTGAGGATGAGGAAAGGGTTCATCTTCCCTTCAACTAGGGAATTCTGAAGCACTACTATAAAGCGTTATTATTTGCAGGGCGAGGGGAATACTTCATATATGAGGTGTTTAGGGGAAAATATATTATTTGTTTTGTAGTGAATTTTCACCTTTGTAATGTACTATGAGTTGAGTTGCAAATAGATAGAGAAATTTGGGTATGTAAAGAAGAGTTGGTTTAGAATTCTATAGACAAATTTTCTCAAGGATCTGAAGTTGCTCATGGATTGAAAAATTTGTAATGAGGTTCTGGTATGATTTTAATAAATATTTTCATTCAAATGCACTCTTGTTTGGATTGGAAGTTAATCTACTATTCTCAAAATTTCTCTAATTGATCTTAATTTATGTTTTAAATAGTGTATTTCTCTTTGACATTAGGCACTTTTGTTGTATTAATTGTTATATGTTATTGAATATATGTAAGGGTTATCTTTGCGGAGTAGAACAAGTTAAAATTAAGATGAATTCATTAAAATCTCAATGCATTCAACAATAACTTTTTATTGTTTAAATGCATTTATATTTTCTTTTATCTTTCATTAATTAAATGAAATTCTTCTTTTAATTGATGAAAACCATATAATGAATTCAACCATTTTTGGATTTAAATATGTATTTCTAATTTTCTTTCATAACTTTTTATTTAAGTAAATTCAATTTGCATAAAACAATCAAATAAATTGCAAAATGCAAACTGTTTTGCATGTTGCAATTTAAACTCATTTTCTGAGTTCAATCATTATATAAGCAATCCTCTTCCCTTGGTTAGTTAGTTCATCTCTTCTCGAATTGAGAGAAGGTTATATTTTTCCAATCTGAGATAGGATTAGTTTTTTCTTGCATATTAGAGCAGATCTGCATTTAGATTTAATTTTTCATTCTAGAAGTCCCCCCATGTAGGGACAAACCTTAGTTGCAGCTTGGCTAAGCCATAAAGTCAACTTAATGATTTGATTTATTTCATGTGCACAGAAAGAGGGAAGATCTGATTTCTCTCTTTCTATTGGTAAATAATAGCTTATTGAAAGCGAGGGGGGAGAGAGAGGGGGTAATTGGACCCAATGAACTAGAACCACTACATGAAACATATAAGGGCTTAATTGGGGCTCTGACTGAGTGGTATCTCTAACATGTTGATATTCATTTTTAACCATAAAAAATTTGGCGCTACAAGGAGGGCATGCATTAAATTGTGTCTTTGAAGATTTTTTTTTTTTAATATTTTATCTTATTACTATGCCTCCACTTAAAATATCACCTTGGAGTTTCTTTATTGGGATTCCACCACCTTCCACTCCAATAAAGGTAGTGGAGGATATGTCTAAGATCAACTTTGATGGTAAGACTTCTTCTTTTGATCATCTTGTTCTGTTTATTCTAAATTGTAGTAATTTCAATACTGACGAAGGTGTTATTTGAAGTATCTTCACTCATACATTGACAGGTCAAGCTAAATACTAGTGTCGGTCCTTTCTAGTTGCCTCTATACATAGTTGGGATGAATTTTCAAATATTTTCCTTCATTATTTTTAGGAATATGACTATGAAAATGTGTGTAATCAATTGGAAGAATTGTGTATAAATGAAGGTAAGTCTTTGGATGATTTCCTAATTAATTTCAAATTAATTTGTATGCAATTTCATTCCAAAGACTTGCTTCCTGAATTTCAACTAATATGATGGTTCCAATGTTTAATATCTCTTCCTTGTATTTATATTTTTTTATCAAGAACCAGAAGGCATATGCACTACTATTGAAAAGATAATTGTTCAGAATGAAAATGTCGATCTTCCAAAAATTACAATTGAAAATATTGCTAATCATCAATCTCAATCAGAAAATGTTTTTGTTGATCAAACAAGTGATGTTGATCTAATAACTACCTCAAATTTAAATAACGTTGCTATATCTGATGAAATGGAAAATCATGAAGTTGTTGAATGCACTAGAAGAAATCACTAACAATTAATTCAACAACAGTTAAATGAGCAAAAAACCAATGAGCTAGAGAATGGTAGCCATATACAAATTGCCATAATTAATTCAGAATCATCTTTTGTTGATAATCATCAATCTCAAACTTTAGAGAAACCTAGCAGTAATTTGCAGATCAATCAAACATATGGCAGATTTGATTTTTGTGAGGACATGGATCAACAATTCAAAGTCTACAATAATACAAATCAACGTGAATCTAAAATATCTATTTTGGGCAATGAGAAAAATTCTTGAAGCAGGGGGATTTTCAGGTACATAAATTCAAATTCTCATTTTCCCCTCTACCTTTTTGATAATTTCATTTCATTAAATAATTTTCCAACAATATCCTTTTACACCAATGTAATTTCAAAAAATAGAAAATTTGTCATTAATAATCAATTTCTATTTAATTCTGGTTTGGATGGATGAAACTTAATTGTCCATGCTCTCAACAGTCCTGAAAACTCTCTTCATGCACCTAATTTTCTACCTGGTTTTGATTTACCTTATTTAGAGGAGAAGAATATTAATGGAATTAGTTTTCGTAATAATTTGAAAGTTGAGAATATTCAATATCTTTGTTTTTTAGAAAACATTTTGTTATATTTCAATAATTCTTATTGTTTAAGGCAATCAATTTTTGAAGAAAACACCATCACAAAAAATCGTTCCAATATTTTCTCATTTTCAAGGCCCCATACATTTTAATGATTTCAGTTTTCAGGAATCAACTTCTATTCATGATTATTATGATGACAAATTTTTCTTTTCTAATAATGAGTTTGAAATTTTTTCATTTCCACAAGCTCATGCTAACACTGATTTTGATTTCATTTTCTTTGTTGGCACGTGTGGAAAGAAAATTTTTGCAAGAAAATCTCAGATGTGTTGTACCATTATTTGTAATATTAATGTAAATTTGGATCTACTTTGTCTTCATTTTTCTTAGTTTGAGTTTGTTTTTCTTTCAAATTTCATTTTTTTTTTTTTGAAAACAATAGCCCTTTAAACATGATGACTCCAGACCCTCCTCAACTACATTAATTGGATTATATGAAAATATATTCCAGAAATTTAAGCATGAACATCAATTACTTCTTATCCTGAAATATTATTTGTTAATGTTTGGTCAATTCATGTATTATTTTCAAATTATTTTTTCACACCTTCTGGCACTTGAGAGAGCATCATTAGAGCTTGGATAGAAAATACCTTTTTATAGAAATATTCTGAACTTTCTATTTAATTCTCATTCACACCTGATTAATTTTGAAAAATGTTTTGTGTACCCAATTCTCCATAAGATTTATTTCTGTGATCTTTCTTCTAGTATATAATACTAGTAATTTTCGGCATACTACAATTTTTAAAGGTTTATCATTCAATTTTAATGTGTTATTTCCTTCTGCTATGAATTTATTCCAATCATTAATAGAAATACATACTGATTTTTATAATCCTATGGGCATATGGTTGGAAGAATTTCAAGGTAAGAATTTGGTAAATAAATTTCTTTTGATGAACTTATTATATGTACATAGGAGGCTAAATTTTTCTTTTGATAATCTCACTGCAATTTTATTTATCTTTCTAATTTTTAATATTTTGATATGTGCAGAAATAAAACTAAGAGAACGGTTACACTTGAAGTATGATTTCACCTAACTTTGGTCTCCTCTTTAGATTATGATAGGAATAGAACTAGTGTAGTTAGTTTTCTTGCTATTTTATTTCTTCTTTAATAATATAGGTAGAAGAATAAAGAGAGTGGTCAGCCCTTTCCAGACCATAAATCACGAGTGCTAAGTGGACTATTCAAAAATCATGAGAAATTAGTCAGTTGCGACTACCTCTCATGGAAATGATCATACATGAATGACTTACTTAACATAGTTGAATCCCAAAAATGACATCTAATGTTTAGGAAAGTATCTTCTTTCTCATCAGAGATACTTCTGTTTTTTGGGCTCTATAATAATGCTTCTATTTCTTTTTCCTTACAAATACATGATATGAGTCAATAATTATTTTTTTATTTCTCCATTATGTATTTGAAATAGAAATTTCGACTCTTTCTTGTTCAAATTTTATTCTCGCATTTTAAATGTTAAGATTAAAGATGGTCCACAAGAAAAGTAAAGTTGCAAAATATTGCAGCAAGTGCTCATGTCCATGATTCTACCTCTGCATGTTCTAAATCTTACATTGGTTGAGTTGAATTGAACTTCTAAATTGCACATGTTCATCATATAAATACTCTAGTCACATTTCCTTCTTTCAATATGACTCACAGACTTTAATTATCTAAATATTTGAATCCCAGACTTCTTTATTTTCGTATTTCATTCATAAAATCTCTCGAGATATTTCCCTCGAATCTCCAGATCTTAAGGCTTATTGGACCCTAGAGTTCATATTATATCAAAAATATTTTAAAGTATATTTCGAGATTTCTAACTCGAGATCCATCTAGCCATTTTCTTGATTGTCAAGCCCAATTTCCTTGTTTGATCAAAAAAATGTTTAATAAAGTTAATGGGCCCCACCTTGTTGTTCTTTCCCAGATTCTTTAGAAAACGGTTTTCGAGATTTCTAATACTAGATTTATTCCTCCTAAGTCATATTATTGAATCTCATACTCCTTTTCTTGGAAGCCTATTTTTACATACAATACAAAATTTATTTCTGAGATTCCTATTTCCCTCTATATTGAGTTTATTAATATCTTAGACTAGTGAGATATCAGACTAATGTAATCTCGTAAGCCTCTGATCAATTCATCCATTACTAGATGACCCAACCTATCACTATACTCACATGGAGTGCTCTTTGATTATCTTTGTATCTTTAGGCTGACTCCCATGTTATCATGATATTTGAGAGTTTGGATGCATTTTTAATTATAATTTCAACAAACTTCCAAGCATTTATTCCACAAGATGACTAAGTGACTTTAAGGATATCCATTTTATTTGGTTTTTCTACATGAATCTGTATTGATATCCTTTCATAATTTGTGGCTTACTCATATTTTTATCTTTATTCTACTAGCAGATGCCCATCTCCTTTTCTTTTGTACTCTTATATGCATCATTTTTATTTTTTCAAGATATTCTTGAGAAACTATTATAACAATACACTCAGCCAATAAGAAAAAACAAATTTTTCCAAGGTAATGGGTCCTGGTCAATTTCAAATCCTCTCGTGGTTCACTTGTCTTTAATACATCACTCCATATTTATCATAAAAAATTAAGTTCCTACCCATATACACATAAGAGTTACATAGGTTGGAACACAGTCTTGATTTTCAAAATTTTATGAAAACCATGGAGTTGATTGTAAATATGAACAAGAAAAGAAAAATTAACCATTGCAATTCATAGAGAAGCACATCTTTATTTTCATGTTTAATGGACATTGTTTACTTTCGAATCCTTGAACATTAAACATTATTTTTTAACTATTACCACTCATTTGAGTTTAGATTTAATAAGTGATGACTTTGGGTCAATAAAAACTTCATAGGAAGCCACTTCTTCGTAATTTTAATTTTAATTAAAAAAAAAAATTATCTTTTGTTGGAGAAAATCGACATCTTTCAGGAAAAATTAAATTAAATTCTTCAAATAGTAAGCCTCATATGCCCATCTTTATTCTTTTCTATTTCCTTGTATTTTTTTTTCAACTTTTTTTTTTATTTTTGCTGACATAAATCTATGTTTTGCAGATTTCCAAGAATTGTTTTACACTCCTACTTGCTCATTTTTGGATCTCATACTCCTTGTTTTGCTTGTTTTCAAGATTTGGAAAAGCAGTTACGTTATTGATCAAGTTAGCTAAGGTGGAGAGTCCCAGAACCTTCAATTTGTTTCACAAGCATTTATTTTATTAGAAAATCGTTAAGATGTTCTCACGCGGGATTTGTTTTGAAACTAAAAATTTTCAAAAGGTATAAAATTCTCTTTTCTCTTAATTTTACCTCATGATTTCTATTCACTTTATGGTTTGAGAGCCTAATTTATTATAACTCTGCAATATAAAATTTATTAAAATCTCAACATAAGACGAACACACATGCTTGTCTTATTGTACCCTTTTCTTGAGACATTTTTATAGTTAGTCTTGTTGATTTTTTTATTTTTATTTTTAATTTGGGATTTTCTTTCATATTTCCATTCCTATTTGACATTTTGGAGTATTTTGAGTTATTCTTTCGCTTCAGTTTGGATTTATTTTTCATTTTTTCTATTGGTTATGGTTTGGTTTCAGTGATACTGCCACGATTTATTTGGAATGAATTTTTGTCACCCAATAGTGTGTAGGTTTTAACCCTGAACAGAAATTATCTACACACAAATCTTATAACAAAAATAAATAATAGCGAGAGCATAAACATAAAATAGATAAACACAAAGATTTTCCCCTGGATCCCAAATTGGGATGACCAGCTTGATTTTTCATTATATTCCTTTTAGTGGTACAAAACATATATATACCTGCCAAAGCATAAATAAACCCCAATCCATTAACCCTGGATTAGAACATAGCCGTAGTTCCTTTCATTGGATCTACAAAATACCAGGGGCCGAAAACCATCGTACCCCAAAACCATGTGAAAAATCATGCAAAAAACATGGGTGGGTCCACCTATGAGTGGGACCGCACACCAAAAAAATATTTTCCAGGGCGCTGCCCTGGACCCCGACAGGTGGGGCTGCTGCCCCCCCTGTGACCCCCCTTCTGCGCCCAGCGCAATGTACAGCACGTGGGGATAGTCATGGAAATAACATAACACATACCCAACATAGTCATTGGAAAATATGGAAAATTTTCACTCTCTCGATTTCAATGGGTATAATTTACCTTTTCAAGGGATATCTTTATGGAATTCTAAAGACCTCTTGGCTTAAATTTCTTTTCATGGAGGAACATGCATCATTTCTAAGTGATATATTTCATCCTTTTAAGAAAATAATTGACCTTCAGTTTAACTCAATGGATCCCTCCCATCCATCCACTTTAGAAAATCCTCTAAATTGATAGTCGCGTGGAAAGATATGGAGTGAACATTATGGAAGTATTATATCCATTTGCTTGAGTCTATTTTACTATCCCACCTCTTTCACTCAACTACATTATAAACATATCTCACAAATGTTCTTATCAAAAGGGTGATCAAAATGGGAAACATGGGAAGTACGGGCAAACCCATTGGGCCTACGGAAGCTCACTGAAAATAAGGCCATGCTTGTATGCCATTAAAAAATAAATTCGTCGGAGTACTGACCAGGCTCGCTAGTAGCAAAGAAATGTCATATGCCATTAATATCGATGGATATATGATTTATCTAAAAATCCCTATCTCTAACCTCTTCTAGTACACATACTAGGTCATCTTAACTATCAAATATTCCCCAATATTCGCCTTCATGATTTTAAACCTCCCCATATATGTCCACATTAGATTTTTGGTGCAAGAATTTGTTTAATTGAAAAATAAAAATAAAAAAACAAAAGCAAAATGGAGAGGGATCCAGGTCGGTCTCCTCTGTGCCTCCTACTCATATGGATATGGACCTTATTTAAAATAGGCCTCGAATTTTGAATCCGAAAAGACCACGAGATTTTATTTCAAAAGGATCATGAGATCCTGTTTCAAAGCTCACGTTGGATTTTTTGAATTGTTTTAATAATATTTTATTTTATTAAAAATTTTAATCTGTTTTAAAATTAATTAAATTTCAATTAATTTATTTTTATATTAATTTAAAATTCTGTATTTAAAGTTGATTTTTTTTAATTAATTATAATTTATTTTAATTTGTATATATATTTTAAATTGTAATTTAATTTTTATTAATTTATTAATTTTAGTTTGTAATTAAATTATAATATATTGAAGAGCTTTTCGGATTATTCATAGTGTTATAGAATATTCGTCGACGTTTTGAATCCTAATGGGGATCCATCTTCAAGACAAGTTGTTTAGTGAAGGATGAAAGAAAGACTTAGATCAAGGATTGATAAAGAAAAATAAAAATAAAAAGAGCCAACAAAAACTAGTTAACAATTAATAATTTATTTTATTTTATTTTTAATAAATTTATTTCTAAGTAATAATTAAAAATTTATTTTAATCTAATCGTTTTTAAGAATAATATTATTAATTATTTTGAGATAATCAATAATAATAATAATAATAATTGTATTAATTATTTTTATTTAATAAGTAATAATATTTAAATATTACTAAAATTTTTAATTAGATTGATTACTAACTAATACATAAATTTCTGTAATTGAGTTGATTGGGATAATTAATAAACATTAATAATAAATGTTAATAAATGGAGTTAATAAATTTCTGTGGTAATATTATATTTATTATTTAATA
Source organism: Pinus albicaulis (assembly GCA_034641835.2). NCBI lineage: Eukaryota > Viridiplantae > Streptophyta > Pinopsida > Pinales > Pinaceae > Pinus > Pinus albicaulis. The sequence goes on from CM076576.1 coordinate 288,330,888, forward strand.
TATTTAATAAATTTAGATATTAGTACTTATTAGTAAAGAATATTTTACTATATTATCATAGTATTTGTGATAACCGTGGATAATATTATTAATTAAATAAAAATTATTTTCAAATTTAATTATTAATAAAAAGAGTTAATAAAATTAATACTAATACAAGTAAAAATAAAATAAGTGTTTACTTATTAATATTAACCTTCATTTATTCAAAAGAATAAGTAGATATTAATAAATATTTATTTTTATTTATTTATTTATTTATAATTTTATTAGGATAAGAAAATTGATTTTAATCCTAATTAATTTAATTTATTAAAAGCATTATATACTAATAATAATTATTAATCAATTAATTTTTATTAATTGGAAATAAAATTTAATTAATAAGGGTAATTATTAAATGTAAATAGTTCAATCATTTAAAGACAATAGAATAACTGCTAGATCTAAAAATGTCCAAAGCATAATTTTTTTATTGCAGAGAAACAAACTTGAGATACTATACTTGGGAGGAAGACGATCTGGAGGAAAAAATCTTTCGTATTAGAGGCCACCAATTGTCACTAATTTCGCATCCTCCATCCTTGTTGAGGTTATGAGGATGTTTTATAATCTCGAGTGCCTCTCTAATTTTCATTCTTTGATAGTGTTCCTCCTTGGCAATGATTATAACATCCTCTAGACGCAAATGATGTTTAGTTTTCAAGGACTGATCTGCAAGGGCTGAGGTGCGAGATGTCTCATTCCTAATATCGGCTCCGTGTTCTTTAAGTCGTTTTTGAAGTGAGTGTCTGGCTTCACCAATATAACTTTTCCCGCATGAACAATCATCTTGTAAACTCCTTTAATTGTTGATGAATAATACTATCTTTAACTGACCGCATTCTTTGTCTTATTGTTCTTCTTGCTAAAAATTTCACAAAAATGTCCTTCTTCCCCAAAACCCTAGCGATTTTATCAGTAACACCCTTGATGTATGGTAGAAAAACCCTACCACAATTTTCCTGATGTCCTTGGCGCTTCTTGGACAAGATTGAACCCTTAGCTCTTTTTATGGCTTTTCTGATATAATTTTCTTTATAACCTATACCCCTGAATACAGATGTCAAGTGCTTAATTTCATCTTTAAGGTGCTCCTCATCGGATATCCTCACGGCTCTTACAACAAGAGTATTAAGGATACCAAACTTTTGAGCCGAATGATGGTAAGACTCAGCATGAAAATAGTTGTGAGTATGAGTTTTCTTTCTAAACACCTGATGCCCTAATGTTCATCATCCTTTCTGGTAACAAGGACATCTAAGAAATGAATGCTCTTGTTTTCTTCAAACTCCATAGTAAACTTAATTTCCGAGGAAATTGAGTTAAGGTGATTTAAAAATATCTCAATAGTTTCCTTCCCATGAGTCCACTTTATGTTAGTGTCATCTACAAATATTTTCCACCAAGCTGGTTTTAAGGGAGAGGAGGCAATGGCCTTCTTCTCAAAGTGCTCCATATATAAGTTGGCAAAAATAGGTGATAGTGGTGATCCCATTGTGACACTAGATACCTGCTCATAGTATTCCCCTTGGAAGATGAAAAAGGTGAATCGTAAACAAATTTCTGCAAGCTTAGATATTTCCAGATCCGTAGCCTCTTTAATGACTTGAACTACCTCATCTAATGGGATTTTGGTAAATAATGATACTACATCAAAACTTACCAAAATTTCATTCTCCTCCATCCTTTCATCCTTAATAATTTTAACGAAATCATTAGAGTCCTTAATGAACGAGTCAATGTTTCCAACAAGGGGCTAGAGAATTTTGGCAACATATTTCGCTAATTCATATGTTGGGGATCCTATGGTATTAACAGTCCGTCTAAGGGGAACCCCCTTTTTATGAATCTTGGGTAGTTCATAAATTCTTGGAATGACCACACAAGAAGGGGTCAATTAATTTTTTATCTTGTCATCCAGAACAAAGTTCATGATTTCCTTCTTGACTTCTCTTAAGACCCTCGGCATGGGGTTGGAATTAAGCTTCTTATAGCTGCTACAATATATATGCTCATTCATTTTTCTTATATAATAAACCTTATTTAAAACAAATGCCACCCCTTCCTTGTTCGCCTTTAGGACCACAATTTTTTCATTATTAATCCTTGACCTAAGTCCTTTCATCCTTCATTCACCAACTTGTCTTGAATATGGATCTCCGTTGGGATTCTAAACATTGACGAATTTTCTATAACATTGTGGATAATCTGGGGAGCTCTTCAATAAACGATAACCACGGGAACTTGAAAACCAAAATTATAATATAGTTTTTTAATTTATATGTAAATATGATTTTTTTGCTAAAAATTTTGAGGTATGCATTTTTTTTTTTAAATCGAAGTTTTGATATTTTTGGCTTTGGAGAGAGATATTTGGAGATTGACTTGACCAAATGAAGCTCATAATAGCTCGCTGGAAAGATAAGAGCCAAGAGAACAATCTAGGTATGTTAAACTTAGTAGATTCAATAATTTAATGACCCAAATATTCACCATAAGATGAGGTAACGAATTTACAACAAAAAATGGTTTTTCCTATTTGATTTGGGAAAATTTCATTGGCTTAGGAAAACTGCTACCACTAATTCATTCTCGATTATTGATTCAAAGACTAGTAATATCCACTTGAAGAAATCATGGCTTAAGAGATTTCTTCAGCAATTTATTTTTATTAATTTTTTATCTTGACTTTTTTTTTTAAATTCAACGGATTTTGATTGGTTTCAAGCGAGAGATCTCCCTATGGGTTTACTCAAATTTTGATTTGGAACACTCGTTGGATGCATAATTTGATTCATCATCCAAGGAGTACCCTTGTTGCATACTTTCGATGGACCTTCCTACACAATAAATGAGAAATACATGAAAAATATGATTGTAATCACATATTTTCATGTATTTCTCATTTTTCGAGTAGCAAGGTCCATCAAAAGTATTCAACATGGGTACTCTTTGGATGAGATTAAAATTTGCATCCAATGAGTACTCCCACTCAAAATTTGAGAAAAACCTTAGGTATACGAGTTGAAATTACAAGTTGAAAAAGTAATTTTATTGTTTTATTATTTTCTATTTTTTTACCCCAAAAATGATGAATCATCCCCCATGGTTGACATCATCATATTGAATCCTATTGGTTCTAGTAAATTTTATATTTCTTGTACATTTTTCTTTGGTTACCCATTTAGACCTCTAAAGTTCTCTAATGATGTTATTAAAGATTTGTAAGAGCTATCTCTGAGGAGCATTGTTAGGATATTCCAACACATAGGAAATAGTTAAGTATAACTTGGTCTAATGTATAGTTAGCTAAAGTGTGTTTCTTTACTATGTACATTTGTAACTTATAATCCGACGGTCACGATATGTAGTGATCCAACGGTTCACTCTCTCCTTGATATTACTGACACTTGATCTATGGCTTAACACCCGATTGGTCCATGATCTCTATTTAAATATCATGGAGGGTCATTTGTTCAATAACCGTTTATGAGAGAAGATTATGTAAATTCTCTTTCTTTATATTAATAAATTTCCTAGAGTGGTCGTGTTGGGTCAGGTCGTTGACTGTTTCTCTCTTTGAGGGTTTTAAACACATGAAATATCGGTGTACTGATTTATAATATGTTTGTGAACAATGACCTTCGGTGTTTGATCTAAGGAACTTACGCTGTAAATTTCTACATGGTATTAGAACCATTTTGAGGGTCGCATCCATTATTGATACAAATCCGAAGTCGATTTGACTGCATGTGACTGTCACTTTATAGATCTACTATTTCTTATCTCTTTCAGGCTAGCAGAACTACTTTTTTGTGTTTGGAGCATCTATTACAGTGAGGAACCCCTTTATTTTCATGCGAATATGTTTTTGACTGCCCAAGTTATGTCATTTAACATCTCAGAAAAATAAAAAAACAAGAAGACATGATTTTTCTGCTGTGTATGCTCTTTCCCCGCATCTTTGTGCGATCTCTGGAAATCAGAAATAGTGAGAAAAATACATAGTTGCCAGTAAGGCTAACCTGAAATTTAAGGTTATGTCGTAAGGCTTGTTTTTTGTTTTTGTTTTGTACGAAATTTAGGTTTTTTTTGCAAGCAAAAACACACACATCCAAAAAAAAAAAAAAAAAAAACCTTCCTCCTTTCAAACATTTCTAGAATTCTTCTACTAGCTCACTTGGTGTAAAGTTAATTTATGAGAATAGAGGTCTTGGGTTCAAGTCTCTTTCTCAATCTTGTTTTTCTAAAAAGTGTTTTGTTAAGTTAATTTTTCTTAAAAAGCCTTTTCGCAAGTTGTCGGTTTTAAAAAGAGGGTTTTATTTAAAAAGCACATCTAAAAGTAACATTGTAAAAATGATTCTCACTTATTTAGAAAAGTGGGTTACATAAAGTAGTTTTTTTTTTAAGTGATATTATTGTATTAAGTTTTGAAAAGGGAGGGGGTAGGGGGGTTTAAAGTACGACTTCATCATCAGCGTTCAACCTCTCATGTAACTATTCAACATCTACTACAATTGTTTTTCAAAAAGGCATAACTTTTTCATCTTGAAGCCATTTTCAGAGCCCTTTTTTTTAACCGGCCTAATTTTTTGAGATATTTCCATTGGATTAGCTAGTTTCAACCTTTTCAGCTTAATTATTTTAAAAATGGAAAATGCATGCCCGATTATTCTTAACAGCACCAATTATTTCCAATGGCTATCCTACATGGTAGAATTACTTAGAAGTAAAGGGATTTATAGAATAGACACATGACAAGAAACTAAACCTACTAATGGAGATAAAGCCGCTAAATGGGAAAATAAACAAGATCAAGCACGAGGGTTGATAGGAATGTCCATCACTCAAGATCTTAGATTTCATATCCAAGAAATTGACTCCCTTGATGAATCTATGAAAATGGTAAATATTGTTTTTGGTATTCAAAATGAAATCAGAGCCCACCAGCTTGAAAATGAGTTGCTTATTTTGGACCTCAATAATTTCTCCTCTACTGAAGGTTTTTTGTCCAAATTCAAGACCCTTAGACTTCTTTTAGAAGGTTGTAAGGTAAAAAAGGAAGCTAGTAGACTTATATATTCCATTCTTACTAAGCTTAGCCCTTAATACTATGTATTTGTTTCCACCTTCCATTCCACTAGAGAAGCCCTCATTTCTCAAGGAACATCCTACAAGTCCCCCTCTTTTGATGTCTTTTGCAATTATTTGATAAGAGAACAAGAAAAACTCTTACACATTGGTCTTATTAATACTGTAAACTCTTATAATAAATCCTTAGTAGCCCAGCAGCAACTATATCAAAAGAATCCCAAGACACAGCATCCTAAAAAGAATGGTCCTAAACCAAACAAGGGTCTTAAGCAATTTCAACCACAAACTGAAAAATAAACCCAACAAACTGATAAGGAAAACAAAAAATAAAGAGAAGAAGACAACTAGACACTTCAAATTTTTTAGTTGTGATGGTCATGTAGAGTCAAAATGTTTTAAAAAGATGGAAGCCTTGGAAGAAGCAATGAAGAAGCACAACATCAATTTGGAGAACTCTTCAACTTCATCTTCATGAAAGGCACTTTCTTCTTGTGGTTTTCAAGCATCAAGATATGGTTATGCACTAAATATATCTTCTTATTCTCATTCTCATGAGTGGCTTATTGATTCTGGAGCCTCTTACCACATGGAAAAAAATAAAGCCATGTTTTCTTCTTTGAATGATTGTAACACCAAAAATATTTATGTTGGTGATGATAGATCTCTTAGTGTTGTAGGGTTTGGAACCATTCATCTAGATAATGGTCATTTTAATTATGTATTATGTGCTCCTACCTTGTCTTGCAACCTTCTATCTGTTTATTAGATAACTCATTCAGGGGAAGGAAAAACAATAGAATCATCACCTCATGATGTTGCAATAAAGGACCTCAAATATCCTAGACATATTTTAGCTATTGGAATTGCTGATGATTCCACAAGGTTGTATAATTTTTAGAACTTTGGGTCATCATGTCTTCCCTCCGTTTTTGTTCCTCATAATGATGAAGTTAGAAAAATTTGGGATGATCAATTTGGTCACTTAAACTATCGCTCTTTTCAAATTCTATGTAAAGAAAATATGGTGACAAGTCTTCCTATGGTATCTTGTCAAGATGGTGTTTGTTCCAGATGTGTACTCAAAAAACATCATCGAGATAGTTTTGACAAACGTGCCTCTTGGAATGATTGAGCCCCTTTGCAGCTTGTTCACAGTGATTTATGTGGTCCACTTCCAGTTGTTTCTTTATCTGGTTACAAGTAGTTATTAAGTTTCATTGATGAGTTTTCTAGATGCACTTGGGTATACTTCTTAAAACTCAAGAGTGGATTTTTTAACATGTTCTTTGCCTTTAAGGCCTTTGTTGAGAAAAAAATTGGACGTCACATTCTTAACTTAAGATTTAACAATGGAGGAGAATATGTTAACAACAAATTTATCCACTTTTGAATTGAGAATGGCATTAAATTGAAACATACTATTCTGTATACTCCACAACAAAATGGTGTAGCTGAAAGGAAGAATCACAATCTAAAATAAATGGCTAATTTTATGCTTCAATCTAAAGGTCTTAGTCTTAATTTTTGGGCAGAAGAAATTAACTGTGCAAATTACATAGTAAATCACACTCCTACTAGGTTTTTAAGAAATATAAATCCAAAAGAATCCTGGAGCTCAATCAAACCAAATGTAAGTCACTTTCGTGTTTTTGGGAGTGAAGCTTGGGCCCACATTGCAGATGTGAAACATAAAGCCTTAGAACCTAAGAGTGGAAAATGAATTTTTGTTGGATATTCTAAAGATGTCAAAGGATATAGAATTCTTCAACCAAAATCCAGAAATGTACTCATTAGAAGAGATGTAAAATATGATGAAATTATATCGGCCTGCGAGCCTAGTTCAGCGGGTGTGCCACCTTTGGCCTGTGAGCTTGATTCAACATATGTGTCACCTCTCTCTATCTCTTTTGTTTTTTAAAACACTCCTTTTAGCTCGGATGATGACAGCGAGGATGAAAATCCTCCTCCACCTGCTCAAGATCTTCCTTAAACTCCATACCTTCCAAGATGGGTCTGCTCTACTCGGGATGCAACAGGTTCTCTTGTTGGTGACCCTGAGATCAACAACATACATGTTCTTAGTTCAAAAGAGTGTCTTCCTTATTGGTTCAAGTTCGAGAAAATCCTAATCCAAACACCTTTGAAGAAGCTTCAGGTCATCTAGATTGGAATGCAACTATGAATGAAGAATATCATTCCTTATTGGAAAACGATACTTGTCAGACGCAAATGGGTTTACAAAAAAACGTTTCGACGACATGGAAAATTGGATTAACATAAAGATTTTCTTTTTGCTAAAGGATTTTCGCAAGTTGAAGGCATTGATTATACTGAAACCTTCTCCCCTATTTCCAAAATGAATTCCATCCACCTTGTTCTTTCACTTGCGGCCTCCTTTAAATTGGAAGTCCATCAGATTGATGTTAAATCCCCCTTTTTACATGGGGATTTGCATGAAGAAATATATATGGAACAACCCCTTGGCTTTATCCAAAATGAATCTAGCCTTGTTTGTCATCTTAGGAAGTCTCTTTATGGTCTCAAACAAGCTCCTCAGGCTTCGTATGCAAAAATGGATAGATTTCTCTTAGATAATGGCTTTTATATATGTCATTCTAACAACACTGTCTACACCAAGAAAGTGGGTAATTCCTTAATCATCCTTGTTATTTATGTTGATGATCTTATCCTCACTGGCAGTGATCCCAACCATATAAACCATGTGAATTACAACTTCAAAAAGAAGTTTGAAATGAAAAAATTAGGACACTTGCATTATTTCCTTGGTCTTCAAGTATTGCAATCCAAATAAGGTATTACCCTTAATCAATCCAAGTATGCCTATGATCTTCTTTGCCACTTTCACATAGAATACTATAAGCCAACCCCTTCTCCCTTTCAGTCTTGATTCAAGCTTTCAGTCACTTGTACTTCCCCTGAAATTGATGTTACCTTATACTGTCAACTTCTTGGTAAACTTATGTATCTAACCCATACTCGTCTTGAGCTTTCCTTTGTCATTGGTCTTGTTGCTCGGTTTATGCACAAACCTCATGAAAGTTAATGGAAAGTAGCTAAAATAATACTTATATATATTCAAGCCACAATCTAGTCTTGGATTCATTACGTTGATGAGCATCTCTATTGTAGGGAAAATTTGAAGGATGAAACTTTATCTTAAAATTTACAAACCATGGCAAATCTTACTAGTCCCTAATATGCAATTTGTAAAAAATTTGGCAATATTTTTGTAGAAATATTTAGATTTCTAATGATTTTATATTATGCGATATAATATTTTGGCAATTTTTAAGGTAAAATAATGATGCAATATAAAATTTGGCCGAATAATTTTAGAAAAAAATGGAAATTAACGAACCTTTTTTTTGGAAAAAGCATCGAAAATTAGCCCACCTGTGAATATTAGCCCCTAAAATTTTCCCTGCTCCATTGTTGATTGGTTTCACTGATTCTAATTGGGCTGGTGACCCTGATGATTGAAAGTCTACTATAGGTTATGTATTCACTCTTGGTTCAGGACCTATTACCTAGTATTGTAAGAAACAAAGTTCCATCTCTCTATCTTTGGTAGAAGTAGAGTATCGTGGTGCAATTGAAGCCAGCAAGGAAGCTCTATGGCTTTGTCAAATCCTATTTGAATTTGATCTTCATCAGTAGCATCCAACTACACTTTGGTGTGATAATCAGAGTGTCATTCAACTATGAAAATATCTGGTCCAACATCAACGTATTAAACACATTGACCTACACATACACTTACTCATAAAGCTCATTCATGATCGTGTTCTTGAAGTTTAGTATTGTTCAACCAATGCTCAAGTTGTCGATATCTTTACAAAGGCTCTCACAGAAGCGAACTTTACCAAACTTTGATATGTTCTTAGAGTTCAGGAAAATTATCATTAAGGGGGGATAGGCTCTAATTCCTCCTTCGTTCTCCTATCGTGTGACCTTTGTAAATCCTTCAATCTTATCCCAAGTTGTTCTTAAGGGAGGACGTTAGGATATTCTGACACATAGCAAATAGTTAGGTATAACTTGGTTTAGCGTAGAGTTAAGTAAAGTGTGTTTTTTTACTATGTGCATTTGTAACTTATAATCCAACGGTCATGATATGTAGTGATTCAACGATTCACTCTCTCCTCGATATTACTAACACGTGATTCATGGCTTAAAACCCGATTGGTCTACGATCTCTATTTAAAGAGCATGGAGGGTCATTTTTCTGGTAACCATTTATGAGAGAAGCTTATGTAATTTTTATTTATTTATATTAATAAATTTCCTAAATTGGCCCCGTTGGCATAGGCCATGGACTGTTTCCCTCTTCGAGGGTTTTAACCACGTCAAATAATGGTGTACTAATCTGTGATCTTTTCGTGAGCGGTGACCTTTGGTGTTTGATCTAAGGAAATTATCATGTAGATTCCTACAAGCATAACAGAGTTAAAAATTAATATGAATTCATTAAAATTCAAATGCATTCAGTAGTAACTATTTATTGTTTAAATCCATTCCTATTTTGTTTTCTCTTTCGTCAATTAACTAAAATTATTTTTTTAATTGATGAAAACCATATAAGACTTCAACCATTTTTCAATTCAGATATTTATTTATAATTTTCTTTCATAATTTTTTATTTAAAAAAGAATCGAATTGCATAAAACGATCTAATAAATTTTAAAATGCAAACTATTTTCTGAATTCAATAATTATATCAACTGTCCTCTTCCCCTAGTTAGCTAGTTCACATTCTCTCGAACTGAGAGAATATTATCCTTTTCCAATTCGAGAATAGGATTAGTTTTTTCTTTCATATTATAGTAGATATGCAATTATATTTAATTATGCATTCTATAATTCCCCTCATGTAGGGGAAAACCTTAATTGTGGCTTATATCAGCCATAAATTCTTGCTTTCTTGCATGTGAACAACAAGCAAGAATATATGATTTCTCTCTTTCTATTGGTAAGTAGTAGATATGTTATAAGCCAATATGGAGAGAGAGGGGGTAAATGGACCCAATTGCACTAGTCATAACCACTACATCAAACAGATAAGGGCTTAATTGGGGCTGTAACTGAGTGGTCTCTCTCACATGTTGATGGTCATTTTTAACCATCAACAAGGCCCTAGGTGAAAATTTTAGGAACAACACCCAAATCTTTCCTTGTCCCTATAGAAATAGCTCAAAATTTGTAGTTGTTAATGAAATCAGACTGAAATCAAGAGACACAAATTTATTCTACTCAAATTGCAGACATGAAAACATACAAAAGAAACACATGCAATCATTCAAACATAATAAACACAATATTTTTCATAGGGAACCCAATTGGGAAAAACCCCTCCTCTGTTTGTATTATATCAGATGAGAAAAAATGATCTATTACAGTGACAACTTAAATCCTTGAAGCTCAACCTACACTGCAATATTGATCTCCTCCCGAGTCTGATCTAGAAAATATTGAGCCTACACTCGATCTTCCTACACTTACGTTCTTGCACTCATTCTTCCTACACTCATTTTCCTGCACTCACGGTCCTGCACTCACTCTACTTTCACTCACTCTTCCTACACTCACATTCATGCACTCACCCTGCATGCAATCATGTTCTTGCACTTGTTTTCCTACACTTGTGTTCTTGCACTCAATCTTATTTCCTTGTGTAGTTCTGAGGAAATTATCTCATCTACTACATGAAAAAATCTTCTTTACACTCAACCGTATGAAAAATAAATAAAATTATGCCTTTTCCATCCACTCTAGTAGGAAATTCAAATTGCATGCATGATTAGAGTTATTTTTAGTAAATTAAATAGTTAACTGAGAGATCAGTGAGTTAAGAATAGTTACAACTACACAACTAAACTCATATTGAATCTATTCATGCCTAGAGTTAAAATAACTGAGTTTAACTAACTATAACTCCACTAGATTGTTAGATCTTAGCAATCAACTCATGTGGAACTCTACTTATTTCCCACAAAATTGAATTGATAGACTTAACTAAGCGACTTGGCCATGTCATTCCTACTAACTGTAACTCAATTCATCCCGTTGATGTGGAAATTTGAATTTTTCCATTTGACTAAGGCACAATTCAAATGAAGTATTTTCTTGCTACAATTTAACACTCCCTCTTATCAATAAAAGGGTTCTACACAACCACAATATTTCTCCTCTAGGGTAATGTATTGTAACATAATTAACACTCCCTCTCACTATTGTTGTTGTTGGGTGTGGAGCCTGATTTTCATCCTGATTCAGAGATCCTTGTTTTGGATGGATGTATGCCCTAGGAAAACTGTACACCCTTGCAGCGGGGGGGACTTGTCCCCCCCGCAGGGTCCCGGGTGGCTGGCCCCCCCAGCTGGGGGGTCCGGGGCAGCGGCCCTGAAGCTAAAAACAGATGTAAAATTGCCTTGTAAAAGTATAGTAATTTCTAGTCAATCTGGGCCATTCATTAGGTGGATGATCTGACGATAGAAGTTATGTTTATTTTATGGTTTTTTTCCCTAGAAGGCAACCCCTCTCTTTGAATGAGGGTATTGTATTGCAGCTGTGTAATATATGTGTATTCTCTGAGTGGGAAATAGATAGGGAGACTGTGAGAGAGAATAGAGGATATTATAGTGGATCTACTGTAGGTTTTGTCTATTCATTTTGCTAGATAATAGAAAGGAAGGACTGGCTGTTTGGGGTGGACATAGCCCAAACTGGGTGAACCACGTATATCTGTGTCTCTCTGGTTTTATGTGTTTTGTGTGCTTGTATTTTCCGCATATTTTATGTGTTTCATTGCTCCATAATATATAATTTTCTACAACCGTACGTAGCCGGCGAGGCTTAGTCGATAACCAAGTAGAAAGAAGGGTTCCTAGTTCGAGTGGGAGTATTGCTAAGATGGTAAGTTTAGGGTCGAGAAATTTAATAGCCAAAACTTCCCCGCCGTGGAAGATGCAAGATGGAAGATTTATCCGTATTAGAAAGATCTGTACCTACCATTGAGTGGAAAACAAAGAAGTCAAGCACATACGTACGTGGAATGGAACATTCTCGATAGAAAGGCACTCTAATACGAAGCAGTTCTTAAGGCATTAGTCGCCGAATATTTCATATGCAACAACAACAAGGTAGGTTTGATGCAGACGTTGGCGAAACTATATGAAAAACCCTCGGCCTCAAACAAGGTATTTCTTATGAAACGACTATTTAATATGAAGATTTCGGAAGGTGGATCTGTTGCAGACCATTTAAATGAATTTAATACAGTTACCAGTCAGTTAAGTTCTGTAGGGGTAAACTTTGATGATGAAGTTAGAGCTTTGTTATTCTTGTGCTCATTGCCAGAGAGTTGGAATGGTTTAGTAATGGCCATTAGTAACTCTGTCTCTGGATATAGTACTTTAAAGTTTGATGATGTTGTCGGTGCTATCCTTAGCGAGGAAATGCGACGGAAAAGCTCCGGTGAGACATCGGGTAATGCTTTGAGTGTAGAGTCTAGGGGAAGGAGAATGGAAAGAGGAAAGAGCTCAGGATATCGCAGTAAATCAAGAAAAGGCAGATCCAAGTCCAGATCGGGGATAGTGTGCTGGAAATGCGGAAAGAAAGGACACCTAAAGAAAGACTGTAGATCTCGAAAGGGAAAAGAAGGAGACACATAGCAAGAAAACAATCATGAAGCAAACCTGACAGATGATGTGTTACAAGATGCTTTGATTCTTTCTTTCGAAAATGTTATTGATTCTTGGGTTGTAGATTCAGGGGCTTCATTCCATGCCACACTTGATAAGAAATATTTTCATGACTATGTTCAAGGAGATTTTGGACAAGTTCGTTTGGGTGATGATAAACCCTGTAAAATTGTTGGAATGGGTAAAGTTCTTGTAAAACAACAGAATGGAAACCAATGGCTACTAAAGGAGGTAAGGCATGTTCCAGATCTGAAGAAAAAATCTGATTTCAACAGGGCAGTTAGGCGGTGAAGGTTGTGTGACAACTTTCACAGATAAAACTTGGAAGGTCACCAAAGGAGCCCTGGTAATAGCAAAAGGTGAAAAGGTTGGTACATTGTATTTATGCAATGGTATTTCTAACTATGTTAATGCTTTAAATTCCAAAGGAGCAGATGCAGCATTATGGCATCATAGGCTCGAACACATGAGTGAGAAGGGGATGAATATTCTTCACTCAAGAAATTTGTTGCCATGTTTGAAGAATGTTGATTTGGATTTCTGTGAAAATTGCATTTATGGAAAACAAAAGAGAGTCAGATTTCTCAGAGTTGGGAAAGAAAAGAAGAGCGAAAAATTGGAGCTTATGCATACAGATGTATGGGGACCTGCTCAGGTATCATCTCTTGGTGGCTCTTGTTATTATGTTACTTTTATTGATGATGCAACTAGAAAAACATGGATTTATTGTATTCAGAATAAATCTGATGTATTTGATACTTTCAAGAAATGGAAAGCTTTGGTTGAGATTGAGACAGGAAATAAGTTGAAGTGTCTCAAATCAGAAAATGGAGGTGAATATTGCAGCAAAGAGTTTGATAGGTACTGTTCAAAGCATGGAATTCGTAGAGAGAAGACAGTTCCAAGAACACCACAAGAAAATGGTGTGTCATAAAGGATGAACAGAACAATCATGGAGCGTGCAAGGTGCATGAGATTGCATGCAGGATTGCCTTTACAATTTTGGGCAGATGCTGTAGATACTGCTGTTTATCTAATAAACAGAGGGCCTTCAAGCTCCTTGGATGGTGGTATTCCAGAGGAAGCATGGACAGGTAAAAAGGTAAACTACTCCTTTTTAAAGCCTTTTGGTTGTGAGGCCTTTGTCCATATTAATAAAGAAAATAGAACAAATCTTGAGGTAAAATCAAAGAAATGTACCTTTATTGGATATGGTGTTAATGATTTTGGTTATCGCTTATATGATTATGAAAATCACAAAATCATTAGGAGAAAAGATGTAAGATTCAATGAAAAGGTCTTCTATAAGAATCAAGCCATGTGAAAAGAACAGAAAGAGAAAGCAAGAATACACTGCTTTGAAAAGATCAACAAAAGTAAAGGTGCTCGAAAATACACATCAACAACCACAAAGAATGAATAACCACCCAAACAACAGCACCTCAAACACCCAAAGGTGTGTTAGAAGATCTACCAGGATAAGCATACCCCCTGAATGATACTCTCCTTCATTATATTATTTATTGTTTACTGATTTTGGTGAACCCGATTGTTATGAAGAAGCAATGCAGGTTGAAAGCAGAAAGAAGTGGGAGCTAGCCATGGAAGAAGAGATGGACTCCTTAATGCATAATGGGACTTCGAACTTAGTCAGGTTTCCTGTAGGTAAAACTACATTGTAGAATAAATGGGTTTACAGGCTGAAGGAAGAAGATGGAGGAAAACATAGGTACAAAGATAGAATTGTGGTGAAGGGGTTTGCATAGAAGAAAGATATTGATTTTGATGAAATAGTTTCTCCTGTTGTTAAGATGACTTCAATCAGAACTATTTTAAGTCTTGTAGCAACAGAAGATTTATATCTTGAACAGTTAGATGTAAAGACAACATTTCTCCAAGGAGATTTGGAGGAAGAGATCTATATGCAACAACCAGAAGGATATGAGGTCAAAGGGAAGGAAAAATTGGTGTGCAAAAGAAGAAGAGCTTGTATGG
>CM076576.1:288345839-288480485 GCA_034641835.2 Pinus albicaulis
AACATTAATTGGCGCCGTTGCCGGGGACCGAAGATTTGAAGATTTTCCCTGGGTTTTGTTTTACATTTCCTCTAGTTGTTCAGAGAGGAGGAAATAGTACGCTGTGTTTGTTTGAAAATAGCTCTGGCTCCCAAGAAACCTCACACGAGGTCAGATACCTCTCAGTAAAAAGTTCCTGTTTTGTCTGATCCTGAGAAGCTTGTTTCAAAGAAGGGCCAGAAACCAAAAATATTAGATACACCTGAAACTACACTGCTTGCACCAGGCAGCAATTCACACATTTTCTCATCCAAGAAAGCTTCCAAGAAACTCATTTTCTCGGAAGAAGAATCATCACCATCACCTGTTCGTTTTCAAGAACCCACATTAGAAGAGCAATCTTTGGAGTTTGTGTCTTTTCCTTTTATAGAAACTCAGCCCCATATAGCTGCCATCTCTTCTGAAATCGTTCATACTCCAACTCCTATATCAGTTGTTTCACCTCATTCATCCCTACCTACAACTGGTATTCATTTTACCCCCGCTCAAGGAGCAGTTAACCCGGGCGTAAATATGGCAGTCCCTGCAGCCCCTGCTTTCTTGATGAACAGATATGCACCATTAAATCTAGCCCCACCATTACATGATATGCCTCAGGAGTACCTCAATTTTCTCCCTAGATTTACTGGTGAAGATGAAATAACCGCAGAACAGCACTTGCCCCTGTTTTGCACATTTGTAGAGAATTTAAATGTTGAACATTTAGATGTTGTTATGAGATTCTTTGTTCAGCCTCTAAGTGGAGAGGCAAGGAAATGGTTCAAAGAATTACCTAATGGTTCCATTAACGATTGGGATGCCCTAGAAATACATTTCATTGAAAGGTGGGGTGAAAAGAGGGACCATGACTATTCTTTGACAGAATTTAATGCAATCAAGAAGAAATCTGATGAAAATATGAGTGATTTTGTGAAGAGATTTAACAAATTGTATAATAGTTTGCCTGCAGAGATGAAGCCTCCTCCTATTGGAGCTAGGGTCATTTTTGCTGGTGCATTTGAACCAGAATTCAGTTTCACATTGAGGGAAATAAGGTCCCCTACGTTGGAGTAGATTCAAACTGATGCTCTGGAGATTGAGGCTAATATGTTCGCTGCTGGTAAAGTTTTAGATAAAGGAAAGGCTAAAGAAGAAGCCTCAGCTCAAGATCAGATAATTGACGATATGACTAAGGTCATAAAAAATCTGTCAAATAAATTGGTAAATTTGGAAATAGATAGTAAGCCTGCAAGACATAATAGAGGGGTTTTTAATCCCTAATTTAAAAAAACAGCCCCTGCAGATTCTACAAAGAGAAAAAAAAGATCAAGATCAGGTGCAAGCACCTTTGTACATAGAGGCGGCCCCATCCCGTTCAGCAGATGATGATGATGAGAGAGAGGATGATGCTCGAATTTATGCTGTGTATATGGAAGATGATGAAACAGAAGAAGAAGCTGAAGAAGAAGAAGTGGAAGAAAATGATATTTCATTTGATCAAGAAGAGATGGATGATTACTGCAGACAGTTCACAGACTTCATGCAATCCGAGTTGCATAAAAAGTACGATTTGAGGTCAAAGAAGAGACTAAGGACTCAAGACAATGAAGAAAAAGAATCAGAAGCAGCACCTGCTCCAATGGCGACTCCATTCCAGAATGATCAAACTAAGAAAATAGATAAGGGGAAAAATCCCATGAACGAAAAAAAAGAGAAGGAAAATAAGCAAGCATAAGCTTCTCAAACAAAAGTTAGAGATTCTAATATTTTGGAGAAAGTGGTTACTGTTTCTAATCAAAACTCAAATTCCAAGAAAGATCAAGAAGAACCTGAAAAGTTGACAAAATTAAATCAAACTTTCAGTTTGTCGAAAGAGTTGGAGAAAGTGAAGATTCAAGTACCTCTTCTTGAGTTAATGAAAACACCTGGCTATAAGAAAGAGATTGCCGAGTTTATCAATTTATCTCAGTCTGATGAAGTAGGTGA
Organism: Pinus albicaulis; assembly: GCA_034641835.2. Classification (NCBI taxonomy): domain Eukaryota; kingdom Viridiplantae; phylum Streptophyta; class Pinopsida; order Pinales; family Pinaceae; genus Pinus; species Pinus albicaulis. Next base: position 288,347,844 of record CM076576.1, read on the forward strand.
TATAGTAAATCTGCAGGAAGAGAAACTAGTGGTTACATTTGGACCTCATGTTGAAGAGGTAGATTCATCTGTCCCTCCTTTTTATATATCACTTCTGTTACATGATTTTGTTCTACATAACTTCATGCTAGATTCTGGTGCATCCCACAATCTGATGCCATTGTGTGTGATGAAAGAGTTGAATTTGAAAATCACCAAGCCATATCGAGATCTTTATTCTTTTGACTCAAAAAGGGTAAAGTGTGTGGGTCTGATTAAGGATATGTTTGTTACATTGGCTCAAATCCCAGCCAAAAGCATTATGATGGATGTTGTAGTGGAAGATATTCCTGCCAGGTTTGGTATGTTACTATCTAGATCATGGGGGGCAAAGCTTGGAGGAGTTTTGAAGCTAGATTTTACATATGCTATCATTCCCGTTTTCAATGGTGAAGAAAGGAGGTTGTATAGAGAGACTAGATTTCAAAAAACTACTACCAAGAAAGATGCAGGTAATTCACCAATTTATGGCCAAGAGAAGGATGACCTCTCTTTCTTCATGCTGCATGAAGATGCAGAATTTGCTGAAGAATTGCAAGGGCAGCTTCCTTCAGCAATTGTACATAAGGAGCTGCATTCGAACAACCTATGGAAGTGTTATTTTGATGGTGTGTTTTCCAAAGAAGGCACTGGAGCTGGTTTCATTTTTGTTTCTCCCGAAGGAAACCTTGTGCCTTTTTCTTTCAAATTGGAGTTTGAGTCCACTAATAATGTTGCAGAATATGAAGCATTAATCATTAGTTTGCAGACAGCTATGCAAATGGGAATTTAGTCTATGACTGTGTTTGGGGATTCAGAATTAATTATAAGACAGATCAAGAATTTATGTCAAACTAAACATCCTAGGTTAAGAGCATATCAGAATGAGGTCTGGGATCTGATCAAAAATTACTTTGAAGCCTTCAACTTATAGTTTGTTCCAAGGGAAGAAAATAGAATGGTTGATTCTTTGGCAGTTGCAGCAAGTAAATTCAAGCCTCCGATCAGTCCGAGACTAAGGTATGAAATTGAGATGAGACATAGACCTTCAATTCCTGACAATATTAAACACTGGCAGGTCTTTGAGGATGATGAACAGATTAAGCAGTTTCTGTTGATGATTGAAGATTTTGAAGATCATCAGATTGATTTGGAAACTGATGAAGATGAATTGGCTGGTAAGAATCTTAAAAAAAAAATTGGTGGTCAGGAAATCATTCAGTTGAAAGACAATTCTTTGCCAAGAGGCTTAGTGCCTCTGGAAAGACTGTTTGATGCAAATGACGTTGCAGTGAATCAGAAGAAAGAAAACCATGACGAACAGGTAAAAGAATGAAATTTGGGGACTCAACAGGAGCCTAAATTGATCAAATTGTTCAAAGGGATCCCGAAGGATTACAAAGAAAGGTACGTAGATCTGTTCAGAAAATTCAAAGATGTATTTTCTTGGTCCTATGATGATTTGAAAACGTATGATAAGAGTATCATACAGCATAAAATCCCACTGAAGGATGGATTCAAGCCGCATAAATAGAAACTCCGACAAATTAATCCACTATTGTTGGCTCCGATTGAAAAGGAGGTAAAGAAATTATTGCAGGAAAAAATAATTGTTCCACTCAGATATTCAGATTGGGTTTCTAATCTTGTACCAGTTCGAAAGAAAAATGGAGAGATAAGGCTGTGCGTAGATTTCAGGAATTTGAACAGGGCTTCATTGAAAGATAATTACCCTTTGCCGAAGATGGATTTTGTTTTACAAAAGGTGACTGGAGCTTATAGATTATCTATGGTGTATGGCTTTTAAGGGTATAACCAGGTGGCTGTGGAGAAATAAGATCAGAAGAAAATTGCTTTCACTACGCCATGGGGAACATTCATGTATGCTAGGATGCCTTTTGGACTAATGAATGCAGGAGCTACATTCCAAAGAGTGATGGATATTGCATTTGTTGGAGATCAGTTTGTAGTTATTTATTTGGATGATGTCACAATTTTTTCAAATTCTGATGAATAACACTTGCAGCATTTGCAGAAAGCTTTCCTGAAGTGTAGAAAGTATGGGTTATCGCTAAATCCTAAAAAGTCTTTGTTTGCTCTGGAGGAGGGTAAACTATTGGGTCATATTGTTTCTAAATAAGGAGTGAAGATTGATCCAGCAAGGGTAGAAGCAATCCAGTCAATTCCACTGCCCCGAAGTAAGAAAGATATTCAGCGATTTCTCGGAAAAATTAATTTTCTAAGAAGATTCGTTCCCAATTATGCAGAGATCGTCAAAAATATAACAGACATGTTAAAAAAGGATGTATAAGTGAAGTGGGACAAAGAGGAGTGAGAATCTTTCCAAAGGATTAAAGAAGCTTTAAAGGAAGCGCCTGTTCTCATCAGTCCAGATTATTTGAAGCCTTTTCAAAATTTCTCCTTTGCATATCCCTCGACGATTGCAGCTGTGTTATTACAGAGAAATGAAGAAAAGCACGAACATCCTGTAGCATATTTTAGTAAAGTTCTCCGAGATGCAGAATTGAAATATAATATATTGGAGAAACAAGTTTACGCTCTGGTAAAAGCATTGAAAGCTTTCAGAACTTATATCCTTCATTCTCAAATCTTAGCATATGTTCCCATTTCAGCTGTAAAGGATGTCCTAGTACAGAGCGATGTGGAAGGAAAAAGAGGAAAATGGATTGCTAAAATCCAGGAATATGACCTGGATGTAAAACCAACCAAACTAGTCAAACGATTGGGATTGGAAAAATTATCGACAGAGTCAAATTTCCAAGCATTGGGAATCAATTTGTTGGCCCCTGTAGATGAAGTCGATGGAGAAGCAGGTGATAATCAGTCAAAGACGGAAATTAAGTATAAATTTCTCTGCTCAGATTGGTACAAAGATATTATTCATTATTTGTGCTTTCTTTCTTGTCCTCCTTCAATAAGTAGAACTAAATACAGAGCTTTAAAGCTTAAGGCTCAGCCTTATGTTATAATTGAAGCAAAGTTATATTGGAAGGACCCTGCTGGTGTGTTGTTGTTATGTTTGACAGAGGAAGAAGTTTCAGAAGTAATCAAAGAATATCATGAATACCTGTGCGGAGGTCATTACAGCTGGAAGGTAACTTCTCATAAGATATTTAAATCAGGTTTCTATTGGCCATCTGTGTTTGATGATGTTTATAAAGCAGTCAAAAGTTGTCAAAAATGCCAGGTATTTGCAGAAAAGAAAAAACTAGCTCCATTACCTCTTCTCCCTGTTTTTGTTGAAGAACCTTTCAGACAATGGGGATTGGATTTCATTGGGGAAATCAATCCACCATCCAGTGGGAAATTTAAGTGGATCCTTACTGCTACGGATTATTTTACAAAGTGGGTGGAGGAAATCCCCACCAGGAAGGCAAATGATTTGGTTGTTATGAAATTTTTAGAAGAAAATATCTTTAGAAGGTTTGGATGTCCAGTAAAGATTGCGACAGATAATGCCCAAGTTTTCATCTCACTAAGGTTCATTAATTTCTGTCAGACTTACAATGTAATATTGTCTCATTCTACAGCTTATCATCCACAGGGGAACGACTTGGCAGATTCTTCTAACAAAACATTGGTAAGAATCCTGAAGAAGACAATAAATGAAAATCAAAAGAATTGGGATTCAAAGCTAGTGTTTGCGCTATGGGCAACAAGGATGACTGCTAGAAGATCCACTGGTAAGTCACCTTAAGAATTAGTATATGGTACTCAGGCATTGTTTCCCAGCCAGTTGGTGAAGCCTATGATTTCCTTCCTTCAAGATGCTCAAGCAGAACCTAATGCCATGATTAGGAGAATGAATAATGTAATAGAACTAAGTGAAAACAGAGATAAAGTTCGGGAGAATTTGCTTGCTTATCAGCAGAAAATGAAGACAATATTTGACAGGAAGGCCAAATAAATCATGTTTCAGAAGGGAGACTTAGTATTGAGATGGGATACACGAAGGGAAGACAAAGGGAAACACGGAAAATTTGATCCCTTGTGGTATGGCCCATTCAAAATTAATGAAGTCAGAGGGAATAATACTTTCATGTTGGAAAATATTGAAGGAGAAGTGTTGGATATGCCTGTGAATGGGAAATATCTCAAGCATTGTTTTCGGCATTAAACAGTTGTTCGATCATCATTGTATATATCCGGTGTGATCATTGTACATTTCCATCAAGCAATGTTTGACTCCATGCCCGAGGTGAAGGCACTAATCTGCAGGTTCTTAGTGTTTTGTCGTAAAAACACTATCCCCAGGTGGAGCCAGATGTTGTGGATCATCTTTTGCATATCCTTTTTATTTTTTATTTCGAAAATAAAAAAAAATAAAAAATCTGGAAATTCAAAAAATATGCTATAGTTTTAATACTATATCATAAAAAACAAATAAAATGTTTTTATAAATCTCGATGTGTTATCACTCAGGTTTTCCTAGAAGTTGTGTAAGAGGAAATTATACCCGAGGTAACCACAAACCAATCTTTTAGATGCAGAATCTAGCCAATCTGCATCCAGAGAGGGCTCTCTCTTTATGATTTATCTTTGTTTCTTGAATGGTTTTAGGCTAGTTATAGTTTCAAAGTTTGTTTTGGGAAAATGGTGGAATCCAAAAACTAAGGGCAAGGTTGAGGGCTTTCAGTCCATTGGGCTATGGAGTCAAAGGATGGCTTAACTGGATTTCTATTTTAACACAAGATGGTATTACAGGGCAAGATAGCTAGACAGAGAACAATCCTTAAAATTTAAAGTGGATGGATGATCTTGAAGGGATAAAAGGTAATAAGAATCTTTCACTCATGTTCAAGAGAAAGAAGAGAAATGACTACAAGCAAAGAGCAATGAAGGATTCTTTGTTATAGTAATCAACAATGATTAAATTAGCGAAGCAGGAGCATTTAAGAATTCATGCTTATAACTAATTTAAAAGAAAACATTAAGAATAATAACATTTGAAAACAGAGTACAATTAAGCAAATTCTGTTTCAATCCTTTATGTAAATTATTCAGAAATGGATATGATGATATGATAAACTAATATAAAATTTCAGACAAAGGGTAGAAACACTTATTGAACTGTAGTCCAACACATGAATCCTGCAACAAGTCCAGTGCTTCAAAACGCCATCCAGCAAGCCACAAGTAAATTTCTCCAAAAGCTTTTATTCCTAAAATCTCAATGTTACAGCAGAGTAATAGAATCCACCCCAAATGCTTCCAAGAGTGGAGTATTTATACAAATTCTAAACTAAAATATCTTGAAACAAATATCAAAATTGGTTCACAAATCTCTCCAACTATTTACATAAATAGAACTAAAGTAAATGACACTCAAAATATTTGACACTATTTTTGATGGATAGGTGATGACAAAGAGGAGAATTCGAATTTGATCCAAATCTTAGTTGATGATGAGGCATCCAAGTCACTAACTGCTTCCTTTCTTTGTGCAATCTGCTCCAACAATTCTGCAAACTTAGGGTCCAATGATATCTTCGTATTTCTCAATCCGTAATAGATATCTAAAAAGTGAAAGAGGTTATTGTGGATAAATATGTTGGTGAGATAAACCTCTTTCACGTTCCTAAAATTCCTCTCCAGCTGTGCATAATATTCTCTGTAAAAAATGTGTGTAAAATAGAGTTTTACAGAGTCTGAAAAATGGCCTGTAAAGATGCGCATGTATCTCTCATTATAAAACCACTGTGCAAAAACTGAGATAGGTTTTTGTAGATGGGTCTCTTAGGAACAAAAACCGCCTTCAGTTTTGTGAAATGTATTTTTAATTGGCCACAATATTCTCTGCAAAATGATGACTTGACTGTAATTTTCTGCAAAAAGTGCTTTTCAACATTGTTTAGTATTTCCAAAACCATAATAGCTGTTAGGAAAGTGAGAGAGGTTTTTGTAGATGGTACTCTTAAGAACATAAACCTCCTTCAGTTTTGCAAAATTCATCTTGTATTGGTCACAATATTTTCTGCAAAATAATGACTAAAACATGTAATTTCTGCAAAAATTTTCCTTCTTGTTATGTTTTTTCATGTTTTTACTTTCTTGCTCTTTTGACTGTTTTACTTTCACTTTAGACAAACTTCAATTTTGGTGAAAGTAATTTCATTTATTTTTACCATTTTACTGCCTCTGTAACTTCATTTTTACTGTTTACCTTTGACTGCTCTGTAACTTCATTTTTACTTTCACTCTGACTTTTACCTGATACATTTTAACCACTGATACTCTTTAATCCTGATACTCTTTGATTGTTCTTTACTGTGTTAGACTGAGCAGTAATTGGGAAAAGGACATTCTGGTTAGGGGACATTACTGCACTTTGAGTTGGATCATAGTTAGAATGGCAATAGTGGACAATTTCTGGGAAAATAATGACTGAGGGGATGAGATACCTTGGGAGATTGGATTCCCACAACCCTATAAGATCTTGCCCCTTTGAGTATTCGTCTCTGCAGCGACAATAGCTCAATAGGGGACTTTCATCAAAATGCAGGTCTTTAATTTGGAAATCTTCATCTATTAGAGGTAAATAGTCTAATTCCCGGTGAGGAGCATTCAAAGGAGTGATATTTAGAGCAGTTGGGGCCTCCATTTTGGTTCTTGTGGATTCAAAATGGAGGTTTTCGTTTTTCTTGTAGACCGGGCGGGATATCTGACAAAAGAGGAAATTGGAACAATTCGCAGGTTTGGGAAGCAAATTCACAGGTTTTAAATCTTCAATGAGGACTCAGAGAGGATTTTTAACCATTTTTTCAGAGAAAAAACAAAGGAAACTAAGCTTGACTTGTAGTCGGGGCGCGAAATGATAAATACCTGTTTTTAGATGGAAACTGGTTCTTTAACAGGTAATGAGCAATGGCGGGGACGTTCTTCAACACGGGCGCAGCGGAATTTCGGAGTAAATTGGTGTATTTGCAGTGAAATTTGAAAATTGCAGCGGGAGCTCTGTCGCTTTCAGAAACAAAAAATTACTGAAAAACACGAAAAATGGCTTATTTACAAGTCAAAAGGGTTTTTGTTTTTTTCGAGGTGATGACGTCATCGACGTACGGGGTGACGTAGGGAAGTGGGGCCGGCGGTATGCGGTAAGTGGTAAGCGGTGAGCCCGCACCGCTTATGGACGAGGGCGGTAAAAGTCGCGGGGGGAGCGATTCCATAGTTTTAACGCCACGTGGAATGCTGACTTTTCAAAAACCGCCCATCCCCCGCTGGTTAACATGCTGGCAAGGGATGGGCAACGGGATTGATGATCACCGTTGATCAACGAACGGATGATCCAACGGCTGAAAGGGATGGGGACTTGTGCGATTTCAAAGGTGGGCCCGTCAAAGTTTAAAAAGGTTTTAATGCGTAATGTAATCATCCCGGGGAAAAGTTAATAAGTGGCAATGGTTGTTAATTAGTCCAAATGATTAATTAACCCCGTGAAATTATGAAATGGATTGCGGCGGAGTTTGGCCAGGTGGAATGCCACGTGGAATGCTGACGGTGGCATAGACTTTCGCAAAGTTTATTGACATGTTTTGGTATTAAACATACTTGTCGTATGTCTAAAGTTTTTTGTATATATTTTTATTATATGGTAAATTAATCAATACATAACTAATTCACCATAGGGGCGGGGATTAATGTTATAAAGATATATTTCACCAAAGGGTTTGTAAGATGGGGTTTTATTTTTAATGTGCGGGAATATATACTTTGGTAAAACATTATAATAAAGGGTTTTGGGGATATTTATAGAAAAGGGAGTTATATACTTAGGAAAAGGGATTTCACTAGGGATTTAATATAGTAAAATTAAATGTTAATATGGCAGAGGATAAGGAAACTCAAAATATTTTTACCTATCTAAGAAAGTGATCACTAGTGAAGTAAATTGCAACATTTTATCTCCAACACTTCTTAGAATAGCAATTTTATCTTGAGGGATTTTTATGAAATTATGGCATCACTTTCCTAAGTAAAATGTGATTTTTCTTAGGAGAAAGTCAAAAATGGAAGATAACAATGATGAATTATCTCTAGTACTTAGGTCTTTTTGATCATTAGGCCGAGGGTCCGGTCCCTCCAGAAGTCAAGGAAATGCCTTGAGCCCCTTTGATCTCAAATTACCTTAGTACTTTTGGGGAAATTAGTAAAACTCTTGAGGGGGAAAAAATGATGAGGGAGGTTAATGAATTTGACTTTGCTTGCTGTGATTTTCCAGTGTATTTCCTGCTTTAGTACTTGTGATGAAAGTAAATGATTAACCAACATGTAGCAGCACCATTCATCAGATAACACTTTGCAGCACCATCTACCTACCCTATCTACTTAACACTACCATTTTGTCTTCTTTATTAGGGTGCATTTAGACTTGCAAACCCTTTTCAATCTTTTTCTTTTTTACAAGGCAAATCTATCTAATTCTACCCTTATTACATCCAAGGGCTCAGATTAAACTGTTGAGCACCTTTTATTCACTCTACCTAGCTACTTATCTGCCAAGATTAAACAGTTTGGCTAGATATTTATTCTCTAATCTATAACATGAAATTGAAATATGACTAAGCCAAGTTTAAACAGTTTGACTTATTCATGAATTGTGGCAAAAGTTTCACAAGTTGCACACAATTGATTTATTACAACAGAGTAAAAATTAGTGGCATTTGGATTTGCACACTTTCCTTGGTCTATTTTTTGCTTGGGGTTCATTTTTTCTCTTTTTGACCATTTTTATTCTTTATACCCTTTGATCTTTCTTTTAGGGTATACCCTCTTTACATTTTTTAAATTTTTTGATTTTTTTGGTTTTCAAGAATATGGAACACCTTTGCTCAAGTAAGAAGGTTTGAACATATTCCATAATTCAATCAAGACAATCATGAAAGATGAAACCTATTGATATAGGAGGCTAACACTGGCTCCACTTGGGGATGGCTTTTCCTTGTGGAAAGTCAAGAACAACAAATCAGATGCCTAAACATGTCTTCAAACTAAACTATGTAATCTCCTTCTTCTGGTAGCTTTATTGTACATATGATAGTGAAACTTTTGAAGCTTAGGGCCTTCACTTCGGGCTTCAACTTCAAGAAGTCACCATCCAATTAAAACTGATGCATTAGCTGTGGCTGAAAATATTGAATTGAATATAGTCCTTTTTCTGCAACCTGAAATCTAATCTTGAAAGTTAAAACAACACACAAAAATTTTCAAACCAACTTAATGAAAAACTAGTTGTAAATTGAAAACTAAAAAAAATGCTCAAAATTCTGAGCTTATTAGCACTCATCTACCTACTCAATCTACTGTTCAACTGCTAGTTAGGTAAAATGAAATAGCCAATGCAACCAGTCAAGCATTATGTACTTTGATAGATTTTGTTGCATTTTCTTGTTGATTATCAAAATTGTACTTCTGCAACCTATTAGAAACTTGTCAACAAATGAGAGGATAAGGAAACACTTGATTTCCTTTGTTGACTCTAGAAACTATACAAAAGGATCTTCCAAAATATATACACTGATGTTTAACTGATCTGAACAACTGTACATCTGTTCTGGATGGCCTCCATACCATGAATATGAAGTGCTATTTTCATCTTTATCTCCCTGTAAACTTTCAGATAAGATTTGTGATGATATTCCTACTGATTGTAATGTTTGAGTGTTGAATCCTTTATCATCTTGATTTTGAAAATCATAGTTAGTTAATAGAGGAATGCTTTGAATGCCTTCAATATTCAACATGTATGCTATTGGATCCTGAAAATCTTGGGAAAATTGCTGGAACCTATGACATATAAAATTCCATGGGACTTCATAAACTTCAACAAGTTTCCCATTATTTTCTTTAAATATGTTATACCACATTTCCTTTAAAAGCTGAAATGGTTCAAAAAATAGTGGTATGGAACTTTCTTGCGTCATTTGATCATTTATTTCAATGGGAACTGATAACTGCAATTGTGAAACTGAAAAATCTTGATTAATAGTTTCATTATCTTCTTTGTTGTCAATCACAATTCTTAAAGATTGCTGATTATTGATGGCATGATAGTTTTCTCTAATGAACTGAAATGAAGCAAAACAAAGAGGTAAAGAATCTTCACTTATTTCCACATTTTCTGCTCTTCCTTCCTCACTCTCATGGCTAATCTGTATTGGCTGATCACTGTCTTCAATCTGCTGAAACTGCATTTATTCATCCTCCAAACTAGCTTCTGATATCTCTGTAAAGTTAGCTTGACTTTGGAGAACATAAATATCATCATAATGATCATACTTAGGCAAATCATCAAAATAAGGAATGTCATCAAACATACACATTAGAACAACAGATTCCTCTTCCTCATATTGATTTGTAAATTCATTTTCTGATTTATGATAATTTGAATTAAGAGGAATTTTTTCATGGCTATCAAACTCTTCTATTTCTTCATGGTGATTTTGAATAACAAATTCTTCTTTCATAGTGATCTCATGTGTTATTTCATCTAGTTTTCTTACCAAAAGGTTGAGTTTTACCTCTGCAATGTTTTTCCTTTCCTCTTCTTCTACTTTCAACTTTTCCTGTTTGATTTGGAGATTAACTTCCACATCAACTGCAATATTTTGCATCTGTACAAGTGTTTTTGGATCTCTTTCTCTTAACCGAAATTCTATTTATGAATCAAAGGCACTTGGATAATGCAAGAGAGCTGAATCATGAGGAGGTCTAATATTTTTTGGCATTGAATAATAAACTTGATTAAATCTGTCAGAAAATTGTTGTATCGTTTCATTTGAATGTCTTTTTAATTGATTATATTCTTCCATGATCACAAAATGATTAACTTTGATTATCCATCTATCAAGGAAAAATTTGATAAACTGTTGAAAATTTGAGATGCTAGCATTAGGCAGATTTTTGAACCAACTCTTTATTCTATTTTGCAAAGAAAGAGCAAAAAGTCTGATTTTAACATCATCTTCATCAATCTCAAATAAATCCAAATAATTTTCAAAACCTTGAATATGTTTTTGGGCAGTGATACCATTTTCTCCATCAAATCTAGGAAGATACTTGTAGTATTTTTCAGGAAAATCATGGAGTAAAGGAGGTAGAATAAGGGGCTTATATCTATCTGGAACTTTATATGGCAAAGGGATATGTACAGGGATTGTAAGATCAGTTTTGATTATTTGAGGCTTCTTAATTGGAAAATGATCATCATTAGATTCATAAGAAAGCTGCTCAAAGAGATTAGAAGAATTATTATTTACAATCTTCAAAGGAAAATAACTAAAAACTAATCTAAGATCTTCTATAAAATACAATATACATTGAAAAAAATTCTTAATGAAAAAGAACATAAAGTCTTGGATTAAGATCCAAGTTGAAAGCCTGATCTTTCCATATTGTCCTTTGAGGTTCATTCCTCCAGTGGAGTTTTGATTGTGAAATTGATTTGGAGTCGCCAGGTGGATGATTTTAACCTTTGTGTGTCTGATCCTTGTCCACCATCATAGATCAGATCTAAACCTGTAAAACAATTTTGAAGAAAAAGTTAGTTCTTCAGGAAACCAAATTTTGAGTATTTTATGATTATTTTGTTTTTTTTTTTATGAATTTTCAAAACAACTTCTATGATTTCTTTAAGAAATTTAAGTTTTTTAATTAAAATTTTCTCAAAGATTTATTGAACTAGAGAGTCTGATTGAATGTTTTGAATCCAAAGTTCAGTTTATAAGCTAAACCAGAGATAGACTGAAGGAGCATTTATTTACTTTTGCAATTGCAATGCAAAAGCAGTTTCAAAGGCTTCCTGGCTGATCTTCAGACTCTGTCTATAGCTTATAAATGAACAATATTAACAAATAAAAATGATTCAGATCCCCAGTATGGTCGCCACTATGTTATCACTCAGGTTTTCCTAGAAGTTGTGTAAGAGGAAAGTATACCCGAGGTAACCACAAACCAACCTTCAGATGCAGAATCTAGCCAATCTGCATCCAGAGAAGGCTCTCTCTTTATGATTTATCTTTGTTCTTAGAAGGTTTTAGGCTAGTTATAGATCCAAGAGTTTGTTTGAAAATGGTGGAATCTGCAAACTAGGGGCAAGGTTGAGTTTGAGTCCATTGAGCTGTAGGTCAAAGGATGGCCCTGCTGGATTTCTATTCTAAGCACAAGATGGTATTCTGAGGCAAGATAGCTGGAGAGAACAATCCTTAAAATTTAAAGTGGATGGGTTGATCTTGAAGGGATGAAAGGCAACTAAGAATCTTTCACCATATTCAAGAGAAAGAAGAGAAATGACTACAAGAAAAGAGCAATGAAGGGTTCTTTGTTATAGTAATCAACAATGATTAAATTAGCAAAGCAGGAGCATTTAAGAATTCATGCTTATAACTAATTCAGAAGAAAACATCAAGAATAATTACATTTGAAAACAGAGTACAATTAAGCAAATTATGTTTCAATCCTTTATGTAAATTATTCAGAAATGGATAAGATGGTATTGTAAACTAATATAAAATTTCAGACAAAGGGAAGAAACACTTATTGAACTGTAGTCCAACACATGAATCGTGCAACAAGTCCAATGCTTTAAATCGTCATCCAGTAAGCCACAAGTAAATTTCTCCAAAAACATTACAGAAATCCTCGATATTCTAATGATATAGGAATACCCCAAATGCTTCCAAGAGTGGAGTATTTATACAAATTCAAAACTAAAATATCTTGAAACAAATATCAAAATTGGTTCACAAATCTCTCCAACTATTTTACATAAATAGAACTTAATTAAAGGACACTCAAACTAATGCATCTATTTGGCACTATTTTGTATGGATAGGTGATGACAAAGAGGAGAATTCAAATTTGATCCAACTCTTAGTTGATGATGAGGCATCCAAGTCACTAACTGCTTCCTTTCTTTGTGCAATCTGCTCCAACAATTCTGCAAACTTGGGGTCCAATGATATATTCGTATTTCTCAATCCGTAATAGATATGTAAAAAGTGAAAGAGGTTATTGTGGATAGATATGTTGGTGAGATAAACCTCTTTCACTTTCCTAAAATTCCTCTCCAGCTGTGCATAATATTCTCTGTAAAAAATATGTGTAAAACAGAGTTTTACAGAGTCTGAAAAATGGACTGTAAAGATGCGCATGTATCTCTCATTATAAAACCACTGTACAAAAACTGAGATAGGTTTTTGTAGATGGGTCTCGTAGGAACAAAAACCTCCTTCAGTTTTGTGAAATGTATTTCTAATTGGCCACAATATTCTCTTCAAAATGATGACTTGACTGTAATTTTCTGCAAAAAGTGCTTTTCAACATTGTTTAATATTTCCAAAACCATAATAGCTGTTAGGAAAGTGAGAGAGGTTTTTGTAGATGGTACTCTTAAGAACATAAACCTCCTTCAGTTTTGCAAAATTCATCTTTTATTGATCACAATAGTTTCTGCAAAACTATGACTAAAATATGCAATTTCTGCAAAAATGTTCCTTCTTGTTGTATTTTTCATCTTTTCACTTTTTGTTCCTTTGACTGTTTTACTTTCACTTTAGATAAACTTCAATGTTGGTGAAAGTATTTTCATCTCTTTTTACCATTTTACTGCCTCTGTAATTACTTTTACTGTTTTACCTTTGACCGCTCTGTAACTTCATTTTTACTTTCACTCTGACTTTTACCTGATACACTTTAACCACTGATACTCTTTAATCCTGATACTCTTTGATTGTTCTTTACTGTGTTAGAATGAGCAGTAATTGGGAAAAGAACATTCTGGTTAGGGGCATTACTGCTCTTTGAGTTGGATCATAGTTAGAATGGCAATAGTGAATGATTTCAGGGAAAATAAGGACTTAAGGAATGAGATACCTTGGGAGATTAGATTCCCACAGACCTATAAGATCTTGCCCTTTTGAGTATTCGTCTCTGCAGCGACAATAGCTCAATAGGGGACTTTCATCAAAATACAGGTCTTGTATTTGGAAATCTTCATCTATCAGAGGTAAATAGTCCAAATCTCGGTGAGGAGCATTCAATAGAGTGATATTTAGAGCTGTCGGGGCCTCCATTTTGGTTCTTGTGGATTCAAAATAGAGGTTTTCGTTTTTTCTTGCAGACCGGGCGGGATATCTGACAAAAGAGGAAATTGGAACAATTCGCAAGTTTGGGAAGCAAATTCACAGGTTTTAAATCTTCAATGAGGACTCAGAGAGGATTTTTAACCACTTTTTCAGAGAAAAAACAAAGGAAACTAAGCTTGACTTGCAGTCGGGGCGCGAAATGATAAATACCTGTTTTTAGATGGAAACTGGTTCTTTAACAGGTAATGAGCAATGGCGGGGACGTTCTTCAACACGGGCGCAGCGGAATTTCAGAGTAAATTGGTGTATTTGCAGTGAAATTTGAAAATTGCAGCGGGAGCTCTGTCGCTTTCAGAAACTAAAAATAACTGAAAAAACACGAAAAATGGCTTATTTACAAGTAAAAAGGGTTTTTGTTTTTTTCGAGGTGATGACGTCATTGACGTACGGGGTGACGTAGGGAAGTGGGGTCGGCGGTATGCGGTAAGTGGTAAGCGGTGAGCCCGCACCGCTTATGGACGAGGGCGGTAAAAGTCGCGGGGGGAGCGATTCCATAGTTTTAACGCCACGTGGAATGCTGACTTTTCAAAAACCGCCCATCCCCCGCTGGTTAACATGCTGGAAAGGGATGGGCAGCGGGATTGATGATCACCGTTGATCAACGAACGGATGATCCAACGGCTGAAAGGGATGGGGACTTGTGCGATTTCAAAGGTGGGCCCGTCAAAGTTTAAAAAGGTTTTAATGCGTAATGTAATCATCCCGGGGAAAAGTTAATAAGCGGCAATGGTTGTTAATTAGTCCAAATAAATAATTAACCCCGTGAAATTATGAAATGGATTGCGGCGGAGTTTGGCCAGGTGGAATGCCACGTGGAATGCTGACGGTGGCATAGACTTTCGCAAAGTTTATTGACATGTTTTGGTATTAAACATACTTGTCGTATGTCTAAAGTTTTTTGTATATATTTTTATTATATGGTAAATTAATCAATACATAACTAATTCACCATAGGGGCGGGGATTAATGTTATAAAGATATATTTCACCAAAGGGTTTGTAAGATGGGGTTTTATTTTTAATGTGCGGGAATATATACTTTGGTAAAACATTATAATAAAGGGTTTTGGGGATATTTATAGAAAAGGGAGTTATATACTTAGGAAAAGGGATTTCACTAGGGATTTAATATAGTAAAATTAAATGTTAATATGGCAGAGGATAAGGAAACTCAAAATATTTTTACCTATCTAAGAAAGTGATCACTAGTGAAGTAAATTGCAACATTTTATCTCCAACACTTCTTAGAATAGCAATTTTATCTTGAGGGATTTTTGTGAAATTATGCATCACTTTCCTAAGTAAAATGTGATTTTTCTTAGGAGAAAGTTAAAAATGGAAGATAACAATGATGAATTATCTCTAGTACTTAGGTCTTTTTGATCATTAGGCCGAGGGTCCGGTCCCTCCAGAAGTCAAGGAAATGCCTTGAGCCCCTTTGATCTCCAATTACCTTAGTACTTTTGGGGGAAATTAGTAAAACTCTTGAGGGGGAAAAATGATGGGGGAGGTTAATGAATTTGACTTTGCTTGCTGTGATTTTCCAGTGTATTTTCTGCTTCAGTACTTTTGATGAAAGTAAATGATTAACTAACATGTAGCAGCATCATTCATCAGATAACACTTTGCAGCACCATCTACCTACCCTATCTACTTAACACTACCATTTTGTCTTCTTTATTAGGGTGCATTTAGACTTGAAAACCCTGATCAATCTTTTATTTTTACATGATGAATCTATCTATTTCTACCCTTATTACATCCAAGGGCTCAGATTAAACTGTTGAGCACCTTTTATTCACTCTACCTAGCTACTTATCCGCCAAGATTAAACTGTTTGGCTAGATATTTATTCTCTAATCTATAACATGAAATTGAAATATGACTAAGCCAAGTTTAAACAGTTTGACTTATTCATGAATTGGGGCAAAAGTTTCACAAGCTGCACACAATTGATTTATTACAACAGAGTAAAAATTAGTGGCATTTGGATTTGCACACTTTCCTTGGTCTATTTTTTGCTTGGGGTTCATTTTTCTCTTTTTGACCATTTTTATTCTTTTTACCCTTTGATCTTTCTTTTAGGGTATACCCTCTTTACATTTTTTAAATTTTTTGATTTTTTTGGTTTTCAAGAATATGGAACACCTTTGCTCAAGTAAGAAGGTTTGAACATATTCCATAGTTCAATCAAGACAATCATGAAAAATGACACCTATTGGTATAGGAGTCTAACACGATGCACATAAAAGTAGTCATAAAGCTTTATTTTGATATGTATATTCTCGAGCTTAAGCATCGAGCAGCTTCCCGAGCGGAAGTGGTGTTCGCGGAAGAGGGGTTCCGGATTAGTCATTACGGTGGGGAAAATAGCTCGTTAATTATCAACACCGGACCCCCCGTAGTTGACTGGTCAAATCTGGAGCGAGTCATGATCAACGGCTGAGATTCATTACGAGGGGTATAGGTTGAAGATTTCCGCCGTACTCCCAGACCCCCCGTAGTGATGTCATCAGGAAAGTGGGAAACAACTATCAAGATTTATACACGTCATTTTGGCATTTATTGCAGATCTTCGTAACTGTTAAATGGCCCATTGTCTCATTCTCATTTGTCTTTGGTTCTTTTTCCTTTGAGTCGTGCTCCCGCCATCTTTCTGTTGTCCAAATACCCCATGAATTATTTGTACACCTTGCTTGTGTTTGACACACAACAGAATGCTCTTCCTATTGCATGGGTTATCTCATCGCAGAATGGATTGACGGACATCTTACAGTGCTTGCCAGCACTCATGGAGAGAGGTCGACAAGTTCAACCTACATGGACAATAAATGCCTTCATGATAGGTGATGCATTGGTCGACGTTGATGCACTAAGTGCTATAACTGGATCTCGAGTTTTGCTCTACGTATGGCACTTCAGGAGAGCATGGTTGAAGAATATGGACAAGTTGGCCACTTGTGGGAAGAATGTTCGAAAGATGTTTATAATGTTGGGTGAAATCATGAATTCTTGTCATGACCCAGATGTGATATCCCGAGCTATAAATGCATTCTATCTTGACTTTGCAGCAGAGGAGCGGTTCTTGGAATATTTTTCAACAAATTGGATGGTGGGTGAAAATTTTCATATGCGGGCAAAATGTTACATAAATTTCTGTCATGCCAACCAAGAAACAAATTGTTCCATTGAATCCTATCATTGTTTTCTGAAAAGAAAATATCTTTGTGATCGTAGAAAGGAGTCCTTACAGGGAATGGATTGGTTAATCTTCACATTACTAAAAAGGGTGAAATTATGTTACTGGAATATGGCTTCTCTGAAAAATTATAGTCTTGTAAATAACTATAGGTTGGAGCACATGTATGAAACATCTGTAGACAAAGCAAAGAGACTTCCTGAAGACCATTGTGTTTGGGATGAGCACATTGAAAATGCATTCTGGGTTCAGAGTCAGTCATTGTCGAATGCATACCTTGTGTTGTTTTCAGGGCAGACTTTCAGTTCATGTAATTGCCCATGGGCGTTGAGAGGCAAATTTTTGGCGTTGAAGAAGATGGTGTTGTAAATGCCAATGATAAAAATACAAAGAAGAACAGGTTTGCCTTCATGCTGGACTGAGAAAGGAGATATCATATCATGGAAGTTTTATGAAGATCAGTTAACATTTGCAAAAAGCAGAGCAGATGGCAAGCATGAAAAGACACAATTTCTAAAGGGAGAAACGGTGTTTAACTTCTTACAAAGGCATTTCCATCTGCTATGGATGGTGAAGACATTATTCACAGGAAGTCTTTCTCACAGTCAGGCTGTTGTATTTAGATTGGAATATCTTAGTTACAAGAATTCTTCGACAACTCAAGATAAGCTATGGAAAGAATGCAAGAGATTTTCAATGGACACAGCAACTCCAGCTGCTCAGCCACAAGTAGCCATTCAGCCACAAGTAGTTGTTGAGACAACAACTATCTCAGGAGCACCAGTTCACATAGATTAGAAACTTTCAAATTTTTATTATGTTTTTAGTGAAATCATATAAATGTAATAGATTTTTTTCGAGGCATGTGCCTCCATCACAGTTAGTAGTTTAAGCAGTTAGAGTTAGTTAGAACTGTTAGAATCAGTTTCGTCACTGGAAACTGTTTTGGTCATATTGTATTTAAAGACAATTGGAAGAGGGAAGAAGGTTCCGAGTTTTGAACCTTGAAGCTAAATTTTGTACTGGAGAACACTGAATCAATAAAAAGTTTTGCAAGTTTCCTTCATTCTATTTATGCTGAATAGTTTCTCAATTTTCATTATGTTTCCCATGTCTGTGAATAAAATAGAGTAATTTGAGCTGTGGGTCTCTAGATACATGTGTATTTAAGAGTTAAATAAACCTTAATCGGCGCTCCTCTATTTTAACGTTGTTATTACTCATTTCTTCAGGATTTTACACTGATAGATTCTGTTTCAAGCAGCATATCAAGTTGAAATCCTTCCTTTCTTGTTTCTTCAGTCCACTCATTTCGGCATAAGGAGAATATGGCATTGCAAAATATTGTATGGGTTTAATATTTGAAGTTTATATTATTAATGTTTGAAGTTTCATAAAACAGAGACAAATTACTTTTGTTTGTGACATAATCTTTAATGTCTTGAGCACGGATTCCTTTACACAGCAGGGAATTGTTTCTCAAAGAACAACACAGTGCATGAGCATCTCTATTGTAGGGAAAATTTGAAGGATGAAACTTTATCTTAAAATTTACAAACCATGGCAAATCTTACTAGTCCCTAATATGCAATTTGTAAAAAATTTGGCAATATTTTTGTAGAAATATTTAGATTTCTAATGATTTTATATTATGCGATATAATATTTTGGCAATTTTTAAGGTAAAATAATGATGCAATATAAAATTTGGCCGAATAATTTTAGAAAAAAATGGAAATTAACGAACCTTTTTTTTGGAAAAAGCATCGAAAATTAGCCCACCTGTGAATATTAGCCCCTAAAATTTTCCCTGCTCCATTGTTGATTGGTTTCACTGATTCTAATTGGGCTGGTGACCCTGATGATTGAAAGTCTACTATAGGTTATGTATTCACTCTTGGTTCAGGACCTATTACCTAGTATTGTAAGAAACAAAGTTCCATCTCTCTATCTTTGGTAGAAGTAGAGTATCGTGGTGCAATTGAAGCCAGCAAGGAAGCTCTATGGCTTTGTCAAATCCTATTTGAATTTGATCTTCATCAGTAGCATCCAACTACACTTTGGTGTGATAATCAGAGTGTCATTCAACTATGAAAATATCTGGTCCAACATCAACGTATTAAACACATTGACCTACACATACACTTACTCATAAAGCTCATTCATGATCGTGTTCTTGAAGTTTAGTATTGTTCAACCAATGCTCAAGTTGTCGATATCTTTACAAAGGCTCTCACAGAAGCGAACTTTACCAAACTTTGATATGTTCTTAGAGTTCAGGAAAATTATCATTAAGGGGGGATAGGCTCTAATTCCTCCTTCGTTCTCCTATCGTGTGACCTTTGTAAATCCTTCAATCTTATCCCAAGTTGTTCTTAAGGGAGGACGTTAGGATATTCTGACACATAGCAAATAGTTAGGTATAACTTGGTTTAGCGTAGAGTTAAGTAAAGTGTGTTTTTTTACTATGTGCATTTGTAACTTATAATCCAACGGTCATGATATGTAGTGATTCAACGATTCACTCTCTCCTCGATATTACTAACACGTGATTCATGGCTTAAAACCCGATTGGTCTACGATCTCTATTTAAAGAGCATGGAGGGTCATTTTTCTGGTAACCATTTATGAGAGAAGCTTATGTAATTTTTATTTATTTATATTAATAAATTTCCTAAATTGGCCCCGTTGGCATAGGCCATGGACTGTTTCCCTCTTCGAGGGTTTTAACCACGTCAAATAATGGTGTACTAATCTGTGATCTTTTCGTGAGCGGTGACCTTTGGTGTTTGATCTAAGGAAATTATCATGTAGATTCCTACAAGCATAACAGAGTTAAAAATTAATATGAATTCATTAAAATTCAAATGCATTCAGTAGTAACTATTTATTGTTTAAATCCATTCCTATTTTGTTTTCTCTTTCGTCAATTAACTAAAATTATTTTTTTAATTGATGAAAACCATATAAGACTTCAACCATTTTTCAATTCAGATATTTATTTATAATTTTCTTTCATAATTTTTTATTTAAAAAAGAATCGAATTGCATAAAACGATCTAATAAATTTTAAAATGCAAACTATTTTCTGAATTCAATAATTATATCAACTGTCCTCTTCCCCTAGTTAGCTAGTTCACATTCTCTCGAACTGAGAGAATATTATCCTTTTCCAATTCGAGAATAGGATTAGTTTTTTCTTTCATATTATAGTAGATATGCAATTATATTTAATTATGCATTCTATAATTCCCCTCATGTAGGGGAAAACCTTAATTGTGGCTTATATCAGCCATAAATTCTTGCTTTCTTGCATGTGAACAACAAGCAAGAATATATGATTTCTCTCTTTCTATTGGTAAGTAGTAGATATGTTATAAGCCAATATGGAGAGAGAGGGGGTAAATGGACCCAATTGCACTAGTCATAACCACTACATCAAACAGATAAGGGCTTAATTGGGGCTGTAACTGAGTGGTCTCTCTCACATGTTGATGGTCATTTTTAACCATCAACAAGGCCCTAGGTGAAAATTTTAGGAACAACACCCAAATCTTTCCTTGTCCCTATAGAAATAGCTCAAAATTTGTAGTTGTTAATGAAATCAGACTGAAATCAAGAGACACAAATTTATTCTACTCAAATTGCAGACATGAAAACATACAAAAGAAACACATGCAATCATTCAAACATAATAAACACAATATTTTTCATAGGGAACCCAATTGGGAAAAACCCCTCCTCTGTTTGTATTATATCAGATGAGAAAAAATGATCTATTACAGTGACAACTTAAATCCTTGAAGCTCAACCTACACTGCAATATTGATCTCCTCCCGAGTCTGATCTAGAAAATATTGAGCCTACACTCGATCTTCCTACACTTACGTTCTTGCACTCATTCTTCCTACACTCATTTTCCTGCACTCACGGTCCTGCACTCACTCTACTTTCACTCACTCTTCCTACACTCACATTCATGCACTCACCCTGCATGCAATCATGTTCTTGCACTTGTTTTCCTACACTTGTGTTCTTGCACTCAATCTTATTTCCTTGTGTAGTTCTGAGGAAATTATCTCATCTACTACATGAAAAAATCTTCTTTACACTCAACCGTATGAAAAATAAATAAAATTATGCCTTTTCCATCCACTCTAGTAGGAAATTCAAATTGCATGCATGATTAGAGTTATTTTTAGTAAATTAAATAGTTAACTGAGAGATCAGTGAGTTAAGAATAGTTACAACTACACAACTAAACTCATATTGAATCTATTCATGCCTAGAGTTAAAATAACTGAGTTTAACTAACTATAACTCCACTAGATTGTTAGATCTTAGCAATCAACTCATGTGGAACTCTACTTATTTCCCACAAAATTGAATTGATAGACTTAACTAAGCGACTTGGCCATGTCATTCCTACTAACTGTAACTCAATTCATCCCGTTGATGTGGAAATTTGAATTTTTCCATTTGACTAAGGCACAATTCAAATGAAGTATTTTCTTGCTACAATTTAACACTCCCTCTTATCAATAAAAGGGTTCTACACAACCACAATATTTCTCCTCTAGGGTAATGTATTGTAACATAATTAACACTCCCTCTCACTATTGTTGTTGTTGGGTGTGGAGCCTGATTTTCATCCTGATTCAGAGATCCTTGTTTTGGATGGATGTATGCCCTAGGAAAACTGTACACCCTTGCAGCGGGGGGGACTTGTCCCCCCCGCAGGGTCCCGGGTGGCTGGCCCCCCCAGCTGGGGGGTCCGGGGCAGCGGCCCTGAAGCTAAAAACAGATGTAAAATTGCCTTGTAAAAGTATAGTAATTTCTAGTCAATCTGGGCCATTCATTAGGTGGATGATCTGACGATAGAAGTTATGTTTATTTTATGGTTTTTTTCCCTAGAAGGCAACCCCTCTCTTTGAATGAGGGTATTGTATTGCAGCTGTGTAATATATGTGTATTCTCTGAGTGGGAAATAGATAGGGAGACTGTGAGAGAGAATAGAGGATATTATAGTGGATCTACTGTAGGTTTTGTCTATTCATTTTGCTAGATAATAGAAAGGAAGGACTGGCTGTTTGGGGTGGACATAGCCCAAACTGGGTGAACCACGTATATCTGTGTCTCTCTGGTTTTATGTGTTTTGTGTGCTTGTATTTTCCGCATATTTTATGTGTTTCATTGCTCTATAATATATAATTTTATAGCAACTGGTATCATAGCCAAAGGTATATTTGGCTGATAAAATCGCAGGAAAGAAGGGTTCCTAGTTCGAGTGGGAGCAATGGCGGAAGATGGTAAGTTTAGGGTCGAGAAATTTAACAGCCAAAACTTCCCGCTGTTGAAGATGCAAATGGAAGATTATCTGTATCAGAAATATCTGTACCTACCATTGAGCGGAAAAACAAAGAAGCTGGCGGCCATGACAGACGCGGAATGGAACATTCTCGATAGAAAGGCACTCGGAATAGTACAGTTGTGCCTTGCGGCATCAGTCGCCTTCAATATTTCGAGGGAAACAACAACAGAGGGTTGGATGTAGACGTTGGTGAAACTATATGAAAAACCCTCATACTCAAACAAGGTATTTCTTATGAAACGACTATTTAATATGAATATGTCGGAAGGTGGATCTGTTGCAGACCATTTAAATGATTTTAATACAGTTACTAGTCAGTTAAGTTCTGTAGGGATAAATTTTGATGATGAAGTTAGAGCTCTGTTATTCTTGTTCTCATTGCTAGAGAGTTGGAATGGTTTAGTAATGGCCATTAGTAACTTTGTCTCTAGATCTAGTACTTTAAAGTTTGATGATGTTGTCGGTGCTATCCTTAGTGAGGAAATGCGATGGAAAAGCTCTAGTGAGACATCAGGTAAGAGGAAAGAGCTCAAGATATCTTAGTCAATCAAGAAAAGGCAGATCCAAGTCTAGATCGGGGATAGTGTGCTGGAAATGCGAAAAGAAAGGACACCTAAAGAAAGACTGTAGATCCCAGAAGGGAAAAGAAGGAGACGCGCAACAAGAAAAAAATCATGAAGCAAATGTGACAGGTGATGTGTTACAAGATTATTTGATTCTTTCTTTCGAAAATTTTACTGATTCCTGGGTAGTAGATTCAGGTGCCTCATTCCATGCCACACCTGATAAGAAATATTTTCATGACTATGTTCAAGGAGATTTTGGACAAGTCCGTTTGGGTGATGATAAACCCTGTAAAATTGTTGGAATGGGTAAGGTTCTTGTAAAACAACAGAATGGAAACCAATGGCTATTAAAGGAGGTAAGGCATGTTCTAGATCAAAAGAAAAATCTGATTTCAACATGGCAGTTAGGCGGTGAAGGTTGTGTGACAACTTTCACAGATAAAGCTTGGAAGGTCACCAAAGGAGCCCTGGTAATAGCAAAAGGTGAAAAGGTTGCTACATTGTATTTATGCAATGGTATTTCTAACTCTGTTAATGATATAACTTCCAAAGGAGCAGATGCAACATTATGGAATCATAGGCTCACACACATGAGTGAGAAGGGGATGAAGATTCTTCACTCAAGAAATTTGTTGCGAGGTTAGAAGAATGTTGATTTGGATTTCTATGAAAATTTCATTTATGGAAAACAAAAGAGAGTCAGATTTCTTAGATTTGGGAAAGAAAAGAAGAGCGAAAAATTGGAGCTTCTGCATAAAAATGTATGGGGACCTGCTTAGGTATCATCCCTCGGTGGCTCTCGCTATTATGTTATGTTTATTATTGATGCAAATAGAAAAAAATTTATTTATTGTATTCAAAATAAATCTGATGTATTTGATACTTTCAACAAATGGAAAGATTTGGTTGAGATTGAGACAGGAAATAAGTTGAAGTGTCTCAGATCAGACAATGGAGGTGAATATTGCAGTAAATATTTTGATAGGTATTGTTCAGAGCATGGAATTCGTAGAGAGAAGATAGTTCCAAGAACACCACAAGAAAATGGTGTGTCGGAAAGGATGAATAGAACAATCATGGAGCGTGCAAGGTGCATGAGATTGCATGCAGGATTGCCTTTACAATTTTGGGCAGATTTTGTAGATACTATTGTTTATCTAATAAACAGAGGGCCTTCAAACTCCTTGGATGGTGGTATTCCAGAGGAAGCATGGACATGTAAAAAGGTAAACTAATCTTTTTTAAAGACTTTTGGTTGTGAGGCCTTTGTCCATATTAATAAAGAAAATAGAACAAACCTTTTGGCAAAATCAAAGAAATGTACCTTTATTGGATATGGTGTTAATGATTTTGGTTATCGCTAATATGATTATGAAAATCACAAAATAATTAGGAGCAGATATGTAATATTCAATGAAAAGGTCTTGTATAAGAATCAGTTGCAGGAAAAGAAATAGGAAAGAGAAAGAAAGGAATACACGGTTCTTGATGAGATAACTGAAAAAGTAAAGGTGCCTGAAAATAATAACAATCAACAACCACAGCAGCAACAACCACCAAAACATCAATAGGCACCTCAAACACCTAAAATTGGTGTTAGAAGATCTACCAGGATAAGTATACCCCCTGAACGATACTCTCCTTCTTTATATTATTTATTGCTGACTGATTTTGCTGAACCCGAATGTTATGAAGAAGCAATGCAGGTTGAAAGTAGGAAGAAGTGGGAGCTAGCCATGGAAGAATAGATGGAATCCTTAATGCATAACCAGACTTGGGACTTAGTCAGGTTGCCTGCAGGTAAAACTACATTGCAGAATAAATGGGTTTACAGGCTGAAGGAAGAAGATGGAGGAAAACAGAGGTACAAAGCTAGACTTGTGGTGAAGGGGTTTGCACAGAAGAAAGGTATTGATTTTGGTGAAATATTTTCTCCTGTTGTTAAAATGACTTCAATCATAAATATCTTAAGTCTTGTAGCAACGGAATATTTACATCTTGAACAGTTAGATGTAAAGACAAAATTTCTCCATGGAGATTCGGAGGAAGAGATATACATGCAGCAACCAGAAGGATATGAGGTCAAAGGGAAAGAAAAATTGGTGTGCAGGTTAAAGAAGAGCTTGTATGGCTTAAAACAGGCTCCAAGGAAGTGGTATCTAAAATTTGACAAGTTTATGTCTGAACAAGGTTATACTAGATGTCACTCTGATCATTGTGTTTATCTTAAAAATCAAAATGATGGAAGTTATATTATATTGTTATTGTATGTAGATGACATGCTTTTTGCAGGGTCTAACATGCATGAAATAAATGTGATCAAACAAAAATTGGCAAATTCATTTGCAATGAAGGATTTGGGAGCTGCAAAACAGATCATTGGTATGAGAATAACCAGAGATAGGAAAAATAAAAAATTAACACTGTCTTAGAATGAGTACATACAAAAGGTGTTGAAAAGATTTAATATGCACAATGAAAGACTAGTTAGTAAACCTTTTGCTAGCCATTTAAAACTTAGTAAGGATATGTGCCCAAAGACCCAAGAAGACATGGATTATATGTCTAAAGTTCCATATGTATCAACAGTTCGAAGCCTAATGTATGCAATGGTCTCCACAAGGCCTGATATTGCACATGCAGTGGGAGTTGTAAGTAGGTACATGAATAATCCAGGAAAATAACATTGGATGGTAGTAAAATGCATTCTTAGATATTTGAGAGGTACCAAAAATCAAGAATTATGCTTTGGTGGTTCAAACATTGCTCTACAGGGATATGTTGATGCAAATATGGCAGGTGATAGAGATAACAGGAGGAGCACTACAGGATATGTATTTACTGTAGGTGGAACAACTGTCAGTTGGGTTTCAAAAATCCAAAGTGTTGTTTCACTTTCAACAACAGAAGCAATGTTGTTGCTACAGAAGCTAGTAAAGAAATGATTTGGTTACAAAGGGTTATGGGTGAATTGGGTAAGAAGCATGATATTGGCAGGTTATACATTGATAGCCAAAGTGCCATTCATCTTGCAAAGAAGTCATCATTTCATTCCAGGACTAAACACATACATCTCAAGTACCATTTCATATGGTCAGTATTGGAAGATGGAGAATTGAAGCTAGAAAATATACACACTAGTCAAAATCCTGTGGATATGCTAACAAAAGTTGTAACCAGGGAGAAACTGAGAATGTTCTCAGTTTCAATTGGTCTTCAAGGATGATGATGAATATGAGAAACAACCAGGTCCAAAGAGGAGTCATTGTCTAGTAAATGAAGTAGCGGTGGAGTTACTACAATCAATCTCCAAGTGGGAGATTGTTGGGTGTGAAGCCTGATTTTCATCCTGATTCAGAGATCCTTGTTTTAGCTAGATGTATACCCCAGGAAAACTGTACAGCCTTGCAGCAGGGGGGTGTCCCCCCCGCGGGGTCTGGGGGGACTGACCCCCCGGTTGGGGGGTTCGGGGGCCAGCGGGGGTTTCAGGGGCAGCGCCCCCAAAGCTAAAAATAGATGTAAAATTTCCTTGTAAAAGTATAGTAATTTCTAGTCAATCTGGGCTGTTCATTAGGTGGATGATCTGACGGTAGAAGTTATGTCTAGTTTAGGGTTTTTTTCCCTAGAAGGCAACCCCTCTCTTTGTATGAGGGTATTGTATTGCGACTGTGTAATATATGTGTATTCTCAGAGCGAGAAACAGAGAGGGAGACTGTGAGAGAGAACAGAGGATATTACAACAGATATGCTGTAGGTTTTGTCTCTTCATTTTTTGTTGGATAATAGAAAGGAAGGACTGGCTGTTCGGGGTGGACGTAGTCCAAACTGGGTGAACCACGTATATCTGTGTCTCTCTGGTTTTATGTGTTTTGTGTGCTTGTATTTTCCACATATTTTATGTGTTGCATTGCTCCATAATATATAATTTTCTAACAGTTGCTCTTACTGCAACAAGTGCAACTAAGAAGCATCTAAAATATTGAATCAATTATATCTCTAAGCTACAACTATCTCTTGAGTCTCTAACTACTACTAGTCTACAATTGTTGCCTAAGATCTGAATGCATCAAATGACACTAATCCTTCTCCTACTGAATAATTTGGGCCCTTTTAGCAAGGGTAATGATCCATGAGAAGAGTATATTGAAACTCTTGTTTCTCACCTATGGACCTTGCCCAAATATTTTCAACTCTGGGACTAAGGCTCTACATCACCCCACCTCGCTCCTAGAGGTATATTTGCATACAAAGCGAACTCTGATCTACTCATAATACTCATGATACTGCTCTGTTTTTTCTTCCATGTTGTTGTTACAACTACTTCAATAATGAGTCTAACCTCCCAAAATCTTGATGTACTAGCTTCCATAGGATTGCTCCCTATGAAATTAGACTCCCTCTAAGGATTGATCTCCCTTTGGGTAATCTCTTTGCTCCCTCCTGAAAACTCACACTATCATCCTACTCTAGATAAATTTCGATAAAAAAATGTGTTATTTGAAATTTCTGTAAGAGAATATTGGGAACCTAATTTCTACATAGTTTTCAAAGGCTCTGATACCATGTAGAAATAACTCGAAATATGCAGTTTCTAATGAAATTAAACTAAAATCAATGGACAAAAATTTCTTCTACTCAATGTACAGAAAGGAAAAAATACAATAGAAACAAATGCAATCATTAAATCACAGTTAACATAATATTTTTATCGGGTAACCCAACTGGTAAAAAACCCTCCTCTATTTTTATTATATCTTATGAGAAAAATTGATCTACTACAATTAAAACTTTAATCCTTGAAGCTCAACCTGCACTACAATACTTATCTCCTCCCGAATCTGCTCTAGAAAATATTGATCCTACACTCACTCTGTCTTCACTTATGTTCCTGCACTCAGTCTACCTACACTCACATTCGTGCACTCACAATCATGCACTCACTCTACTTGCACTTGTGTTCCTACACTCACATTCCTCCACTCACCTTCCTACCCTCGTCTACCTGCACTCGTGTTCCTACACTCACTCTTATTTCCTTGTGAAATTATGAGGAAATGATCTCATACGCTACACGAAAATTCCCTCTTTACACTCAACTGTATGGAACAATAAATACAATTATTCCTTTTCCCTCCACTCAACTAGAATTGACTAAGTTTCTCCTCATAAATGGTGTAAAAAATCACATCAAAGAGACCATAAAAACCTCATTTACATCGTATTTACATCACATCATAGATAAATAATATTAATTACACACTTAGACCAAGTTTCACTGAGAAAAACCTTGAAAAAGTGCATACATGGAAAATTGTAGCGCCTGACTAATAAAGCACAATGCACTTATGATAAAGTGCAGCGCCTAAGAGGCTTTTGGAAGCCTTCCCATGCTCCAAATCCACTTCTGAAAGATGTTTTGGAAATATGAGGATGTATAGTTGTCTTTAGACACATCAATCCAGCCAAATGGATACTGCATGAGGGAGAAAAATGTTTTTTCCCACAACTACTCCCAAAAGCGCAATGCCTATTTCAAAATAGTGACAGGAAGTGAGTTTTTGACCCATTTTTTGACATTTTCTCTCAACCAAATTGCTCAAAAGGCACCCCAGGTGGATAGATAAGTTGTATGGTTCAATATCCATCTATCAATATAATTTTTTTGGAATTTTTATGCTTGAGAGAAAAGTGAAGTGCCAAGGCACTACTCTTTTGGCTATTCTGCAATTTCCAAATTAGCCAAAAGTCTCAAAAAACCAAAAGTTTCCAAAATTTCTTCAAAAATTTACCAAATTTGTTCCATGAAGTCCTGTGATGATGTGTCATGCTATGAGGGAGGCTTCAACAATTAAATCTAACTTATCCTTCTCTTTTTACCTCATTATTATTTCCTTGACTATTTCCTTCAATTTCTTTGTAAGTTTTAACCCTGTAGAGAAATTATTTGCAAACGAATTCTTAAATACAGAAAATAAAAAATATCAAGAACATAAAACATAAAAGAGATATACACAGAGATTTTTCCCCTAGATCCCAAATCAGGACTACCATCTTGAGTTTTCATTATATTCCTTTTAGTGTTACAACACATATATATACATGCCGAACCATTAATAAACCCTAATCCATTAACCTAGGATTAGAACATAATCATAGTTCCCTTGACCGATCTACAAAATACCAATGGCACAAAACCATCATGCCCAAAAATAATGTTCAAACCCATGCAAAAAATCATAGGCGAGTCTCGCCACCTAAAGTGGGGTCCAAAAAACATTTCTCGAGGTGCTACCCTGGACCCTGCGCAGGGGGCTACCGCTGCACCCATTGAAACAAATAGGGGAGTCTATCACCCCCCACATGTGTGACTATTCATGGAAAGAATATAACACACCCAAAATGCTTGATTCTTACTTTGGAGACCTGATTTCTTGTATAGTAATGCATGTCCATGTGTCTTTGCAGGTTTTTGTTCCTATTTTCCTTCTTGAGAAGCATTTCCATGTGGAAATTCACTCTATCAAGCCATCCTACCTTTTCTTTTTCAATTTCTACCAAGATGAGCTCATCAACTATCATTTTAGTTCTTGGTGGGGATGCTTCTTTCTGCTACTCAAGTGACCTCTTGAGGTCTCTTGTCCTTGGTCTCTTTCTTATAACCTACTTTTCCTGATCATTTGAATCATCAATCTCAACCACTACATTACAGTTTACATCATGTTTGCTCAAATCAACCTTAGGCTTGTTTAAGAGTAGTTGATTTACATTTAATTGCATATTATATTGTTGTAAGAATGAAACCAAAATTCTTACCTTTGAAAAACTCTCCTTAAGTTCTCTAATCTCAACATCCTTATCCATGATGATCTATTCTAGTGTCTTTTTTTCTTTATTCAACACCAACTCTGCCATGTGAGTGTCAATATGGAATGTCTCCTCATCTTCTAATGGTGCCTCATGGTGTGATGATGATCCATGTCCAGTTGATGTAGGTTTGGCCCTTTCAAAAATATTTGGAGCAAACACAAGCCTCTTACCTCGGACATAAGTTTGTGTCACCTCTGCCCTAAGAATTATTTTGGTAGGTTTTCTTGAGGACACAACCTCTTGATATGTTGGTGAAGCCAAGGGTGTCGAGTGACTGCTAGATTGAGCTAGAGAAGACAAAAGCAAATTTGAATATACAAAACCTTCCCATGACAAATTGATCTGTGATAGCTGATGGAAAACCAAGACCTTAACCAAGCCATGGTGAAACAAAATAGCATTATGATTCTCTCCCATTCTCCTTACCTTCTCTGTCATCTTTATCATGCTCTTGTAGAGTTAATGAGGTAAATTTAGGGTTTTTACACCCGTGAAATGCATCGAGAGTCTTATATGATACCAGTATAACCTTGAATACTTGCCCTCACATGTGAAGTACCTCATGATCAGTTTCATGAGAGGAGAATATTTTTCCAACAAGTGCCTAAATGGAAATATGTGTTTAGGAGTTTCTTTGTATGTTGGCTTCAGGTACATTTTGTACCAGTCAAGGTCAAGGTCTCTACTCTTGAACCTGTTTTCTCCATTGTTTGGAATCCTCGTGGCTGAGGAAATAATCTCTGTTGAAAGAGTGAACACCACCCTTGAAATAGTCACCCTGTCTCTCCTTAATATAGTGGCAAAATTACTGGTAATTTTGCCATGAAAACCAAATTCCTCAACCTTTTGGCAAAAGGAAAGACAACCAACATCTTGGAATAATTTTTTGAGAAAGGGTGAAGACATGACCTCATTTTTTGAAGTGGGCTCATACTTGCTGATCTGAACTCCCTTGTGCCTCTTCTTCTCAGTGGTTTTAGAATCTATTACTCACCCTATCTCAATGGGAAAGGGAATTACGGTTTAACGAAAGGGAAAAACAAGGGATTTGGGTAATTTTTGGGAATGAAGGGAGATGAAGGGGTTGAGGGCTTCCTAAATTCTTGAGAAAAATTATGGGGGTAGGGAGAGATGTTAGGGAGTAGGGGAAAGTGAAAATTGAGGGAATGGATGAGGGGAAGGGGTCCAAAGAGGGAAAAATAATCCTAAACTAGACATGTCTAGTTTAGGCTAGGGTTTGTAGGAGAATAGGGAACATGAGGAGTATGGGGTGAGGAAAATGATTAGGTAAGTGTATAATAGATTAGGGAAGGTGAGTGAGCTTCAAACATAGGGTTTCTTTCAGCAATTTAGCAATGTGAACATGAAACCAAGTAAATGAACTAGAAACCCTAGAAGACGAAATTTAGCTTTCAAATCACATGAAAATGAAGACATAAGAGATGATTTGGATGGACCACTTACCTATATCTGATAAAATGGAAGCTATTTTATAATGAGGAATCCAATGCAATTGATGATTTGTGCCAAAATAGAGAAATCATAGCACTCAGGAGAAAGTGCAGCGCGTGTGCAACACCTGCACAATGATTGCGCAACACAATGGAGGAGTGAGCACTCTTGGGCAATGAAACTGCTCTTCTGAGGGTGAGAGTGAGTTTTATTGCTAGAGTGAGGTTTATTGAGGATGGAATGTGCAAATGAAAATTCTTTTGGGTCTTTTTTAGCTTTAGAAATCACTTTTCACTTATGGTGGTCAAGTGGCCCCACCAACTCTTTTCCCCTTTCATTTGAAACTTTGTAGCTTTAAAACCTTTGAGAAACATATTACATTCATGAAAGGAATGAAATTACACTTTAAAAAACCTTATTGATAATTTTTCAATATTACTACTCCTTCAAAGCTGGATTTATTGGTGAAATGACAGATTTTTAATGATTTTGACCCTAAAACCTAATGGTGACACTTCATGAAATAATGAGCAGAATGATTACCATGGTGAGGTGTCTGAGATTGGTGATGGAGACATTTGAGTGGTGACTCATCAAAATGAATGATGGAAATGAACTAAACATGAATTTTTTGAAAGGAGTAATAACACACCTTGACACACTAGCTAGTGACCAAATTTTAATTTCAAGACCTACTGAAACCATAAAAATTTGAGTTAAGACCCTAAAAAAAAAACTTGTAAGAGCATATTTAATCACTGGTGACTGGAAAAACTAGCAGACACTAACATTGAATCCAACTAGTGATGGCAGCTCCGAGGTGTCAAGAACACTGTAGACCAAGTAGCCTTATCCATTGGGCATGGAGTAAAAAATCAAGAGACCAAATTCAATACTGAAAATTAACTAAGAAACTGAATTGACTTATACTGAGAAAAAACTTACAGTACTTAAAAATCCACAGCTAATCAAGGAAACCTTATGGCCTTCACCTCGGGCTTCAAGCTTCAATGATTAACTCCTCCATGCTTCGGCAAAAAATTAAATTGATACGTACAATGATGCTAAGAAACTTTAGAAATTTGATTAAAAGAGGTAGTGCTTGAGAAGCCTACCATTGACCGGTCCTCCTCCATATTCTTGTCCATTCATTTCCTCCAACAAGTAGGCATGCTTCCCTCTTGAAGATGAAATCCTACATGGTCCCTTCCACAAGTTCTCGTACTTACCATGCTTTCCTTTACCTTTATCCCAAGCATCCCAATGGAGGAATACATCACCCATATTGAAGTCATCCACCTTTGTTTTCCGTTCATACACTTTATTGATTCTTTCTTGAAGCTTAGAAGTGTTTTGAAACACTTCCTCCCTAGTTTGTTGCAAATGAATCACTTGGTTTATCCATTGTAAAACATCATTCGGTTCGCTGCCAACTTCTTGCAATATCTTCATGACTATAACAACAAGAGAAGTAATAAATATTGTATCAACTCCACAAACAAACTCAAAAGGAGACATGCCTATGGACTTCTTATTACTTACTCTATATACCCACAAGGAATTCATGAGTTTCTTATGCCAATTTTTATTATTTACCTACATCATATTCTTGATAATATTGAACAAAGACTTATTAAAATACTCGTCCAGTCCATCCTTGTGGGTAGTATGTAGTTGAATGACCCAAATTGATATTGTACTTCTCACAAAATTCCACCATATTTTAGGACTTAAATGCAGCTGCGTTATCCATGATTATCTTTTATGGACAACCAAATATAGACAAAATATTAGATTCCGAAAATTGAGTGATAACCAAATCAGTTTCTTTCTTGGTTGGGATTTTTTCAATCCACTTTGTAAAATAATTTGTAGTCGTCAAAATCCACTTGTGTTGGGTGGATGATGAAGGGTGGATTTCACCTATGAAATCGATACCCCATTGTTGAAATGGCGCCTAGACTGATATGGGATACAAAGGTAGTAGGAGAAAATTCCTCTTCCCTTGGAAAATTTGACATTCATGACAGCTCATCACGTTCTTGTACACATCAGCAAAAATATAATATTCCAAAATGGGAACAACTACACTATTGGGAATAATTTGAGTTATTACCAATGTGGAGCTTCAGCAAATCATGAGCATGGAAATGTAGATCAGCTCATTAGATTTAAAATAACATCATACCATCAGATGAAAGAGCCTCAGTAACAAGATGGCCTATATTCTCCTTCTCGGGTGGGGAAATGCAGCAATATAGGGCATACAACAACTATCTTAAAAAAATAACGCTATACAAGTGAGAAATGGGACCTGGATCCCTTAGATGACATGATATAAAACTCACATGCAGAATTATAGGTGAAACAAATCACTCTAGCCAACATAACCAGATCTCCCCAAGTCAATAGAGCTCAATTAAGCCCAAACCCCATAGCCTAGCTCATGCAGAAAATACTAAAGCAAGGAATGTGTTATTTTAATGGGGGTTTATGAAGAAAATTATGAGAAATAAGAGATAAGAGGTGTAAAATCATCCAATGGCAGATAAGATGGAGATTCCTTACTTTTTATACAAAATAAGATCACCTGGCAAGGGATTACATGAAAGTACAATGTATAAAAATGCAGATCTGCGGATATGGATCTGAAAAAATCAGTTCTGCTATAGCACTAAATAAATATGACTGAAATATACAAGTGATAGAAGAAGAATTAAATACAAATATTTTCGGGAGAAGGGTTGGCCCTTTCTCCAAAGAATGAGCTCACAAACAAGGGATCAAACCCTACAAATGTTGCTCTAGAAAAAATGACGCAGTTTACCCAATGAACTACGTTGTAGTGGATGGGAACTGAGTTGGCCACTTTCCAAGATGCCAAATAAGCTATGGAACCTCCTGTACAGATCTTTGCAAAGAAAGGGGAGACACCTCCTCTAAAAGATAGGCTCAAGAGCTGATGTTATGAATCTCCCACTGCACACCCAGAAACACATTGTTTCCTGCTACAAGAATAATGTTGTAGTTGTAGGAGGTGCTAGGACTCAAGCCCAAATATGAGAGAATGAAGAATAGAACTCCTCCAAGTGAATTCTCAATGAAGGAGAAGTAATCCCTAAGAAGGAATGCCTTGTGCTGGACAACACTGTATACTCAACTCAAGAACTGAAGAATGCTCAAGTGTCTAAGTAGACATGAAAATGTAATCTATAAGCTAACCTCAAAATTCTGCCATCTTCCTCCTTATAATTTTTGTGAGCCTTATCACCTTGGGTCCCACCTATTAGGGTTTCCAACACCATGTGAATACATTCCCTCCAAAACTGCATTGTCTTCTCAAGCAAGCCACACCCTCTTAGGCAGTGCTGTTGACTTGGTCAAATCTGACTGAATCTTCTTGATCCTCTTCATGTTCACACATGGGAAGTGTAAAATATAGCCACCAAGTTACCCCTTTTCACACCAAGGGGGGTTTATGTCAATAAAATTCAAAAATGGGTCCTTTTCCCATTTATTCATCTACTAGGTGAAAATATAAAAATCTAATATTCCAATTTGCTTGTGTGCAAATTTTGGAATATTACAGTCCTTCCCCCCAAAATGTTG
The DNA here is from genome assembly GCA_034641835.2 of Pinus albicaulis. Classification (NCBI taxonomy): domain Eukaryota; kingdom Viridiplantae; phylum Streptophyta; class Pinopsida; order Pinales; family Pinaceae; genus Pinus; species Pinus albicaulis. The sequence goes on from CM076576.1 coordinate 288,383,086, forward strand.
ATTCTCCTCAAGAAACTGCAAGGATAGGACTAAAAAGCATCCTCTTCTCCCCTGTAGAAACCTCATAAGATGAAATCCTCCAAATATCAAGGTGCTGCATAATCAGTATATCTCCAAGTTGCCCATCCCAAGTGTGTAAGCTATCTAAATAGCTGACATTATGTGATAGTAGGACATCCATGGAGGCAAAAATGGGCTGTTTGAAGGTCCTCTTGAAGCAGGAGGGATGATATAGGTTGTGATTCATCATCCCATTTTGAATCTCTCCTCCCCAAGCTATCAACCAAACAAATGAGTCACCCTCCAGAATGGCAACTCATGCAGGATCTCTTCCACCTTGAGCTCATGCATAATAGGTGGGCTCAAAATCTGAACATGGTAGACAAGATAGAATACCCCACACTGTCTTCCTCTCCACTTAATATGAGCGTAGAGAATTTTCTGATCTTGGGCTACAATATTGTTGCCCTCAAATGGAAAGAAGGAAACTAGACCTCCAAAGGTCCCTCTCCCAGCATTGTGAATCAAGCTCGCCTAAACCATCTCATACATGATGGACAAGAAGTTACCACCATATGGTATCCCATCCATCTCATGGTCCTACTCATTAAGAAACAAAGATGTTTCTGTAGAGGCCATGTCTCTTCCCATGCTCCCCTTAGAACATGTAATGCAGAAAGTGTGGGGATGCTCCTCCCCCAAGAACACATCCACCCCATGTGTTTCTCCTCAAATCATTCTCCTCATAATCGCAAGAATAATATCAGCAAATAGGATCATGATCAGCATCATAATGAAATAAAGGCTTAAGGTTTTATGTGGTGTTGTAAGGTACCAACAGTCCCCTAAGTGGTCACAACGCAGTCTTCCCCACTGCAGCTTCAGACAATAACATAGTAAGTTGTTCCTTGACAGATGGCTAGTTGTGTAAGTCACCACATCTACTAGAAAATAGTGGATGCCTGAATGTATCAACTGAGCATACAAGGAGTAACCAAAAACTTGCCCCAGATAATATAGTAGATGGTTGTCTCCATCATAATAACTGGCCAAAAATGGTCCATGGAGCCTACAGTGAAACTTTCCCCTTTGTAGAGAAATGCACTGCAAGGAAATGGTAAGAGTAAACAAATATTGTGTTGAACAATCAATTAATGCCAAAACAAAATTCTTACCATGTGATGAAAGCAGGATGGTGACTAAATCCACAGATAGATCCTCCATAGTGGTATGACATATCCATATGAAGAGGGATGAACCACATGATGCATGAAAATCGTCCATCTCATGCTTGGAAATCCAAGTCAAGGAGAACATACCATAATAACCAATGAGTCCATCCACCACTCTACCAATCTCACCTCCTTTATGCCCCCCAAGTGCATCAAATATGAAGTGATCCTGGGAACACTCCATCAACAAGCTCATGCTCCAAAGTGACAACGTTGTTGGCCTATGCAAATAGTCTCCTACCAACTCATAAATCAATCCTCTGACATGTTCAATGTCAAAGACTCCTCTCATAATGTTTCCATCTCCTCCCATTGCAACATCATGCAAAATGTGAGAGAAACTCTACCCTTTCTCTCTCCAAATCCTCAAAAGCAACAATTGTCCTTGCTTCCCCATCATACCTCCATCATACAACTCATGCGGTGAAAACATAATGATTACATCATCATAATGCATCCACACTTCTTGCTGCTCCATGATGCAAGTAGCCTGCCAACTGTCTTCCTTCCTCATACCCTTAGGAGAAGGATATGCCTCATGATGGCCAAACTCTCTCAAGAGTAGCCAGCGCAGCTTTGCTTCTTACTGCCCTGTGTCATAGATCTGCAAGTGGCTCACAAGCCTTTTTCTCTCCATCCATCTCCCTTCATCCAAGTGTGGATGCCCGCAATCATTCTCTCCACTGGCATCTTCCCAATAAAGACTACCAACCCCCCAAAGAAAGTATTTCTCCTTACACCTCATGGGAAGTCGAGATGTAACTCCTTGGAGATCTTTCAAGGAAGACGTCTCACCCATCAACCCCTTGAATTCAAGAGAATCCAAGTGTGCTGGAAACAAAACATCATTAGGAAGTGGCACAACATGCATTGAGCCTTCCAAAATATTGCACCCTAACACCTCATGCTGCATGTAACTCAATAAGGGTGCAAAGGGATGAATGTTTATCCCTTCTTAGATCAAACCAAGGTTGCACAGTGCTATGCAAGCTCGTGGCTCCTCATCAGTAATGTGTTTCGATCTTGGACCATGTGAGAACAAATTTCCAAAGTCTTCCATAAAATTTTCTGAATTGTTAGAGCATGGAAATTTATGCATACCTTTGCGAGCCTTGGGAACATATTGTATGGCTGCAAGAGTCCCTCCCCTCAAATTTTTGGCTGATCCAACTGCTGCTATGGATGGCTTCCCCCTCATGAATATGACAGCATTGGCAAAGGTCTCCTCAAGTGGACAAGAGAACTCCCCTTCCTCTGGCCTTCTACTATCAAATCTTCCAATTACTTGATGACTGAAATCAGCAAAGGTAGAAACCCTTGCATGACTTACATTGCTGGTCCAACAAGATCTTGCCTTGCCTTCCAAGTGCAGCACTGAGATTTCCACAGCTTCTTCTTCCACTACTGGATGTAGTAGGAAAAATGCCTCTAGTTTCATCACCCAAGTATTTGCTGTACACTCGAGTGAGCCATCAAATGTAGACAGCAGGAAATTGTTGCCCCTTATCATTCTCTTAATGCATGGCCTTCTTTCTTCTCTCAGTTGAATAAACTAAGGAAAATGTAGGGTTTCTTCGAAAGCCCTAGGTTGGCACTTTTATTCTGCCAAATATCCACTCAAGATCTCATGTTCTAAGTGGTCTTCTTGCCCTCCACTTCCCCAATGAGAACAAGAAGTTCATGGGTCTTCTTCCTCCTCTTGAAACCTCCTATATGTATTATTACAGCTTTCTTCTTCTTGAAACCCTCTTGGAGTCTCATTGCATCTTTCTTCCTCCATCGATTGAGCCTCCTTGGAGAGGTTCTTCTTAGATCTGAAAATGGATGAGAGAAATCTCAAATTCTCCATAATTTTGTTCTCCTCTTCTTCTTATCTTCTGATTGGATCTAAAATCCACAGGCTGAGCCAAGATGGCAGCTTTGATACCATTGTAATATTCCAAAATGGGAACAACTACACTATTGGGAATAATTTGAGTTATTACCAATGTGGAGCTTCAAAAAATCATGAGAAATGAAATGTAGAGTAGCTAATTAAATGTAAAATAACATCATACCAGTAGATGAAAGAGCCTCAGCAACAAGATGGCCTATATTCTCCTTCCCGGGTGGGGAAAGGTAGCAATATAGGGCATAAAATAGTTGTCTTCTGAAAATAACGCTATACAAGTGAGAAATGGGACTTGGATCCCTTAGAGGACATGATATACAACTCACATGCAGAATTATAGGTGAAATAAATCACTCTAGCAAACATAAAAAAATCTCCCCAAGTCAATACAGCTCAATTAAGACCAAACCCCATAGCCTAGCTCATGCAGAAAATACTAAATCAAGGACTACGTTATTTTAATGGGAGTTCATGTAGAAAATTATGAGAAATAATATATCAGAGGTGTATAATCATCCAATGGCAGATAAAATGGAGATTCCTTCCTTTTTATACAAAATAAGATCACCCATCAAGGAATTACATGAAGTACAATGTATAAAAATTCAAATTTGCGGATATGGATCTGAAAAACACAGTTCTACTATAGCACTGAATAAATATTACTGAAATATACAAGTGACAGAAGAAGAATGAAATACAGAGCTTTTTGGGAGAAGGGTTGGCCCTTTCTCCAAAGAATGAGCTCACAAACAAGGGATCAAACCCTGCAACTGTTGCTCTAGAAAAAATGATGTAGTTTCCCCAGTGAAATGCATTTTAGTTGATGGGAAATGAGTTGAAAACTTTCCAAGATGCCAAAGAAGCTCTGGAACCTCCTGTACAGAAGTTTTCAAAGAAAGGGGAGACACCTCATCTGAAATATAGGCTCAAGAGCTGATGTTATGAATCTCCCATTGCACACCCAGCAACACTATGTTTCCTGCTTCAAGAATAACGTTGTAGCTGTAGGAGGTGCTAGGCCTCAAGTCCAGATATGAGAGAATGAATAACATAACTCCTCCAAGTGATTTCTGAATGAAGGAGAAGGAATCCCTAAGCAGGAATGCCTTGTGCTGAACAACACTGCATACTTAGCTCAACATCTGAAGAATGCTCAAGTGTCTAAGCAGACATGAAAATGTAATCCATAAGCTAACCTCAAAATTCTGCCATCTTCCTCCTTATAATTTTTGTGAGCCTTCTCACCTTGGGTCCCACCTATTATGGTTTCCAATGCCATGTGAACACATTCCCTCCAAAACTACGTTGTCTTCTCAAGCAAGCCACACCTTCTTAGGCATCGTTGTTGACTTGGTCAACTCTGACTGAATCTTCATGAGCCTGTTCCTGTTCACACATGGGAAGTGTCAAATCTAGCCACCAAGTTATCCCCTTTTCACACCAAGAGGGTTTTATGTCAATAAAAGTAAAAAATGGGTCCTTTTCCCATTTATTCATCTACTAGGTTGAAAAATCAAAATCTAATATTCCAATTTGCTTGTGTGCAAATTTTGAAATATTACAAAAAAGTGGGCCAATAGAAACCAACCATCAAAACATTTTTCATTGTGGTCTTCCAGAATATATGACCGCCAAAATCACCCTTGTGAAATTCATTCATCACTTTCCGCGCTTCACTTTCATCAAGACAATTAAAAAAAAAACTCCCGAGTCTTTCCAATACAAAACACTGTCTAAAATACAATATTTTGAAGCCTTTAATTTCAGTGATATACCTTTGCGTTTAGACACACCCGATGGAGGATTTAAGTGTTGCAGTACATAAACAATATCAGCATACTAAGGGGATGAGATGACAATATTAGATACCTATGTCAATGAGTCATCAACCTCCTCTTTGAAAATTGCATAAATTAGATTTATGTCTAGTGCATGAAAATTATATTCTGCCATCAACTTTTCCAAACCCTATCCATTACCATCATCATCAAATTGATTTATATATCATATTCAAGCATGGTGGCAATCCATTTCCCTCGCCTCCCTTCAGTATCAATTTGGATCAACAAATATTTCATTGTTGCATTCAAGAAATAAGCTATGATGTGAGAGTGAAGGATGTATACCCAAAAATATTTCAATGATTTCACCAAGGCCAGCACTTGTTTTTCAATAACGTTGTATCTTAGCACTGCATCTCTTATAGTTCGGCTAAAAAAGGAAATTGTCTGCTCCATCTTTGAATCCTTTTTCTACATTAATATAGAACCAAAGAGTGCTCAGAAGTGAATGAAAAGATAATGAAGTCTAAAGTATAATTAACGATAAACAATGTGGGAGCACATGTTAAAGAAAATTTGACTGAATTGAATGATTTCTTTTCATATTCTGACCATCTTACCTCGATGTCCTTTTTCAACATACATGCCATATCTCTAAGGTGTTCAATGAGATTGGGGATGAATCTCCTCAAAAAAATTATCTTACCGTGGAATGACTAGATCTCATTTTTGTTCCTTGGGAAGTCCAAATGCTGAATTTCTTCAATCCTAGATGGATCAATGCGGATGTCATCTTTTGAGATGATGTGCCCAAGTAGTTTTCCTTCCTCCATGGAAAATAAGTTTCTCTTAGGATTCAGTGAGATGTCGAATTTTCTGCATTTTTGAAACACTATTCCCAAGTGGTGTAGGTGCTCATCATCTAACTGTGAGAAGACAGTAACGTCATCAAGGTAAACCACAAGAAATACATCCTTCTAATTCGAGAAATGAATGTCCATAGCCCGCTGAAATGTAACCCCTACATTCTTGATCCCAAATGGAATTTTGGCATACATGAAGGTACCCCATGGCGTTGTAAATTATTGATCATATTCCTACACCAAAATCTAGTTGTATCTTGAATATCCATCGAGAAGTGACATCCTTGAAGCTCCAAAAACCCTCTGCAAGATGTGGTCCATCTTTGATAAAGGATAATTTTCCTTTAAGGACACCTTGTTCAGATCGCTGAAATCTATGCAAAGATGAATCTCCCCTGTCTTCTTTATTATGGGAATGAGGTTAGATATCCAATCTGAAAATAGAATAGGAACTATAATACCAGCTTTATAAAGTTTTTTTTTGCTCTTTTTCGATCGATGGCAACAGTTTAAGATTAATTCTCCTTAGCTTCTGGTGGAATGGATTTTGATCTAGCTTGATTCGGATGGTGTGCTGGATGATTTTTTTTTGTACACTTTTAAATCTGAATACTCCCAAGAGAATACATCAAAAAAATCACTCAAGAGATTTGTGTATTTACCTTTCAACTCAAGGGATAAGGACTTCGATAACTTAACCATCTTGGGGTTATATGTTGTACCCATGTTTAAATCTTCAACACCTACTTTTGTGGGGACCATTGTTGGCTTTTTCGAGACATCATCTTGATCAAATAACTCTTCCAAAGGTACAGACCTCGTGGAATTTTATTTTCCTTTATTTGACGCACCTCAACTTCAGCAACATCAATTACCTGATCATCTTCATTATACACCTCATCAATATGGGAGTTAGCAAACTCCTCTTCCATATACAGAAATTTGTTTATCTATTTATCATCCCAAAATATTTTCCAGTATCTCAGATTTTCAGGGACATCCAGGAAATTCTTCACATGAATTTCAAACTTTTTAGTAGCATGAATAGGAATCTTAAAATTTTTGGCCGCTATGGCAAGTGAATCAGCCATAAAATTTTGACTTATAGGAATCATAGACAATGTATATTCTGGAAAAGTTTTAAGAATATCAAGAACAACATTAAGATAAGCTCTTATCCTATGATGTTTGTCTTCGTACTCCCCTTTTTGTTTTATCACCCACTCAAAGTTGCCATATACTTCAATTCTCTTGGCACCTAGTATTTTCAAAATTCGGAGACCGGTGATCAAGGCCTCATATTCTTCCTCATTGTTCAAAAAGTCAAAAGCTAGCTTATAAGAACCAAATTTTACATTCCGTGGGACTTTAAATGACTAATGTATAGGGAAAAAGATCCATATTCCAATACGAGCTCCATATTTTCCCAAAGCACCTTCAAAATCCATGGTCCAAAGACCCTCCTCATCATCGGGAAGCTGAACTTTTGTGGCTTGATCTATTTTTCCTTTTTGACCTGCTATCTCAAAATTTTATTTACCTTTCTCTAATTCAACTGATATTTTCTGTGATTCTACTAAATTTTCCTATGAAGTGCTTAGTTGTAAGCTTTCAAAATTATGATTTATGTTTTCTACATTCAAGACCACTTGGACACTATTTCACAATTCTGAAATTTCTTCACCTTCTACAATTTGACTATCTAAATCATTAGTATTATGATAATTATACAGTATGAAGGACTCTAAATCAGTATGTATAGAATGAATTGGGTTATTTTTGGGTTTTTCTTTCTCTAGTGATCATGTATTTCATTTTCACTTCTCCATATAACTTCCTAAGTTGGCCAAATACCAGAATTGTAGCATATGAAAAATAAAGGTTGTAGAGTACCCCTTAATTTGGCTCCCCAAGACCATGAAAGTATCATGCCATACCTTGGGGGTATGTCAGTAACTAAAACATCCATCGACACATTTTTGGCGGGAATATGATCGAAAGATACAATTAAGTCTTTGATAATACCAAGGCTTCAAACTCTACTGGAATAAAAAGAATAGAGGTCATGATATGGTCGGGTTATGTCCAACCCCAACTTATCCATGATGGCCTTCGACATTAAATTATGTTAGGCCCCGGAATCTATCATGGCATTATGGAGAATATAATCATGAATCCTCAAGCTGAGATAAAAGGAAGGGACTTCACTATCTTCAAGACTTCCATCTACGACTGGGCCAAATAGAAGTTCGGGATGGTCATCACTAACATTGACCATGTCTAACATGTGATCTACTTTCAAAATCTTGGTAATATGATATTTATGTCTATCATTCTTTACAAGCTCAGTGAGAGGAATAAAAAACTTTAACTTAGAAATTTCACTCTCTAAGCTAAACAAGTTAGATTGTTTCTCGACCACTTTTACAATGGTATCCCTCTTTCTAGACTACTCTTTTTTTGAAGAATCCTTCCTTTGTACTTCCTTATGATTCTTTGATGTACTTATATATGGCTCACTGTTCTTGCTCTGATTTATGGCAGTAGGCTCCTTCTCTTTGTTTGGACTAGATTAGGAAGTTTGTTTGGGTTGCATATCTTTTTTTTTAGTTGTCCTCTTTTGAGTAGAACTAATAAGAACATATCGGTTTCTCAAACAATATTGTCTCTACGCTAAGCTGAGAGAATTTAGGTACCCCCTTTTATATTCTTTAGATTGAACTACCAACCAATCATAATTTGCAAGGACATATTCTTGGTCATCTGGCACATATGTTTCTTCTGTATACACATCATCTTATGTAAGGAAAATAGGCCCATGATCTTTTGCAAAGAAATATTTCTCTTCAGCAATATCATATTCATATTTAGATCCTGGGCATAGTTCTTTTGTAATGGAGTGTGGAATTTTTGTTGAGCTTGCTGATCTGGAGCTCTCTGTTCCATATTCTTAATATTGAAGTGTGGTTGTTGTTTCTTTCCTTGAAAATTGGGATTCCGGATTTGATTTTCTGACTACCTTTCAGAAATGGACATCTTGTCTACCATGTTTTCCACAATTCTAATCAAACTATCCAAATTTTCTTTGGATGAGGATGATGGTTCTTCCTTAATTGTGACTCTCTTCTCAACTTTGATTTTTTATTTCTTGATCAACAAATTAGATTCAAAGTTGACCGCATTTCTCTTCATCTCCTCCAGTGAGGTGGGGCTTATTTCTCTAAGATGATATGCCACATCAGAGTCAAAAGAATCTAGATAGTGCATCAAGGCCAAGTCAGAGGGAGGCTTGATATTAGAGGGAACATAATTGTACACCTTATTGAAGCGGGTAGTATAGTCTTGGAAAAATTCATTAGTATTCCTTTTTAATGAGTTATAATCGGCCAATACCTGGAGAGGATTTTTATTTTCCTCCCACTTAGCGAGGAAAAGATCTATTAATTGCTATGAATTCTGCACTGAACCAACTGCCATAGCTCTGAACCACTTTTTCACTTCTCCTGAGAAAATCTGAGCAACAATTCTCATCTTCGCATCATCATTGTAACCTCAATGGTTCCATCAAAAATAGTTAGCCAATGTCCATAGTTTTGCGGTAAATCAGTGAGTTTTCCTGATGGAACTAATGGAGAAAATATGTCCATAGTTGTTCTAGAAGGTAGGCTTGTAGTCACAAAAGGAAGTGATAGTATGAGAGGTGGTTGTGTAGGAGGAAGTGTGGATGATGTACAAACAATAGTGTGAGGGGATGTAGCAGCAGTGTGAATAGATGAAGCTGAAAGAGGATCAACAGAAAAGAGCTCATGTTGATATTGTATGAAAGCCTTCTCAGAGGTATATTGAAGATGGTTTGCTAATTTTTGAAGTATATCAAATTGACTCCAAACCTTCCTATCAAATTGTACTTATGAATTGGATTCTATAGATGAGAAACTTGTTTCAAGATTTAAAGGGTCGAATATTTCAAACAAAGATGTTATTTCAGATAACCTTAAAGGATCAAATACAATTTCAGACAGAGATTTTTTAGATTTGGATCTAATCAGTGATAACTCGAACTTCAGATCAAAAGGAATATCTTCAAGTGAAATCAATTCTAAAGGTAGAGATGTAGACCTTACCAAAGTAGATGAGCTTGACTAAATCTATGAATGTTGGAGTCTTTGTTTTTTATGAGTCTTTCTCGATCTTCAACAGGAGATGCTGGATGTGGATCTCGATTCGATCGTGTATGCCTTTTCAGAGCCAATGTTGAATTATTTATGCACTTTGGCTCTCTGCAACTTGAATCGGCCTTATTGGAAACGAGGTCCTATCACCCACAGGCCTAGAATCCAATGAAAATATAATAATACACCAAGGGAAGATTTGTCACTTCACTCCTTGGCAACGGTGCCATAAATGTTAGCCTCCACAATGTCCCAAGGCTGAACGGAGATCAATAGAGGTAACCTCAAACCAAGATTTTGGTTTGGTAGCTATCCCTACCAAACCAGAGAGGGCTCTCTCTATAAAAATCACAGCCAAGGATTTGACGGGATCTAGAGTGGATTTTAGGCTAGATAGCTCAACTCTAGGACTTGGAAAGATTTAGATTTTTCCTACTATCAGGGATGAAAATCATGGAACTAGGTCAAAGTATCAAAGGTCCTAGCTGCAAGAGATATGGAGGAGAAAGGTAGCTATGTTTTTGTGATGGCTTTAGGAGTTTTTTCGTGTAGTGTAGGGTTTGAAGGAGTGAAAGATCATAATGAGCATGTGCATTGTTAAACATGGGCATGGTGAACATGGTAAACACACAAGACATGATAAGGATAAAACATTAGATGCAATATTAATCACAATGATAAATATTTTTTCATACAATGGAGTGACCCTTGGATTCCATATTCCAGGGTCTCTTGGAATCCTTTTCATTCTTCACCTTCCACACCAACCCTTAGAGGACTAGGCATATAAAATTACCTCCCTTAATTCAATGGAGTATGTGTGAGTCTAAGAAGAGAGCTATAATACAAATCTGAAAATTAAAAATGACAGAACTAGGTTGAATGAGCTCTCTGAAATGTTGGCATAAAGAGGTGGTTTGAGGATGACCAGCAAGACTGGAATGCTTAGTGCACTTCCTAAAAGTCTTCCAAATATGGCAAGAAGCTGAGACCTTCTACTAGATGAAGTGATCCTCCTATTTTGAAGATGGAGACCTTCAACTTGGAAGAAGGTAGGTCTACAACCTGTGATTGTTTAAGGATTACCACCAACTCTGGAATGCTTAATGAATTTCCTAGAACTATACCAAAACTGGCAAGAAGCTGAAGTCTTCATCTAGAGGAAGTGTCCCAAATTCTTTGAAGAGGAATAATATCAACATCGCATAGATGGTTTAAGGCTGACCACCAACCAAATGCATGCTCATGGGCATATTTGTCTCTAGCTACAACTCTGAATCTAGAATGGAAGGTTGTGGCTCAAGCTCACTTGAACTGATGTGTCTCTAACTACAACTCTAAATCTGGAGTGACAAGTTGTGGCTCAGGCTCGCTTGATATGGTGTGTCTCTAGCTACAATTTTGAATCTAGAATGACAGGTTGTGGCTCAGGCATGCTTGATGTGGTGTGTCTCTAGCTTCAACTCTAAATCTGGAATGAAAGGTTATGGCTCGGGCTCGCTTGATGTGGTGTGTCTTTGGCTACAAATATGAATTTGGAATGACAGGTTGTGGCTCAGGCTCGCTTGATGTGGCTTTGAAGCTTGTAGATGACCATCATTTCCCCCCCTATAATATACAAGGTGATATGATGGTGAAAACTCAACAATATGAGTTTTAAATACTATGGAACAAGTTCTTACATATGACTGAAACATCTTCTTGGTTGTTGATGCCCATTGCCAAGAAGTAATCCATCGAAGGTGAATATTTGTTCTTGTAGGAGGCTTGTTTCTAAATCGTTTTTGTGAATAATGAGTGTGTTGATTACAATGCTTGCAGGGGTGAAGATCAAAACAATGATCTTCCATATGGCCAACTCGGTCATAGTGTTGGCATTTTACAATCTATTGTTGATGTTGTGGAAGAGGAGCATAATCTAGAACAGCTGAAGGGAAGCTATCATGAAGAAATTTGGCACTCTAAAATTTGATGGGCTTGGAGTGGTCCAGAATATGAAAGGAAACCTCCTTTTCATATCCATGACCATTTATGTGCTTGTTTTGGACAATCTCTTCCCAAGGTCTAAAGATGGGCTTGGGAAGTGCAGACTGCATGTTTGCTTTTGCATGAAAATCTACTCTTGTACTGGGCTGAAAATTTTCTTATTTTTTATGGGAGTTTGTCTCAATGTTCTGAAAAAAAAGCTTAGAATGATGACTCTTTTTCTGTAATTCATCTTGTTCTAGCTCTGACTCAAGCTGCAAAAATTCAATCTTGTCGAGTGCATTTTGTAGCCATAATTTAATGTCGAAAAAAGTATATTTGCTAAAAATTATTATCTCATCTTCAGTGGAGTGTATCATAGTATTTAGTAATTCTAATAATTTATTAATTATGGCCATTTGATCAAGCTCACCCAATAAGTGCAAGTAAAATTTTGGCCTCAAAGATAGAAAATGACATCAACAAATTTTTTTTTTTTTTTTTTTTTAATACTTCCTATGATACAAGGCACAGGTCCAGAACTTTATAAAAAACCTTTAATAACCCTAAAAGTTGGAGTTTGTGACCTTTGAAGGAATAGGAAATCTCAGCACAAAAAATTTCCCACTAGAGTCACACATACAACTGGTAAACAATATTATTTTCCTCTTCCTCAATTTGTACCAGCAAGAAAAAGAAATGATAAACACGCAAAACGAGAATTTGCTACAATCTCACACCTTAGCCACTAAAAACTTAATTTTTTCCTTGGATTAGATGCACCTCTTGTAGGGAAACATGCCCAGAACTGTGATGTGGGATCCCTAGCACTCAAAAAGGAAAATCGACTTCTTTCTCAATTGTAAGTCACATTTTAGAAATTCCAAATAGTTAGACCAACAATAGAATGATATTTTGATCTTCATAAAAATGAAAATTGTGCTACCCATGTCAATAATTCGTCTCCTTGTTCGTTTCCTTTCAGAATGTTAATGAATTACTATCCCAGGACTCTGTGAACTTGTGCAATATGGTGCGGTATGAACGGTGGGAGGAACAGGTGGTGTTGGGTGATCTGAACTTGCTGATGCTGCAAGGAAGGAGGGTGGTGAGGGACCAAGTGGTATTAGATCAATCAGGAGAGGGAGCATTGTATGAGAGAGGGAATAATTATTTGAGGTTGTCTTTGGTTCCCAACAGAGAAATCTATTACATGAGATTTTTTTTTTTTAAAGGGACATCTCTTATGACTTTTATGAAGGAAGCATCACATCTATTTTCCTATCGACAATGGCTTTGACTTTTAAGGATAGAAACTCTATGGTAATTTGACAAATAGAAACTCTCTGTCTACAAATACAATCAAATGATCAACACAATGCCATTGCATTATTTAAATTAGAGAAAATACATCTAACCTAGTGTGTAGACGGGGATAGTAATGGTGGAACCAAAAATATTTACTCTAAAATCCAATTATATGATTACAAAGATGTTCCAAGAGTGGGAGGCCATGATGGAGGTGTGGACGGAGGGAGTGGAGAGGAAGGAGCAGGCATGCGAAGGATGAAGTGGGGGTGCCAAGGGGAAGAGGTGAATCGGCGGGGAGGGAGGAGGTGAGTTGACAAGGAGGGAGTAGGGAAGAGTTGAGTCGATGGGGAGGAAGTGGGGAGGAGGGAGTAGGGAGGAGATTCGAGGGGTTGGCAGAGGAAGTGGGAGGTGGAGGTGTAGGGGCCGACATAGGGGAAGGCCTGAGGGGGATTGAGGGAGGTCAGGTAGGGAAGGGAAGGTGGTTCGACGTGATGGAAGGCCGAGAAGGTGTGGTGGTTTGAGGCTAAGTTGTGATGAGTCGATGCAGTTGGGGTGCAGTCAGCATGTAATGGAGGGTTGATGAAATTAGTGTAATGGAGGGTCGATTCAGTTAATTACACCATGGCTTAGTCCAAAGAACAACACAAATGCTTACCAGAAAGTTTGTAAGCAACAAATGGAGGAGCTAAATCTCATAGCGATCTCGAACAGTTTTTCTGAGGCAAATAATTCTGCATACATCAAAACCCTTCAACAAACCATTAAGCCATGAATTATGAAGCTGGGATAGGTCCTATATTAGTGTGATTCTCCTCTTGTGTTGCCAAAATTCCAACCCCTGGTTATTGTGAGGTGCCTATTGACATTCCTTACGACCTAAGGAATTATGGCCATTGAGGCAATATTGTTCAAGAACAACGAATATGTATGAGGCCGACTGTAGGTGTAGCATATGGAAGGTTTGGGTAGAAAATATGTATGAATGTGTTGAGGAGCCTGAGCAGTATTGTGGAGGCCAACTACATGGAGAACAAAACACTCAAGGCAGCGTGTCAGAAACAACACAGAGTGTGGTGTAACTCTTGGGTAGATATTTGATAGACTCAGGTATCAGGGAAAATGCAGATTTTTTTGTCTATTTCAAGAGAGAGGGCAGAGAATTCAACTCCAATTTTGGCTCGGAAGTGTAAGATTGATGGCAGTGCTGACATACACAGAAATACCACAAAAACTAGTGGCTCATATTGGAGCAGGACTTGCAATCGCCTGCTCTGATACCATGTTAAACAATGATACATATTTATCATACAATGTAGTGACCCTTGGATTCCATATTCCAGGGTCTCTTGGATTCCATTTGACTCTTCGCATTCCACACCAACCCTTAGAGGATTAGGTGTCCAACATGCATAATGAATTCATTAATTAACAAGGAAAATTACATAAAATAACATTCCAAACAAAACATAGATTTCATGAAAAGAATTCTGCTTATAAACCTCTTAGGAAAATCACTGAAGAAGGAAGATGTGGTAAGGAGACAAGTATATCATCCATATAAAATTATAATAGAGAGAAAACAATATCACAAACTCACAACATGAGAATTCTTGAATAATAGCTGCAATTGGTCCTTTGATTTCCTGTATAAAATGATGAAGTACAAGCTACAAGAGTTTCACCCTCTAATGTCCAACCATCAAAATGACTAAAAAATCCATAAATATAGACTGAAAAACAATTTCTGCTCTCTTAGGGGTCTAATCCCTTAGTGTAGGAACAACTCACAAGATTCTCTCAACAAAACCCTAATGTCTAAGGATGTTTGAACAAACCCTCCAAATAGAGTTGACTAAGCTGCTCCTCATAAATGAGGTCAAAAATTACATCAAAGAGACCATGACAGCCTCATTTACATCATATTTACATGAAATCAACAATAAAAAATAGTAATTACATCATTAGACCAAGTTTAACTGAGAAAAACCTCAAAAAAGTGCACACAGCGAAAAGTGCAGCGCCTGACTAATAAAGCACAATACACTTCTGATAAAGCACAACACCTGACTTGTGAGAGGCTTTGGAGGCCTTCCCATGATCCAAATCCACTTTTGAAAGTTTTTTTGGAAATATGAGGATGTCTAGTTGTATTTAAACACCTCAAGCAAACCAAATGGATACTCCATGAGGAAGAAAAATGGATTTTCCCAAAGCTACTCCCAAAAGCGCATCACCTATTTCAAAATAGTGATAGAAAGTGAGTTTCTAACCCCTTTTTTGACATTTTCTCTCGACTATATTGATGAAAACACACCTCGGGTGGATAGATGAGTTGTATGGGTCCATATCTATATAGGAATATCATTTTTTTTCCATTTTTATGTTTGATGAAAAAGAACAATGCCAAGGCGATGTGCTTTTGGCTGTTATGCAATTTCCAAATTAGCCAAAATTCTAAAAAAACCAAAATTTTTCAAAATTTCTTCAAAAATTCACCAAAATTATTCCATGAAGGCATGTAATTTTGTGTCATGCTATGGGCGAGGTTTCAACTAGTAAATCTAACTTATCCTTATTAATTTCCTCATTAGGGTTTCCTTGAGTTTTTTCTTCAACTGCTTGATTCTTACATGGGAGACATGATTTATTGTATAGTAATGCATGGCCATGTGTCTTTGAAGGTTCTTGTTCCTATTTGCCTTCTTGAGAAGAATTTCCATTTGGAAATTCAATCTATCAAGCCATCCTACCTTGTCTTTTCCAATTTCTACCAAGATGAGCTCATCAACTGTCATTTGAGTTCTTGGTGGAGATCCTTCTTTCTGCTAATCAAGTGCCCTCTCAAGGCCTCTTTTCCTTGGTCTCTTTCTTCTAACCTACTCTTCCTAATCATTTGAATCATCAATATCAACCATTTCCTTACCTTTACATCATATTTTCTCAAATCAACCTTAGGTTTGTTTAAGAGTAGTTGATTTAGCTTTAATTTCATATTCTCTTGCTATAAGAATGAAACCAAAAAATTTTCCTTTGACAAACTCTCCTTAAGTTCTTTGATCTCAGCATCCTTCTCCATGATGATCTGTTCCAGTGTTTTGTTTTCTTCATTCCCCTCCAAGTCTGCCATGTCAGTGTCAAGATGGAATGGCTCCTCATCTTGCAATGGTGCCTCATGGTGTGATGATGATCCATGTTCAGCTGATGTAGGCTTGGCCTTTTCAACAATATTTGGAGCAAAAAAAAGCCTCTTACCTTTGACATAAGTTTGTGTCACCTCTGCCATAGGAAATCTTTTCGTAGGTTCTCTTGAGGAAGAAACCTCTTAAGATGAGGATGAAGCCAAGGGTTTATAGTGACTGTTGGACTGAGGTGGAGAAGGCAAAAGGGAATTTGAATATACAAAACCTTCCCATGACAAATTAATCTATGATAGCTGATGGAAAACCAAGACCTTCACCAAGCCATGGTGAAAAACACTAGCATGATGATTCTCTCCCATTCTCCTTACCTTCTCTGCCATCTTTACCGTGCTCTTGTAAAGGTAATGAGGTAAATTTAGGTTTTTTACACCCATGAAATACATCAATATTCTCATATGACACTGGTATAACCTTGAGTACCTCCCCTCGCATGTGAATTTCCTCACGATAAATTTCATTAGATGGGCCTATTTTTCCAGCAAGTGCCTAAATTGAAAGATGTGTTTAGGAGTTGCTTTGTATGTTGGCTTCAAGTATATTTTGTAGTTGTCAAGGTCAAGGTATCTACTCTTGAACCAATTTTATCCACTATTTGGAATTCATGTGCTCGAGTAAATAATCCTTGTTGAAAGGGTGAACACCATCCCTAAAACAGTCACCTTATCTCTCCTCAATCTAGTGGAAAAAATACGAGTGAGTTTGTCATGAAAACACAATTCCTCAACCTTTCGGCAGAAAGCAAGGCAACTAGCATCCTGAAATTATTTTTTAAGGAAGGGTGAATACATGACCTCATTGGATGAAGTGGGCTCATACCTACTTATCTGACCGCCCTTCTGCCTCTTTTTCTCAGTGGTTTCAAAATCCATTGCTTACCCTAGCTCAATGGGAAAGGGAATTAGGGTTTAATGAAAGGAAAAAACAGGGAATTTGGGTAATTTTTTGGAATGAATGGAGATGAAGGGGTTAAGGGCTTCATAAATTCTTCAGAAAATTTAGGGTGGTAGGGAGATATGTTAGGGAGTAGGGGAAAGTGAAAATTGAAGGAATGGATGAGGGGAAGGTGTCCAAAGAGGGAAAAAGAATCCTAACTTGGAAATGTCTAGTTTAGGCTAGGGTTTGTAGGAAAATAGGGAAAATGAGGAGTAGAGGGTGAGGAAAATGATTAGGTAGGTGTATAATAGATGAGGGAATGTGAGTGATCTTCAAACATAGGGTTTATTTCAGAAATTTATCAATGTCAATATGAAACCAAGAAAATGAACTAGAAATCCTAGAAGAGGGAATTTATCTTTCAAATCAAAAAATGAATACACAAGAGATGATTTGGAGGGACCACTTACCTATCTCTAATACACTGGAAGCTATTTTATTTTTAATAATACACTGCAAATTATGATTTGTGCCAAAATAGAAAAAGCACAACGTTCAGGAGAAAGTGCAGCAAAAGCGCAGTGTGTGCGCAACACCTGCGCAATGAATGTGCAAAACAATGGAGGAATGAGCATTATTGGGAAATGAAATTTCTCTTATGAGGGTGAGAGTGAGTTTTCTTGCTGGAGAGATGTTTCTTGAGGATGGAATGAGAAAATGAAAACTCTTTTGGGTCCTCTGTAGCTTTGGAAATCACTTTTCCATTTTGGTGGTCAAGTGGCCCCACCAAGTCTTTTCACCTTTGATTTGAAAATTTGTGGATTTAGAACCTTTGAGAAACATTTACATTCATGAAAAAAATTAAATTACACTTTCAAAAACCCTATTGAGCATTTGTCAATATTGCTACTCCTTCAATGTTGGATTTATTAGTGAAATGACAGATTTTTAATGATTTTGACCCTAAAACCTAATTGTGACACTTCATGAAAGGATGAGTGGAATGATGACCATGGTGAGGTGACTTAGATTGGTGATGGAGACATTTCAGTGGAGAATCATCAAAATTAATGATGGCAATGACCTAAACATGAATTTTTTGAGAGGAGTAGTAACACACCTAGACTCACTAACCAGTGACCAAATGTTTATTTGAAGACCTACTGAAACCATAAAAAATTCACATAAGACCTTAACAAAAACCTTGTACGAGAATATTTGATCACTCGTGACTGGCAGAACTAGAATACACTAACAAAATGCATGACTAGGGTTATTTTTAGTAAATTTACTATTTAACTGAGAGATCAGTGAGTTAAAAACAATTACAACTACTCAATTGAACTCATACTGAGTATATTCATGACTAGATATCAAATAATGAGTCCCCTACCTATAACTCCACTATATTGCTATATCATAGAAATCAACTCATGCAAAACTCTACTTCTTGCCCACAAACTCGAATTGACTAACCTAACTAAGCGAATTGACCATGCCACTCCTCCTAACTATAACTCAAGTCATCCTGTTGATGCGGAAATTCGATTTTTTCCATTTGAATAAAGCACAAGTCAAATGAAGCCTTTTCTTGCTATATTTTAATGGTTTGTGGAGTTGTGTCCCCCATACTCTTTTCCATGAAGTGAGCTTTGCAATTAGCCCTTTTTTATTAATATAAAAGTATGCACAATATTTAAAATGTTTACATCTTAACTCCCTTAACTCCCTTGGCCACTTAGCCAAAAATGACATGTAAGTATTTTAGGAAACTAGCCCCAAAATATATCTAATATAGCTACATGGGCATACATGCAACACAATATAACATCTCGCTCACCAACGTAATAACGATAAATATATTTAAAATATCAAAACTGAGTAGGGGTATTACATTTTCTATGAATGTTTTTCATCTAATATAAATATAGATGATTATATTAAAACTATTTGGTTTAAGAGACAAGAAAACAAAGAAAAAGAGAACAAGTTCATAGTGAAATAAAAGAAACTATGTGTTCTCTTCTTCAATCATGTGAAATAAAATGCATAACAATTTGAATTATTTTAATGAAAAAATATATTGGATTCATTCGACCCGGTCACTGGAATGAAGGTGAATATGGATAAATCCATAATGTCTTTGAGTAACATTTCAAATAATGATAGGAACTCTGTTTTGCCAACTTTTCCATTCAAAATTTTTGATAATGCAAGAAGGATTGAAATATCTAGGATTTTGCATAAATCTAAACTCCTTAGGAAGAGTGACGAGACTAGGATTAAAAAAAAAAAAAAATAGAAGCTTGGATTCATTTTTGGACTAATTTATTCATATCCATAGGAGGAAAACTTATCCTCATTAAGTCCATGTGGGAAGGAATTCCTATTTATTGGTATTTGGTTGCATCGATCCCAAAAGGAATCATAAATAAAATAAGAAGCACCAATTTTAACTTCCGGCTCTATTCTGGTTGTAAGAATCCAAAAGGTTTCTCCTTAGAAAATTAGAGGATAATTACAAATCCAAAATTACTTAGTGGTTGGGGGCTTAAAGAACTAATTATTTTTAGCCAAGCTCTCAGAACTAAGAGTCTATGGACAATCTTCAATAGAAGATCACTTTATGGTCAAACATTAAATAATAAATATTTTAGGAGAAAAAATGAAGTGGAGTGGATCATAAGTGTTAAGAAATTAGTTCCCCACTCATCTATAGTTTGGAAAAATATTCTTAATATGTTCCCAATTACTAGTAACTATATTTCCTGGAAGGTTGGGGACAAGAGGAATTTCATATTGGGCTTAAATCCTTGGGCTACATCACAGGAATCCTATACAAATTTTGAAAACACCATATCCTCCCTGCATGCATTGGGTGTTTTCTCTCCTGCAGATGCAATTTATCAAGTTAAATAAGTAAGGGGAAAATGCTTTGAAATCAACTCAGGATCTTGGATTAGCAGGTCCATGTATTGAAGAGTGGTCAAATTTTGTTGGGGCACTAGTCACTATCATAATCGGTTTTTCAAACGAATTTAAAGGACCAACTAATATGGACCTAAAACCCCTCAGCAAGGGTTTTCACATCCAATCTTCACTATAAATCTATGATGGAAGATCATCTAAATGGTCTGACGCCTGGTGGTGGCATTTCTTATGGAAATATAAAGGGCCCCCTGAAGTATAAGTTAGCATTTTGGCTCTTACATCGGACACTTATTTAAAGAGCGGGTGGTTGGGCTTTAGTTGGTTCTCCCTCTCAAAATCAAATGAAGAAATCATATAACATATTCTCATCCACAGTGCATTTTCCTGGTAGGTCTTTTCATTGGCTAAATCTTTTCTTAACCCTAGAATTGCTACTTGGTTTAAAGAATCTTTGGAATCGTCAAATGACATAATAGTGTTGACTTTCTCATATTTCCCTGTATTTTTTTTTTCACTCTACCTGGTGGGCTAGGAACATGGCCATATTTCAAGAAAAATATATTCCCGTGGAGGTTGTTTCAGGTATTATTGAACATACATGCAATCTTTTCAAGGATGAGATTAAGAATAAAAAGACAACAATTCCTATGATGCTTGATCTGGATAAATTAATTCCTTTTCGATTTTTTTTTATGGAGCCAGACAAGATTATCCCCATATGTGGAGTACGTGATATTTATTTTCTCAATTAACACCATTATTTTATCATTAAGTATGCATGGCTGAGACACAAATATGAGGTTTGAATTATCAGCATTATGGGTATTAGTTTTTGTGACAAATTCTAAAGGAGGTGAAAATTATTCAAATATTGGGAGACTCCAAACTCATAGTGGATTGGGTGAATGGTTGAGCTGGTATTGATGCCCCACATTTTTCTCATATTGTTTAGGGGATAAAAATAGGCCATGAGAAATCTAAAATGGTTCACTTGCAATCATATCTATAGGGAATGAATTCCCTCACAAAAAAACTCACTAAGGAAGCTCTACAGATCCTTTTTATAGTTCTAAAATACCAAGAGTTTGTGAATGAGAAACTTGTAGTATGTGTTTTCCGTCAAATGTTATTTGAATTTTTTACCTGGGGAGTCTTTTTTTAAGCCATTTGGACTCGCAGATGTAATCCTTATTTTTGTAAAACTATGAATAGTGCTATAGGTTTCTAGAATGGTACAACCCAATTTTTGGATACAAGTTGAAACCTTAAATTTTTGGGGACAAGATGAAACCTTTTATAGGTCTACACAATGTATATTTTCATCTTTAGAAATATAAATGTTTTTTTGAAAGGGAAAACAAATAGTTTTAAATGCATGTCAATATTACTTAACTTTGTATAGTGAAATACTTTATTTATGACCCACATTAAATATTTTTATTATTATTAATATTTTTTGAATGGAACATATCAATTTTTCTATTTTTTTTAATATCTCTCTAAATATTTAACATAAAAAAATTTGGCTTCGATATCAATATTGAAAGTGAAGTGAAATATTTACCGTGTCCCCTTCATACTGGGTTGTAATATTAATTATCATATCTCCTTCATTTTGGACTATAATATTGAGAAGGAACTGTATGAGCATATTGAGAGTGAGATTATTGATGTTTTATAATGTTTTTAATTAAAACGAACTAAATATGTATACTCATTTCTATTTTTACTATAGCATACATTTTTTTTTTTTATGTTGGCAACTCCGAAGGAAATCACACATCCCCATACCCGGCTCTAGAATAAACCACTTGATGCAACAAAATAAATTGAAAAATGACCAAACAAAATGAGTCACATTGAATCTTAAAGAGTGAGATTATTGATGTTTTATAATGTTTTTAATGAAAACTAAGGAGTAATCATTTCTATTTTTATTATAGCCAAAAACAATTATTTATAGTATATTTAATTGTTATTTTAAAAGTGATACCCTCAAAATAGATGGTGGAATGTGCTTCTTTAGCCCAAAAATTAATTACTTTATATTAAAAGTAATAAGAAACACACATATAATTCATTTAATTTTTAATACAAAATTAATATGTCACATTTAAAAAATATTAATAATAATAATAATATCCAATATGGATCATACTCATTCTCTATAGATTTTGATATATATATATACTTTTTCTCTTTAGGTTTTGAAATATTTTATTATGATTAACACATATTCATTCTTTTTATATAGAATTGATATTGAAATATATTAGTTAACATGAATATTCCAAGGGTAAATTTAAATCATATATTTATATACTTTAAAAAATACAAGAATCATATATCTTGTACACGCTCAAAAGTGAAAGAAATATTTATTTTTTCAACTTTAATTACTTATTTTATTTTACATGGACATTGAAAGGATTTATTTACGGTTGAGAGTGAGAGTGAAATATTTCTACTACATCTTCTTCATACATAGTTGTAATATCAACTAGTATTGATTGAGAGGATCTATATTGATTATACACACACATAATGTGTAGTTTTTCATTGTTTAAATTACATTTTTAATAAATACTTTGAAAAAATCCCCTTAGACACTTGGATTGTATGGATGACACACTTAAACTTCCAATAATTCTTGGTTGGTTTTGAAACAAAAATTGTCTTTAAAAAAAGAGCTATAAAAAGGACTTTAAAAAAATAGCTATAAAAATGACCAAAATCTCTCTCTCTCTCTACAAGATAAACGATATTGTTTTTTTGGTTATTGATATATTAAGAGCATGCAGTTTTTTATAGTTCATAATCATTATTTTTAGTTTTATTATTATCAATTTTATATTAATAATTGAATAAACTACATGTCAATTTTATATTAATAATTGAATAAAATTACCTATCTTCGACTTTTTAAGTAATTGATTTTTTTTACTTTTAGTTGCTTATTTTATGTATATATTGAAATATTTCATTATGGTTAACATAAAAATACTTTTGTTAACTCTGTCTCTACATATTAATAGTTTACTTAAGTTCTATATTGAAATGTTTTTAAAAGGTATAAGAACTAACGATTGCACTAGATGTTGCAAAGGAAACGCCATAAGGTGGTAGCATAGAAACCAGTAGCATAGAAGAAAAAAAATGTGTCTAGAGTAATCTATAGGGAGATAGAAGATTGGGTCACCCTACCTACCTAAGTAAATTAGCACGAAATGTTTCATTAATATTGGTAATAGTGTCCCAATTAACAAGATATCGACCAATTTAAACAATAGAAACATCGCCTTAATGTAAAAAATAAATATTTGGAATACACCGAAACTTTTGAAACTTATATCTTAGCCACGATGAGAATGTAAAATAATCAACATTTTATGCAAACAAACCAGATTACAGAAGTAAAATTTTCTACACGCTAAACTGAAATTACATCATTTGATAAGATGAATAAGAAAAAGAATGTGTATGCTAAACAACAATCACATTTTGTATTATCTAAAGGTGGATGAACTGATCAAAACTCAATCTATAAGGGGTTCACATTTGGCCTCAAAAAATACAAGGGGAAATAAGCAAAATATGTTTCCAACAAACTTTGAGAGTTTAACTATGAATTTTAGAAAATCTGTGTAGTTATAAATTTTACTGATTGTCATATGTTAAACTCTTCTCTTCTAAAATACTTAATTATTTCTGGGATTCTTTTCTTCAACCAATGAGAAAGCAGAAATGTGTTGAATTATTACACTCAACATAATTATAAAGACAAAATGAGGCATTCTGAAAATTTAATTTCATCTTGAGGGAATAGATAATAAACAATATTGAAAATCCTTGAAATATGGAAGCTTTTTTACATCGCCAAATAGTTTTACTTAAAATCATTAATCGATGGCTGCTTTTCCATGACAGGGACTACATGATTGAATGGAATACACATTGCATTCATGGAATGTGAATATGTTTCTTCTCATCTTTTGGCATGGACTTAACTAAATCCTTCAAGGCATCATTTTCACCACTTTTACAATGGCCAAATGGAAGAATAAAATCTGTATGATTCCAGCATGAAAGCAAAAATCGCATGCTCCACACGGAAACACGAAAAAATAACATCCTGTCGATAATCAAGAATAAATTTACTAATCATTTCTAAATGGTGATTTGAATATATGGATTTTATATCTTTCATGATGTAGTTCCTACAATATGTTAAACACCAACTTATTGAATCAAAAAGAAATATTTTCTCGATACTACAACATAAATACATAAATTTCATTTGACACATTAAATTTTCAAAAGCCCCTTAGAATTCTCAAAATTAATATTCTGTTTTTCTCTTTCATGCAATCCATACAAACTAAAAACAACCCACAATAGAAGTGCATCACCAAAATTCCCTCTGACCATATTCCAGGAACTCAAAATGTATGGATGGTACGTTCCTCCAAGAAGGAAAATCTACAACATTTGTCATCCGAATACCATTGATTTAAGTTATTAGAACTCACTAGACACCGAAAATACCATTAGAACTCTGGAATTTGTCATCCATTGTCATATCAAGTATGTTCCATACCCTCCTATTTATATTATCCAAATTCTCAAAAATATTTTGATCAGTGCCTCAAAATCAATAAAATTTTGCTTAATTATGTTTTCCCCTCAGGAGAAATGTAAATCATACAAAAAAAGAACTTAAAAATAACCTTTCATTGTGTGTTTCAATAGGAGAAAATTTGTCGATTTCGGGTAAGTAGCCTAATTAGTTGTTCCAAATTGGAAGTGTTTTATGATGCCTTTTTCTTATGGCATTGACTTCTTTTGTTCTTAGAACTAGTTCTCTTTAGAGGACCAATGGAATCTTGTGGGGCTATTGCCTACAAGAAGCAAAAATTAATATACCAGATTATGGAGAAGAATAATATAGTTTCTTTCTGCAAAAAATTACTTGGATTGAAAATGTGAAAGGAATGATTCAGTGGAAAGTATACAAGCTTGAAGAAATATATAACTCTTTTCAGGGCTTCCTATAATAAGAGAATATACAAGAAAAAAATAACTCTCCAAGGCTCTTTATCCTCCAGGTAATGGGAAGTGTCATGAGATTTTAAAGGTCCACAAATTCCCATTGTGGGTATGTTACACTTCCTTTTAATTGATTGAAAAAAGAAGGCATCAAACCTAACACCCAGTGGAGGTGCAATTATTCTTACAACAAATAGAAAACAATGGAGCACAATGCATGGGAAAACTATCTCCAAGAATGTTCTTAAGGGTCAAGACATTGAGATAGGAAGAGAATTGGCTGGTGTAGACTCTGCAAACCTTCGTGAGAATAAGGGTGGCTAACATGGGTGGTAGAGATATGTTTAAAGTTTAAATTCTAAGCTTTTCCCAACTCCCAAAAAAGAGACACATGTAGGAAAGAGTTCAAATCTTGTGAGGACTCAGATTTAGGATAATGAGTTACCTGGTGAGCATACTAAATTTAAATTTCATTCCCAATAAAAAAGACTATACAGATTTTATGCATGTTAAAGGTTCAATAAATTTGTATAATTTCCAGGAGTTACTTCTTCACCATCATGAACCTCACTAGGTATTTTTACTTGTAGATGTTGTAATGCTTGATATTTGTGTTATATTGTTAATTTTGTGAAACTAAGACATTTTTATTTTGAGTTGAATAATAGTTGATTTCTTGAGAGGTTTAACTTGTCAAGGGATTGGTCTAATTACAATTCTTTGTAAGGCCAAAGAGAAAGAGTGGACTCGTGCTCAAGAAATAGTTGGGAATTTTCAGGAAATTAGAAAATAAAAACACTATTTTTTTTTAAAAGACAAAATATTATTGAATATGAAAGTTTATAATGTCCACATGATGCGTATTTTCCATACTTTTTTAAAATTACATAAATGATACTACCTGTTACAAAATTCCATGGATTTTACACAACTGACAATTCTGCTCAGTCTACTAGGAATTTAGGTTAGAAAAATAAGCAAATTGAGTTTTTTTTGTTATACTTTTTCTACGGGTATACATAGATAGACGATCAGGTCTTATCAACTAATTTAATCTATTTCATTTGAATTTCAAGTCCACTAATTGGAGGCTCTGGCTCCACTCGATTTATTTAGAGAAAATTAAAATTCAAGAGTACACTTGGAATTGGAAGTTGATTAGTCTTGTAATATCAAGACTCCATTTGTGAGTTCCATGGGAATTAAAAATATACAATGTAATCGAACAAAAGTTTTCGATTATGTTTTTCAATGAATATAGCGATTATTTATTTGAATACAAACAATGTTTCTCTAATTGTTCTTTTCAGATCAAAGGCCCCAACATTATCGTAGGAAAACATAGAAATAACATTGAATTACAATGGCTTGCTCTTGTGTACCTAATTTTATAATCTGAACTATAAATAAAAATTATGGTATGAATTGAATTTCAATTGGGGATATATTTCCATTGTTATTAGGCTACTGAAACCTACTAAGAGAAATGAAATCTGAAAATTATGAAATTTGAAATATGGAAATAGATTTGAGAATATGGTTACTGAAGCAACCACAAATTAGGAAAATGTGACTAACTCTAACAAAATTCAACATCTTTTAAGAGCACTAACAATGAAGAGATGAACAATATTAATAGAAGGGAAATACCAAAGAATTTAGTTAGAGCTGAACAAAAACTTTGAATAACAAAACTAAATGTGAGTAATCTATGAAACTAAGGATTTTTATATGTTTGTATCTTAAGTTTGATTTGATTTGTTTATCCATGATTTGATATAGTACAACACCAATATACCTCATGTATAGATTTTTCCTCCGATAAAAAGCAACCGAAGTCACAAACCCATGTGATCGTAAATTCTATCCAATGCAGCAAGTGTCATGAGATTTTAAAGGTGCATAGCTTCCCGAACTGGATATGTTTCACTTCCATTTAAAATATTATAAAAAATTAAGCATCATACCTACACCCAGCAGAGGTGAAAATATCCTTACAAGAAATAGAAAACAATGGAGCACATCGAATGGGAAAATTGTCTCCGACAATGTTCTTAAGAGTCAAGACATTGAGATAAGCAGAGAGTTGGGTGGTGGAGACTTTGCAAACCTCCATGAGAACAAGGGTGTCTAACAAGGGTAGTAGAGATATGTTTAGAGTTTAAACACTAAGATTTTTGTAGGTCCCCAAAAAATAGGCACAAGTAGGCAAGAGTTCAAATATTGTGAGGAACCAAATTTAGGATAATGAGCTACCTAGTGACCATGGCTGCCCATGAATTCATTCTGCCTCTTATCACTCTCTTTTATGCTCACATGAATTTCATCCTCTTATGGGATAATTATTCTATTTTCTTCTCATCAAACCAAACTTATATTTCATACCCAAAAACAAAGACCATGCAGAGTTTTCCTTTGATATAAAACAACCGAAGTCACAAAACCATGTGATCGTAAACTCAATCCAATGCAGCATATATGGCGATGTGAAGCTCCTCAATATTTTTCTCATGATCCTCTCCAATCTCCTCTCAAACAAAAACAATTATTAGAGAACTGAAAGACGCAGAGGATATATATATGTGAAAATAAAAGGAATTTTGAAGGAATTTAAGGTCTAAACCCTCATATCTATTTTGAGTAATGATATTGTGTGATGTATACGCCAACGGGTTGAGAGAGGCTTTGTTTTCTGTAAGAATAAACGAACCCTCGCAAAATGTTAGAAGAGAAAAGCCTACGGTTATTCATGCTATTGCGACATAAATGATTCGTTTAAACCCATGGACCACCAATCTAGTTAACGACAAGCGAGTTGAGAGGTTATGACAACACGCTTTGGGAGCGTTGATGATGAATAATTGGTTCCTGCTCTCAGTTATTTTGATTATCTAAGCTTGTTCCATCCTTCCATGAAGAATTCTTCCATGCGATCAGCGACCAATGACGATAATGCCTGCAAACCCCTCTATCACAAGGTAGAAAATTTGTCAATCCTAGAGAGAGAAATTGTCTTAGAAACCCTAAAATAAGAGTTTTCCTCTTCAAAATGTAAACACAAATTCAAAGTGAATCTCCCCATCGTGAAGGGTTATATGTATGAATTTTTATTCAGTTAAAATTGTATGAATGCGATGACACATTGTTCTCTAATCATCCAACATTCGATCTAACTGTGGATACTGGTGTAGAGTGGCAACTTGGGGAGTTATTATCAAAGGAGAATGCCTTACGGTGTAATTATCCATCATCCTCATACTCTAAAATGAAAATATACATTGAAATATTTTATGTATGGTTCATAGTAACAGTGAAATAATTTTACCATATCTCCATCATACTAGGTTGTAATGTCAACAGTGAACCAAGTCATGACCACAATGAAATTGGAATCATTTCATGTTTTATGTTGTTTTTAATTAAAAATAGCCAACCACACACATATTCATTTTTTTACTATAGTTGGCATTATTTTTTATATGGGGATATTTTATTTTTATTTTAAAATTGATGTGGTGAAAATGTGAAGTTGGGTTACACTTTTTGCCCCCTTTTGAGAAAAAAATATCATTTTTTTTCTGTTCTTCAACTTTCTGCAAGCCAAAACAATTTTTCTATTTAGAATTTCATTTTACAATAAAAATAAAAATTGTGAGAAATTTTATTAGCTTTCTATTACTTATTTTTTGGAATTTTTTTATTCACAATTGATATGTCAACTTAACATTTCTTTGATTGTGTGTTCTTTAACAATCAAAGGATTCATAAAAATTCATGTTCAAACGTGTTGGTGTATTCTTTGAAAACATTTTGTTTTTGAGAAAAATAATGTGTTACAACAATCTAGACAAATTCTACTTCGGTTTCATTATATTTACGAAACCAACTGATGCATATCATAATTACTAGAATTTTTTGAATTGATCCAATATGAAAAAAATGCATATTTTGAATATGTTTCGGCTCGCACAAAATTTCTCAACATATTAGTTATAAACTAAAAATCTAAAAACTACCCATTACGGATAACAGACCAAAGTAATACACCATAAGTTTTTCAATTTTTTCTACAGTGTATTTTGTAAGATACAAAATTTTGATTTCTCTGAATCATAATGACCTTCAGAAATTGTTTGCACCCATTTTATTACAACATTAATTAAAATTAGTAAATATTAATGGAATTCCATAAAAGTTATATTTCCTAAAAGTAGATTGAATTATACAAATGCTTTTCTTGGTTCTAACAATTAATTCAAAAATTGTGATGGAGTTTAATCATTCCAAAGTTGAAGAAATGTGTTCAAACCCAAGCTCTTGCATAGTTACAGATGTGTTAGTTCAGCCAAACTTTTAAAAATGTGTAGCCGAATTGTTTTTTTCCGTGTCGGCCCATTAGTTCTAACGACACAAAAGTTCGGCCGAAGTTTTTACAGAATTTCGGTCGAACGTATGCTCAAAATTACGTCAGCTAGAAAATTTAATGAATCCCCTCCAAAAAAACACTCTGCAACTATATAAATAGCCGAAAACAGAATCATTATTTTCGCATAAGTTCACGTGTTTCTTCATTTGGTTTGATTTTGCAAAGGACTTTTTTGGGCTTCATTTTCAAATGACTCTTTTTGAGCTTAATATTCAAAAGACATTTTTTGGAGGTATTTTTTAAAGTGATATTTTTTTAGAGGTTTTTTGCGCTTAATTTTCAAAGGAATTTTTTTGGAGGTATTTTGTTTAAGAGACATTTTTTTATATCTTTTTTGGGCTTAATTTTCAAATGACATTTTTTGGAGGTATTTTTTAAAGTGACATTTTTTAAGAGGTTGGGCTTAATTTTCAATGGACATTTTTTAGAGGTATTCTTTAAAGTGTCATTTTTTTAGAGTAAGTGTTTTGGATTGAAGTAAATCCTTTATAATGGTTTTTTAAAGTGAATTTTTGTCTAACTTTTTAAATGAATTTTTTTTGCAGGACTTGGAGGAAAATATTTTGAGCTTCATTTCATTTAAAAGACATTTTTTTGGCAGAATTTTTAAAGTAAGTGTTTTGGGTTAAAGTATGCCTTTTGTGCAAAATTTTTGAAGTGAGTTTTTTGTAAAATTACATCTTTTGTGATGCTTTTTTAATTGATTTTTTGTCTAAATTTTGAAGTAGTGAGTTTTTTTTACAGGATTTTGAAGGAAATGTTTTGAGCTTCATACTCAAATATCACGGGAAAACGAAGGAATTGCAAGAGAAAATTTTATCAAACAAGATACCCTGAGGAATGTAGAGAATAGGGGAGAGAATATCACAAAAAAAAAAGAGAGAAGAACACTTGAATATTGAAAGTGAAAATCAACCTCAACTAGAAGTTGAAGCAGGTATATAAATGTAAATATTAGAAATTTGATATTTAAAATTCGACTAGTGTATTGTGAAACTTAATTTTTATTTAATGAAATAATTTGAAAAATATTTTGCAATGTAAACAAAGAGAGATATTCCTCAAAACATTGATGATGAGATATAAATTTTTGAAAGAGAAAGTGAAAGAGATATTGAACCAATGATTGAAGATGTTGAAAATGTTGAAAGAAATTCAAGTGAAGAAATTGAATCACCAGTTATGCATATATATATATATATATATATATATATATATATGTTGAATGTGTATTATTGAAATTATACATATTTGTTAATTTAATTATTTATTAAATATGTAAAATCATTATGTACATTTAATTCTAATATGTATAGATGAAATCAATATCGATGATGAGATGTTAGAAAATGTCGACACTCACACATATGGAGATAAAAAATCTTACCATGTCATACGATATCGTGTTAATCACATTATTGATTCATTCTTCAAAGATGAAACTATGGCAGTTCAAGCCCAAATATTGAAAAGTGTCTTAACATCAAAGAAATTAAAATAAGCTATGACTTTATTGGGTATTCGAAAATCAACGAACGATAAAAAAATGAAGGAAAATGTGATACAAAATATAAATAGTGCTCTAACGTCAATTGGAAGATCTAGAAAGAAAAGTAATTTAGATGCACATAGAGCAATACAAATGGCAGTGGTTTCATCAAGTACTAAAGGGAATGAGTTGGTATAATATATGGCACAAACATTAGGAACCTCATGAAAAACTTTGCACAAACATCAAAAATTTCGATTGCAAATAGATGTAAATGATGAACTTGCTTGTTGGACAACTATTTATAGGCAACCATACAAAGATAGACTTGGAGAAGATGTTAAAAAATTAATATATGAATATTGGATGAAAAATTCAAATGTTTCACCAAAAGCAAGGGATGTGATGCGAAGAAGAATAACATGAAATCAGTACGAAGAACATGCAAAACATTTCTTGGACACCACTCGGATAGAGTTTTTCAACATGTTCAAAGAAGAGAATCGTGAAATTGATTTCTCAATAATTGCTTTTGTGCAACAAAAACCATGGTATGTTAAACCTATCACTATACACGACACATGTTATTTTCATTATCATGTGAAATTTCAGTTATATTATGACGCATTCCTTAATTTTGGTAAAACATTTTGGAAAGATTCACCTCCTCCTTCCACTATCCATGATTTCATATCTCAAATTCTATGTGAAAGAGAAATCCATGAATTATTTTATCAAAAGAAATGTGTTGGTGGTAAAAAATGCGATGATTGTGGAAATTTGACTAAATTTCAAAAAAAATATCGTACTGATATAAATGATCAGTCATTGTCCAACATAAAAGTGAAATGGAAGAGATATGAACATATTCATACATCGATTGGTTCAAGTAGTACTACAAGTGCTAAAAGAATTGATTTACAGGAAGAAGAAATTTTTGTGATAGAGTTTTTGGGAAATTTTGAGGCAGAATTTATAAATACACCAAGAATTTCCATAGAGCTCGATGGCAGGACTTGCAATTCAAAAAATTCCGTGAAGTTTTTCCACAATGGACCATTTTGTAAATAGTTGATTTCGCATAAAACTACACATTTTTTCTACAAAAATTAATATAGAGTGAATACTATCATTCTGACCAAGTCTCCATGCTTGTCCATATTCTATATAGACATGTTGAAAAAAAAATTGATCATATAGAAATCATCAGTGAAAACCAACATGTTATTAAAGAATACCACTTTTATATCAATGATGATCGTACACTTGATACATATTTTGTAAAACATTGTTTTGAAAATATTTATGACTCCTTAAAAAGTAGTGAAATAAAATTCAATGAACAATGGATGTGTTTAGATGGATGCATAGGTCAATTCAAATCTTCACGATCATTATTTTGGTTGTTTCGTCTTCATATGAAAACCCACATTAAAAATTGTTGGAATTTCTTTGAGACTAGTTAGAAAAGGAGTACATGATGGTGTAGGGGCATGTATAAAACGAGCACTTCGAAAATATCAAATGGACCACTGTGCAAACCAACTTGTCTCAGATGAACAAGTTTTTCAATGGTGCATCGCTGCACAAAGCCATGAGACTAACCGATCAGGGGAATTACGAATGTACATGATTTAATTTTTATTGGATTTCTAATTTTAAACATTATTTATCACAATGACTATCTTTGATGGTATTTTGAATACCATATTTATATTCTTCTTTGAATTTTCCATATAGTGTTTTTTGGCATATTGGGGTCCAAGATGTAGATAGATCGATTGGAGATGATGTTGAAACAATAAAAGAGACTCAAAAAATGCATTCAATTAAAACAAAGCTATCCAAAAATGAGTTTGCATTGGATAAAAGAAAATATTCTTGTTTTTGTCATGTTTGCATAGATAACATAGAATCCAATGATGTTTGTGAAAACACAATGTATGTAAAAGATTGGAAACATACAGAACTAAATAAAAGGGGAAAATATACATTGCAAACTTTGAAGAAATGAAATCAGAGGAGACAACAATATCATTCGAAGGTGATCGAGTTTTTATCTTGTTAGAGAAGGTAACATTTCAATTGTTTTCAAATGATAGATATCTATAAATAGATAATCAATTCAAGTACACATGTTAATTTTAAAGTTAATTTTTCATGTTAATTATGATGTAAATTTTAATACATAAGTTTTTTTTATTGTGTAGGAGATGTTTTTGATGTAGTTGCACCTACTATCAACAATGAAAATGTGAAGTATTATTTTATGTGTTGCATTGAACGAAATATGAAATTATTGGAAAACTACGATGACAATAGGTTTATATATGAGATAGGGTCTATTATACTGAAAGATTATTTTTTCCAACAAACTCATCAAATTCAAGATTTTTTTTACTTTCAAGACTATGAACCTGATGTCATAAGTTGTCAATATAGTCACTTGGTGTTTGTAGCATGCATAAATTTGATAGAAGTTCAATCAAAGAAAAAAATGAAAATTAAGAGATGGAAAATGTTAAAAGTCGATCATGAACGGATCATTGAAGGTGGAATTCCATTGGATTTTTTTTATTGAACTGCCCAACAATTTCTTCTCTTTCAATTCACTTTTAGAACTTATATAACTCAACTAAAAATTGAACTGCCTTTTTATGTTATATGTACAAGTGTTTTCACGTGTACATTGTTTTGGTACATGCACACATGTAATTTATACATGTATACACATACACATGTAGATTATCTGGTCTTAAACGATTTCATACATTCTACCTCAGAGGAGGAAGCCTAGAATTTTATGATTGCTTTTAGATATATGCATAGATATATGTATTGTACTTCAATCATTTTTATGTACATATATTCATGTGAACTTTTTTTTTTTTTTTTTGGTTAACTTGGGCTAAACTATATTAAAAGCATGAAAAACTATATAGAGGCAATGGGCAGAAGTGGAAAGTAGTGCTTAGCCTATCCTTTCCTTAGTAGTGTTCAAAATAAACCAAGTTTTGGGCTGCCTCAAAGGAGGAAACCAACCCCTTAAGAGTGTAATCTAGTATTGTAATACAAAATAATCAGTGGCCCATATGAAAAAAAAAGAGCTCAAGTATATCTTGAGGTGACAAAAAATAGAAATTAACCTTGCTACTGAACAATCATGGAGTTCATTCATCTTCGTCCATCACCTAGTCCTCTGCATCGATCAGGAACCCATATTCTCTAGTAATGGCTTCTTCCTCAGCTGTGGGCATTCGAGGAGGCTTTGGAGGGGCCACATGGACAATGGGAGTGACTAGGTACTCCACATCCTAATCTCTAGTCCAGACATCATTCGATTCCATAACCCAAATGCCTATATTTTCTATTGTGGGCTCATAAACTAGAAGCGGGTTGGTTTTCCTGGGTAAAGGTTGCACATATTGCAGAATAGTAGATTTCCTGTAGCCTATTCTACCATTAGGATTCTCTGGAGGCAAAATAGTCTCCCCATGAATGTTATCAAATGCTTGAGGATCCAACACCTCATGGCTAACAGATGCAGAGCCCTTGGTGGATTCCAATCACTATTCGTGGCCATGGTGGGAGCGGCCTGAGAACGCACCCCCATAGCTGCCCTTGATGGGCTTCTAACACTGGTGTGGGGCCATGGTATGGCTTCTGACCTGCACATTTATGATTGTTTTTAGATATATACATTGATATGTATTGTCTTTCAATAATTTTTATGTACATATATTCATGCAAACTTAAATATGTAAAACCATCTATGATTGTTTTAAATGACATGTATGATCATGAAAAATGTACTTAAATATCACCTAAATAATATATGTGCATCCTAAGATTATATAACATTCACACACATGTTCAAATTCATAACATGTACCAATGTATGAGTTAAATGTAATTTGAAATTTCCATCTAGATTCATTTTATATTTAACAAATAAAATGACAACTTGAGTTTTAAGAACAAAACATTATATCACAACATGTGAGCGTATTCCAAATGTAGTTAAACTATCCAAAATATACACATGTATGTGTAAATTGTAATTTGAAATTTCCATCTAGATTCATTTTATATTTAACAAATATAATGACAACTTGAGTTTTAAAAACAAAACATTATATTACAACATGTGATCACATGCCAAATGTAGTTCAACTATCCAAAATATACACATGTATACATGTTTTATAATTTGAAATTTCCATCTAGATTAATTTTATATTTAACAAATAAAATGACAACTTGAGTCTTAAAAACAAAACATTATATCACAACATCTGATCACATGCCAAATGTAGTTCAAATATCCAAAATATACACATGTATACATGACTTGTAATTTGAAATTTCCATCTAGAGATTCATTTTATATTTAACATTTATAAAATGACAATTTGAGTTTTAAAAACAAAACATTATATCACGTCATGTGATCACATGCCAAATTTAGTTCAACTATCCAAAATATACAAATTGTGAAAATGTAATTTGAAATTTCCATCTAGAGATTCATTTTATATTTAACAAATAAAATGACAACTTGAGTTTTAAAAACAAAACATTATACCACAACATGTGATCACATACCAAATGTAGTTCAACTATCCAAAATATACACATGTATGTGTTTTATAATTTGAAATTTCCATATAGATTCATTTTATATTTAACAAATAAAATGACAACTTCAGTTTTAAAAACAAAACATTATATCACAACATGTGATCACATGCCAAATGTTGTTCAACTATCTAAAATATACACATGTATGTGTTTTGTAATTTGAAATTTCCATCTGGATTCATTTTATATTTAACAAATAAAATGACAACTTGAGTTTTAAAAAAAAAACATTATATATCACAACATGTGATCACATGCCAAATGTAACTATCTAAAATTTAAAATCATTCTTGATAAAAGTAAATGTAGTTTCAAACTATATCCAAACAGTAAAATATGTCCAAAATTTATATCACATGAGTAATAAAAGTAAATATATATAACAATGTATAGTGTTAAAAGTATCAAATTATATAGAAAAGTAAATATGACTACATAGATAAGACTATATATAGAAAACTAAATTTAAGACTATATCTATGAAATAAAATGTTGCACACATGTGCATCATCAATCAAATACAGATGGATCTAGTGTCTTTGCGAGCAGTGTCATGAGCCTTGTGCTATCCTATGAAGAACAGGGAACCTGTACATAACATGTATAAACATTAAAATTGAATGAGAATGTATAACTTCATGTAAAAAAACAAAATGAAAAAAAAAATTCATGCAATACCTCATGTAGTTCCCTCTCCATCGTCTTCTCTTTCTTGTCCATTAAAATATCCTCCATAGTAAAATGTACAATATACAGGTACAAGTATATATATATATATATTAAAAAATTTCAAATGAAAATGCATATAAACTAATTTTCAATAATATTAAAAAAAAGTTAGACAACTTGTTCAAATGGTGTGGATGTTGCTATCTCCATCATACACTCCATCAGTAGAGTCCTTGGAGAATGGAAAT
This sequence comes from Pinus albicaulis, assembly GCA_034641835.2. Classification (NCBI taxonomy): domain Eukaryota; kingdom Viridiplantae; phylum Streptophyta; class Pinopsida; order Pinales; family Pinaceae; genus Pinus; species Pinus albicaulis. The sequence continues at coordinate 288,419,827 of CM076576.1, forward strand.
CATCTACAAATACTTAAAATTTAAAAATTTTAAAACTATAAAATAACTCAAGATCTAGATCTGATTTTATAATAAAACTTTTGAACTTCGATTTATAACTTAAACATATAAGTTAAAAATTGAATACTTGTGATGGTGGATTTGGCACATCTCCTAAGGGTGGCTCCCAAAGGAAATCATCTCGAAAAACTTAAAATTAAAAAAATTTAAAACTGTAAAATAACTAAAGATATAGATCTCATTTTCTAATGTAACTTTTGAACTGCAATATATTACTTCAAAACATATTTAAGTGAAAAAATGTTCATACCTGTGATGGTGGATTTGGAACATCTCCTAACAGGGGAAAAGAGGGTACCTCCATCTGAGAAAAATCAGACATAATAATAATCTATTAACATTTAATTATATACATGTGCATGTGTACACAATTATTTATTTTAAAAATATGTCATCATGTTCCGACATATAATAATAGATTAAAATAATTGCACATCAACATCATGAACACTTAAAAAACACTAACATGTGCCAACATATCATCTTGATTTTGAGAACCATCTTGATTGTGAGAACCTAAAGCTTCGACCGTGATATTAACATCTTCGTTCATCAAGCGTGAGAACTGAAAATGGTGTTCACATATATGATACATTTTTGTTAGATTAACATATACAAATCAATGTATGTATATGTATTTATTACAAATTGTACATGTGTTAAAATATTCACCCTAACCATTAACACATACCGATCCCATACCCTCTTCCTCATGAATAATTAAGTCCTTCCAACCATTGCGACAATTCTTTGCATATGTTCTGAGCTCTTCAATACTCATGTTGTCTATCTCATCATCTATATGATACACAAAATTAGCACGTGCATTCTCTCATGCTCTTTGTCGATTCAAACAAACATCAATTCCACAAAGTCCACTCTGAACATTGTCTACGATGACATCCCTTGCTTCTCGACTAATTTGAGAAGTGGCATACGTCTCTGACCGCAAATTTTCTACATGAAGAGGTCGACTTACCAGTGGTGACTTAGGGCGAGGCAACTCAGCATTATGCTTAGCACCCCTACAGTCACATAATCGACCTTTCCCAGGACCAAAAAATTCAGAGGGAAGGTCATTATAATTTGGTTTCATTCCCAAAAAGAATTCAACATAAAAAAATTTTCAAAATAAAGAGGAACCTCGTCGTTCCATGGTAGTCTTCCATAGGCAACAAGGTGCTTATCATACAAATGGCAAGCTATATCAGAGTGCTTGAAATATTGCACCTTTAGCGTCTTTCTTTTCGTCCCTTCTTTGAAATTAAACATAAACTTGGCCATTTCTTTTGTAACTCTATGTTTAACAACCTCCCATTTATCGAGACCCATCACTGTTTCCTTTATTTTCCTCGTCACTTCTACAAAAGTATCAGTCATTGGCCGAAGATTTGTGTACACATCTACAAGTATGCTTAAAGAGTGAGTAACTATTTCTAATATTTCTCGACTCTCAGAAGGGAATTTCAAAGACACAAGATCTTTCTTCAATTTTGAATAAAGACGTTGACACCTTTGTAATGTACATTATTGGATTTTTGTTTCCTAAGGTAAATCAGAAATGTCAGATGGATAAGTCATGGTTGGTGTACAACCTTTTTCTTGAATAATGCATTCTGGCCTACGTCTTTTTGGAGCAACATTCTCACCCTCTGCATCAATATATAAAATTTTGTATAAATAAAAAAACATGCGAACAAATTTGTAAAAATTGAATGAAAATAATATTCATATTGATGGCCACCTCGAGATGGTTGGGCACCATCATGCCCACCCCGATACTATTGAGAACCAGAATGAGAGCCAATTAGTTGAGAACCAACACGACCACCCATTTATTGGCCTCTGGGGGAATGCATATCACCACCCTCATGCAATTGGCCACCAGGGGAATGTGTACTGTCACCAACCTCATGCGACGAGAGTGAAGCTTCATAAAAAAAAATAATGAATTTATAATCAATTCAAAATACATTCATACATATAAACATGTACATATGATTGATTAAATTGCATGAAACATACCACGATTGCGTGAGCCATGGACATGCTCCATTGTTCGAGTAGATACTCTTGTCCTCCTAACTCCTAAAAAATAAAAAATGAAATAAATTAAAAAATAAATTAACTGACAAAATTGACCAAAAATAAATTCCATATGTATACATGTATGTACATGGGGATAAAATTATATATATTCAATAAAAAAATCAATTCCACGTGTACACATGTATGTGTGGAGATAATATTATATATTCAAATTTCATTTAAAAACATGCACATTTAATATAAATACCATGAACATCTCTAGATCCCTGACCCCCCCTCTCTCGTAGAGGCATGGGATTCTATTGACCTTCGTCTTTCATCCTCCATGAGATATATATATATATATATATATATGAATATACACAATAGACATTTATAATTATTTTTAAAATTAATATTTAAAATAAATTCAAAATATTTCAAAAAATGAATGTAATTTAGTACACAAATTATGTAAAACACAACTTTCAAAGCACAAATTGATGTGCGAAACTCAATTTAAACAAAAATTTGTTGAAGTCCTCACATTTTAATTTTATAAAACATGAAGTTCACCAAGTTGCGCTTACATGGTGGGAGAACACTTGGTATATAATTTAAAAAAACACATTGTCATTAAAAATGACGCATTTATAAGTAAAAACACACACATATCAAAGATATGTTACAATGTTCATCAATAAATTTTGAAGGAGAGTGTCTCAAAACTAATTCATCTTTGACAAATGAATATTGAATTGGAATTGCCCCGTATAATACTAATTCATCTATTAATTTATCTTTGATAGATGAATCTTGAATTACCATTGCCCCACATAATATATCAGTAGACGTCTTATTAACATTTTCATAGTGTCTTATACTAAAAAATTGAAATTTTCTAACAATATTGTTTGATTTTCCATGCAGTTGTTTTAGCCTCTCCTTCTTAACTTGGTACACGTTTTCCATATGGTTACACACAAGGTCAGAATTGGTGAGAACTACAATTCCATTTGATCTATACTCCCTAGTTTTTCCCAAGCCTTCTATCAATGCAATATAATATTCCTCATTGTTTATTTTTCTTCCCAGTATATTCATTTTCCTTTAGAGGACCTTGTTAGTCGAAATATTGCAAAGCACATATGTAATCAGTGCATTCCCTTAATTGGGATAGCAAGAAACATCTATGTATAATGTCCAATTTTCAACCATTTTTAGTGGTTTTTTTATCCCTGAAAAAAAAAAAAAAACAAATTCAATAAAATATATTAAATGAAAATTTATTTCAAATGAAAGGGAGAAATGACATGTACATGGTTTGCCTTAAATATTATGGGTGAAATTACATATACATGGTTATGAAAAACACTAAAAAATAAATTTTATGGGAGAAATGACATGTACATGGTTCCCAAAAACATTAGCAAAAAATAGCAAATTCAATAAAATATATTGAATGAACATTTATTGCAAATTCATTGGAGAAATGACATGTTCATGGTTTTCCTTAATGTTTATGGCTGAAATTACATGCACATGGTTCCCAAAAACACTAGAAAATGCCTTAAGTTTATGGGAGAAAGTTTATGGGTGAAATGACATGTACATGGTTCCCAAAACACTACCAAATGCCTCAAAGTTTATGGGAGAAATGACATGTACATGGTTTTCAAAAAATTTATGGGAGAAATGACATGCACATGGTTCCCAAAAACACTAGCAAATGCCTTAAAGTTTGTGGGAGAAATGGCATGTACATGGTTTCTAGAAACACTAGCAAATTACATGGTTTTAAAGTTTATGGAGAAATTACATATAAATGACATGTACATGGTTCCCAAAACACTAGCAAATGCCTCAAATTTTATGGGAGAAATGAAATGTACATGATTTGCCTTAAAGTTTTCCTTGATATTATGAGAGAAATGACATGTGCATGGTTTTCCTTAAAGTTTGCCTTAAAGTTTATGGGAGAAATAACATCTAGAAATGACATGCCTTAAAGTCTGCCTTGCCTAGAGTTTATGGGAGAAATGGCATGTATATGGTTTGCATTAAAGTTTTCCTTAAAGTTTATGGGATAAATGACATAGAAATGACATGCCTTAAATTTTACCTTGAGTTTTGGGAGAAATGACACATGTACATGGTTTTCCTTAAAGTTTTCCTTAAATTTTATGGGAGAAATGAAATAGAAATCAAATGTACATGGTTCCCAAAACAATAGAAAATGCCTTAAATTTTATGGGATAAATGACATGTACATGGTTATCCTTAAAGTTTGCCTTGAGTTTATGGGAGAAATGACATGTACATGGTGTTCGGGTTCCTGTGTTTTGGCAAGTTTGTCTCTACCAAAAGACAAGACAACATCAAAACCACTTTAGGACCTCAGGATCTAGCCCTCCTAGGTCCAGAGAGGGATCTCTCTATAAAGGCAAAGAAATATATGTCTTTGAAGTTCAAATTTAAGGAATTAGGCTAGTTATATGGCACAAGGGTTGTTGTTTTGTTTTGTTAGTTTGTTTGGTTGTTGGGAAACATGAAAGAAAGGTTCAATGTAGGACAAAGAGGTGAGAAAAGAGGATTTTGGCAATGGGAGAAAATTCAAATAAAACTTGAGACCATTGAGCAATGGAGTCATAAAAGGGTTTACTTGCAATTTAGTATCCAAGGCTTTCAAATGGGCTAGTCATCTAAAATAGAGGATCTTTTAAAGATGATAGTATGGGATGAAATGATTAAGAATGAAGGTGAATGACAAGGAAACCTCCAGGGTGACCACTTAGGAGTAAATCTAGGGACAGGGCATGCCTTAACCGTCTATGACCAAACTCCTAAAGAGGCTAGCTCTTCAGACAATAGAAAACATTAAAGATTTAACACAAAGGTGAAGCCTGAGATCAAAGAAAGGCTTTGAAATTTCAATGCTTTGACATTAAACTTAAGGGATATTAGAAAATCCTAACTGTTGGAAAAGGACCCTAGTGAGACATAATCAACTCTAATCTCCGAGTATCCCAATTCTTTCAGTTAAAACCAAAGAAGAACATCTAAGAACAGATCCTAAATTCATGCATCAGTAAGCAAGGAAAACCAACTACTATACTGGCTAAATTACCTTGAACTTGTTCTCAGATAGCACAATTAGTAGAAAACATCAAAGATAAGAAGAGTAGGAAAAATTGGGGTACCATGCTAAGGTATATCCTAAGCCATATTACTGATTTCTTATCAGAGAAACGAAATATGATGAATTACAGAAGGAGAACAGAGACAAAGATAGAACACATCACCACTCCTTTAAATCAGGATCCAATGAAACATGCTTGTCATATTAAAGAGCAACACCAGTCATATACAAGATTGTCCAACAGCTTGATATTCAGTCTGAAATCATCTCCTCAACCTATTTTACAACTAATACACAGAACTTTAGCTCAAAGGAACAGCTTACAATCCACAGTTATCTGATCAACAACCTTTACAATGTATTTTTCTTGAGTTCTTATAGCTGAATAAGAGGCAGAGGAGGTAGATAGAGCTTTAAATGAAACATTAAAATAGAGGAAGAAGAGTGCTTGAGGCCCATTCTATTTTAATATCACTGCATTGACTTTCAGTACTCTTTGGATTAAAGAGTGGTCTTCGACGGCTAATAATAACTCCAGGTATGTCTTTGATGTACTTTCTGGTTGTTTGTACTCTGCAGTACTCTGGGACAAGTAAGGCAGATAAATGACTTTTAGGCCTTCCATGCTGTGTAAAAAATTCTATGGAAATCTTAGGACTACTGTTAGGGTGGTGATCTTCTCTGGAACATTGACGGAGAATAAAGACATTATGGGAACTCATCCTTTCTTTGGAAAAACCTTCTGCTGATGTGAAACACTGATAAGGTTTGTTTCATGTGCTTTAGGCCTTATTACGCCTCATGTATCATTCATAAGGTCTTCAATCTGTGTATCTTCCCTCTAAACACTGGATTAAGCATTTAATTCTTCAATAATGGGCTTTAAATCACTTTAAACCTTCACTGATACTCTTTACCGCTCCTGTTGACTATCTATGTCTATAGATGTGCAGTTTTAATGGCGTTGGAGGTTTTGATAGAGTTAAACACTGGTCTTTTAATGAAATATTTCGTTTAAAACCTTCCCACGCATTTCTCTGCAATCTCTGGCTCTGAAAAAATGGCATTCTGCGCCACTGTATTACACTAATAGTGATTGTGTAGAAAGGATGGTTTCACTATCTGTAACCCTACAAAACACAAAAAAATGTTAATAAATCCATGCGGGAGGGAGGATGGATGTTGTGGAAGACTGTGGGAATGGCAGCACACAAGTGATGGATACGGTGGATGCAGTGGAAGATGGCCGAAAAATGTTTTGAAATGGTGAAAACATGATCTGATGAAGGTCTGGTGAAGGAATGGTTCTGGACTGTTGGATTAGATCTGATGGAGGAGATTGACGATTAGGATCCGCCAGTGGGATTGCTTTTGGAAGGCTAGGCGAAAGAAGTTAACTTAAGTGTAAAACATATAAGTTTTAATGTTGCACGAAATACAAAGGAAAATGGTTAAATTGAATGAAATCAGGGCAATTTGATAGTGGGACCCGGTGGGCAGATGGAGATTTGAGTGTGGACCGTTAGATCTCAAGAGGAGATCAATGGTTGATATCCTCCGATGAAGTCCTTTGGAGGTCCGATGAACATAATTTGAATGGGAACATGATGGAATGAGGGCCGTAGATCTATGCAGATCAACGGTTGAGATCTTCGAGAAGAGCTTTCAGAGGCAGAAGGGGGGGAGTGGTTTTTTGGGGGAAGCAACTGTTTTCCCACTACTTCAAAGTGGTTTTGAAATTTTGCTAAAAAAACGTGATATTCTCTTCTTCCCAACGCATTTCCCTCCCAAAACCACTTTCATCACGTAATTTTGAAGTGTTAACCTTCGGGCGCAGAAAAAATGTGATATGCACCTCAGTCGTTGGATCTGGGACCGGGAGATCTGACGGTGCAGGATGGAGCGTGATATGGACAGATGCATGGTGGGTAAGGTGGGACAGGGTCGACGGTGGTTTTAGTATGGGCCATCAGATCAGAATGATGGATGGTCAAGATCAAAGACAGGAGCACTAATGTTCCAAGGGTAACATATTATAATAGATGGGTGGGGAAAATCCTGACCGTCAGATCTAAGGGATGGATGACGGAGATTTCACAGAGAGAGTGGAGGCAAAGGGTCAATGTGAGTGGGTGGGGAGAAGGAGGACTGTTGGATCAGAGGGAATGAACGGCAGGGATTAAATCGCAATCAGAGAAGGTAGGGACCAAAACTCCAATGGTTTTGAACTTGCGATTATACGCGGACCGTTGGATAAGTGGAAGATCAACGGTGGAGATTTTTCGGAGGGGAACCAATGGAGGGAACAGGGGCGGTGTGTGATCGAATCCTGGCCATTGGTTCTTGTGGATTCAATGGCCACGATTGAATCAGAGATCGGCCAATCGGGGAAAAAGAAAAGTGGATTCATTGGGTCGGCGCGATGCGATTTTACGCCAGTCGTTGGATCTCAGGAGGAGATCAACGGTCAATGTTCAATCGGGAGGGAAATGGAACGAGGCAATGGGCACAGTGAAACCAAAGAGCTGGCCGTTAGATCTATACAGATCAATGGCTCAGATTGAGCCCGCATTCGATAGAACAAAAACTTCATCACATCGGGAAATTTCAAGTAACAAAGTAAATGCGCACATAACAAACTCCCGATTGCGATTGGCCCTCAAGGGATTAGTGCCTGGTCTTGGCGTCGGTTATATGCGGAGAAGGGCTGAGGGCTAGGCCGAAAGGGGCTTAGGCCTATCCTAAGGTAAAAGGTGGGTTTTAGGCCAAAAAAACAGAGTTTTTATGGCTTATAAAGGGGTTCCGGTAGAAGAATAAAGGGGGTTTTCAATCAAATGAAGGGATTTACATGGTTTTGAAAGGGGAATTTTATGGTTTAGTGGGCTAAGGAGGGGATTTTAAGGGTTTTTTGGGGAAATTTGAGAAGGGAAACAAGGGGTGAAAATGGGAAAATTAGCAGGGATAAAGGGAGCAGATGGAGGCTTTTTTTAGCACAATTTTCTCACAAACAGTGAGGATTTCTTGATGGAAACAACAGTGAAGATATTTTCAAAGGAAAAGACACATATAGGCGTCAAGAATGAGAGATTTTTAGAGGAAATGTTTCTCTTGAAGGCTCAGAAACATTTTAGCCACCTGTTTGCTATGTCAGAATTTATAGGCGTCTAACAGTGGCTCCACATGGGGATGGCGTCTTCTTGAAGGTGACAAGAATCTCAGAAAAAAAATATTTGGAGTAGGCAAAATGCCTGGTACTTGACACATATTTTCTTTCTTTAATCAGCTGCCACAACTCATGAAGACATCATATCAGCAGAAAAAAATCTCCCAAACAATCTACCTACCCATTCTACAGTCCTAACATTCTTTCTTCAAGGTGCATTTAGATTTGCAAACCTTCTTCATCATTTTTTTTTTATTGAAAGCAGGAAAAACTAATATATTTCTACCCTTATTCCTCCATGAGACCATATTAGACAGTTGGCCTCATAGCTTCTCTACCTACACTAATATCTGCTAGGATTAAAATCTCTAGCAAATTTCATTCTCTACATTCTACAACAGAAATTTAAAAGCAGTCAAACTAGGATTAGACTGTCTGGTCTGCTGTGGGTCCATAGCATAAAGACGAGCTACATATGGACTAAAATTTGCAGAAATTAAAAACAAAATTGGAGGGCTTTAGACCTGAAAAAATCACCAGCATCCTTCATTCTTCCTGTGACTCATATTTTGAGCTTGTTAGAGTCACTTCTCTTCTTCATTTCAGCTCTGGTTTTGGTCTTGTTAGAGCTGCTTCTTTTTTTCTCTGTTGGTTCAATTTTTGAGCATATTTGCACCTTCCCTTTCAAATAAAAACTCAACAACTAACTAAATGCTCACATCCTGAGCTTTATTTAGATTTCCTACCTATACTACTCTAACTCATAAATCTATGTTGTTCTATATGATACAATAGTGCCAGTGCAACCAGTTCAGTAGTAACGAAAAAGAGGAAGAAATTTGACTACTTGTCAGAGATAACCATGTGGTATTTTGAATGTGGGTCTTCAAAACCAAGGCCACTATCAGTGGTGACCACTCCTGATGTATCTGGCCCCTTCCAAGGATCAATTTTTGGGAACTTGAGCTAATTAGGGCCTCCATATACTCTGCCACAGGATCAATGAACACATGATGTAAACATTCTTTTTTCAGGCCTTCCATGACTGGTAGGCTATTTTCCTCCTTGGCAGTTTGGGTCACTGCATCTTTGGTGTGGCTCCTGAAGGTCCAATTATCCTCTTCCTGCATATTAAAAGGTAGTGAAATTTCTTCTTTCTTAGGAGGAGGAAGGCTTTCCAAAAATGCTCGGGGGTCTCTGAATTGATGTGTTTGTTCTTGTGAGTTTAAAACTTCAATTTCAGCTTCATATCTTTCGACCACCAAGTCTAGGAAAAAAATTTTAAGCTTAGGTTGAGCATCGAATCTTGAGCTGAGAAGGACAACTTTTCGAAGGTCCTCACATTTAAGTTTTGCCAGTATACTTGATATTCCATACTAAAACTCTTCTATGGGACTTGATTGCTTAGAGTCTTCCATTGGTGGGGGGTTTTGGTCAAAGAAAACTAATACTCATAGTTTCCTTTAACATGGATGATGTTGTAATGGAACTAGTCTCCCAGTGGAGTCTTGTGAAAACAAAGATAATCAGCAGGCCAACTCATCACCAGTGGAGTCTTTAGTCATTAAGGAACTGTGGAGCCACCAAGTGGAAGGTTTAAAGTGTTTCAAGAAAGTTCACTATCCACCACAGTGATTTAATACCAAACTAACCAGAGATTTTGGATTTCTGAGGTCCTAAGGATATATAAGATAGAAAACTCTCAGAAACTCCCCAGCGGAGTCGCCATTATGTTGGGGTTCTTGTATTTTGGCAGGTTTGGCTCTACCAAAAGACAAGACAACATCAAAACCACTTTGGGACCTCAAGATCTAGCCCTCCTAGGTCCAGAGAGGGATCTCTCTATAAAGGCAAAGAAATATATGTCTTTGAAGTTCAAATTTAAGGTATTAGGCAAGTTATATGGCACAAGGGTTGTTGTTTTGTTTTGTTTGTTTGTTTGGTTGTTGGGAAACATGAAAGAGGGGTTCAATGTAAGAAAAAGAGGTGAGAAAAGAGGATTTTGGCAATGAGAGACAATTCAAAAGAAACTCGAGACCATTGGGCAATGGAGTCATAAAATGGTTTACTTGCAATTTAGTATCCAAGGCTTTCAAATGGGATAGTCATCTAAAATAGAGAATCTTTAATAGATGATATTATGGGACGAAATGATTAGGAATGAAGGTGAATGACAAGGAAACCTCCAAGGTGACCACTTAGGAGTAAGTACAGGGATAGGGCATGCCTTAACCGTCTATTACCAAACTCCTAAAGAGGCTATCTCTTCAGACAATAGAAAACATTAAAGATTTAACACAAAGGTGAAGCCTGAGATCAGAGAAAGGCTTTGAAATTTCAATGCTTTGACATTCAACTTAAGGGATATTAGAAAATCCTAACTGTTGGAAAAGGACCCTAGTGAGACAGAATCAACTCTAATATCCCAGTATCCCAATTCTTTCAGTTAAAACCAGACAAGAACATCTAAGAACAGATCCTAAATTCATGCATCCGTAAGCAGGGAAAACCAACTACTATATTGGATAAATTACCTTGAACTTGTTCTCAGATAGCACAATTAGTAGAAAAAATCAAAGATAAGAAGAGCAGGAAACATTAGGGTACCATGCTAGGGTATATCCTAAGCCAGATTATTGATTTCTTATCAGAGAAACGAAATATGATGAATTACAGAAGGAGAACAGAGACAAAGATAGAACACATCATCGCTGCTTTAAATCGGGATCCAATGAAACATGCTTGTTGTATTAAAGAGAAACACCAGTCATATACAACATTTTCCAACAGCTTGATATTCAGTCTGAAATCATCTCCTTAGTCTACTTTACAACTATTACACAGAACTCTATCTCAAAGGAACATCTTAGAATCCATAGTTATCCGATCAACAACCTTTACACTGTATTTTTCTTGAGTTCTTATAGCTGAATAAGAGGCAGAGGAGGTAGATAGAGTTTTAAATGAAACATTAAAATAGAGGAAGAAGAGTGCTTGAGGCCCATTTTGTTTTAATATCACTGCATTGACTTTCAGTACTCTTTGGATGAAATAGTGGTCTTCGACAGACTGATAATAACTCCAAGTGTGTCTTTGATGTACTTTCTGGCTGTTTGTACTCTGTAGTACTCTGGGACAAGTAAGGCAGATAAATGACTTTTAGGCCTACCATGCTGTGTAACAAATGCTCTGGCAATCTTAGGACTACTGTCAGGGTGGTGATCTTCTCTAGAACATTGATGGAGAATAAAGACATTATGGGAACTTGTCCTTTCTTGGGAAAAACCTTCTACTCATGTGAAACATTAATAAGGTTTGTTTCATATGCTTCAGGCCTTATTAGGCTTCCTGTATCATTCATAAAGTCTTCAATCTGTGTATCTGCCCTCTAAACACTAGATTAAGCATTTAATTCTTCAATAATGGGTTTTAAATCACTTTAAACCTTCACTGATACTCTTTGCCGCTCTTGTTGACTATCTGTGTCTATAAATGCGCATTTTTAATGGCACTGGAGGTTTTGACAGAGTTAAACACTAGTATTTTAATGAAATATTTCGTTTAAAACCTTCCCAGGTGTTTCTTTGCAATCTCCGGCTCTGAAAAAATGGCATTCTACACCACTGTATTACACTAATAGTGACTGTGTAGAAAGGATGGTTTCACTATCTGTAACCCTGCAAAACACAAAAACATGTTAAGAAATCCATGCGGGAGGGAGGATGGATGTTGTGGAAGACTGTGGGAATGGAAGCGCAGTAGTGATGGATACGGTGGATGTAGTGGAAGACAGCCAAATAATGCTATGAAATGGTGCAAACATGATCTGATGAGGGCCTGGTGAAGAAATTGTTCTAGACCGTTGGATTAGATCTGATGGAGGAGATCGACGGTCAGGATCCGCCGGATGGAGATTTGAGTGTGGATCGTTAGATCTCAGGAGGAAATCAACAGTTGAGATCCTCCGATGAAGTCGTTTGGAGGTCCGATGAACATAATGTGAATGGGAACACGATGGAATGAGGGCCATAGATCTATGCAGATCAACGGTCGAGATCTACAAGAAGAGCTTTCAGAGGCAGAAAGGGGGAAGTGGTTTTTTGGGGGAAACAACTGTTTTCACGCGACTTCAGAGTGGTTTTGAAATTTTTCTGAAAAAACGTGATATGCTTTTCCACCTGACACGTGTCCCCCCCAAAACCACTTTCATCACGTAATTTTGAAGTGTTAACCTTCGGGCATAGAAAAAACGCGATATGCACCTCAGCCGTTGGATGTGGGACTGAGATATCTGACGGTGCAGGATGGAGCGCGATATGGACATATACACGGTCGGTAAGGTGGGACAGGGCCGGCGGTAGTTTTAATATGGGCCGTCAGATCAACATGATGGAAATTCAAGATCAAAGACGGGAGCGCTAATGTTCCAAGGGAAACATATTATAATAGATGGGTGGGGCAAATCCTGACCATCAGATCTAAGGGATGGACGGTGGAGATTTCACAGAGAAAGCGAAGGCAAAGGGTCAATGTGAGTGGGCGGGGAGAAGGAGGGCCGTTGAATCAGAGGGAATGAATGTCGGGGATTAAATCACAATCGAAGAAGACAGGGACCAAAACTCCGATGGTTTTGAACTTACGATTACAAGCGGATCGTTGGATCAGCAGAAGATCAGCGGTGGATATTGTTAGAAGGGGAACTGATGGAGGGCATAGGGGCGGTGTGTGATCAAATCCTGGTTTTTGGTTCTTGTGGATTCAATGGCCAGGATTGAATCAGAGATTTTCCAATTGAGGAAAAAGAAAAGTGGATTCATTGGGTCGGCGCGATGCGATTTTGCGCCAACCATTGGATCTCAGGAGGAGATCAACGGTAAATGTTCAATCGAGAGGGCAATGGAATGAGGCAGTGGGTGCAGTGAAACCAAAGCGCTGGCCATTAGATCTATAAAGATCAACGACTCAGATCGAGCCCGCGGTCGATAGAACAAAAACTTCATCGCATCGGGAAATTTCAAGTAACAAAGGAAATGCGCACATAAAAAACTCCTGATTGCGATTGGCCCTCAAGGGCTTAGTGCCTAGTCTTGGCGCTGGTTATATGTAGAGAAGGGCTGAGGGCCAAGCCGAAAGGGGCTTAGGCCTGTCGTAAGGTAAAAAGTGGGTTTTAGGCCAAAAAAACAGAGTTTTCAGGGCTTAGAAAGGGGTTTCGGTAGAGGAATAAAGGGGTTTTCGAATCAAATGAAGGGATTCACATGGTTTTGAACGGGGAATTTGATGGTTTAGTGGGCTAAGGATGGGATTTTATGGGTTTTTTGGGGAAATTTAAGAAGGGAAACAAGGGGTGAAAATGGGGAAATTAGTAGGGATAAAGGGAGCAGATGGAGGCTTTTTTTAGCACAATTTTCTCACAAAAAGTGAGGCTTTCTTGATGGAAACAGTAGTGAAGATCTTTTCAAAGGCAAAGACACATAGAGGCTTCAAGAATGAGATATTTTCATAGGAAATGCTTCTCTTGAAGGCTCAGAAACATTTTAGCCACCTATTTGCTATGTCAGAATTTATAGGTGGCTAACACATGGTTATCCTTAAAGTTTGCCTTAAATTTTATGGGAGAAATGACATGTACATGGTTATCCTTAAATTTTACCTTGAGTTTATGGGATAAATGACATGTACATGGTTATCCTTAAATTTTTCCTTAAAGTTTATGGGAGAAATGACATATAAATGACATGTACATGGTTCCCAAAACACTAGAAAATTTCATAAAGTTTATGGGAGAAATGACATGTACATGGTTTTCCTTAATTTATAACCATGGAGTGATATTGTCATTCGAGGATGAACATTAGCCAAGAAAACCAAGTATGTGCATGAGTTTAAATTGGTATGTTTATTTATGAACTTAATTGAAATAAATATCCTGCTACAAATGAAAATATAATGATAGATTCTACGAGATGGATGTAGACTAATGTTTAATATATGCATGTATTCATGTATGTTTGGTGGAGCTGTTGTGTTCATGTAAATTTTTTGTGAAGACAATTATTCTGCACACAGAAATGAAAATATAATGATAGGTTCCACAAGATGGATGTAGACTAATGTTTATTATATACATGCATGCATGTATGTCTAGTGGAGTTGTTGTGTGCATGTGAAAGATGTGTGAAGACAATTATCCTGCACAATAGTATTATTCCTGATAGTTTCTACAAGATGGATGTAGATTAATGTTTAATATATGCATGTATGTCTGATGGAGCTATTGTGTGCATAAGTAAGTTACCACAAGCGACAATATTAAGTTCTTGGGAGAAGAAATTATTGTGTGGCTCAAATGAAATTGGTAATTTTGGCATGAAATTAATGTGTAGCTAAACTTTAATTGGTTTTCATTATAAATCATAAGTTAATTGTCAACATATCATAATTTGAGATCTAACATTGAAATTTTTAACTTCACATCGGGACCCAGTAATAGCCAACAATCTCAGACAAGATGATTGATCTTTACCCTCGTGACAATCTCAGACTATATGAATGGAAATTTGAATGTTGATAATGTGTGATTTTTCTAACACACAGTACACATCAACAACACAGGAAGATCACAGGTTAGGCAGACATACAAGCTGATATGTTTCAGGATGGTCTGGATGCTGCTCACATGGACTCTTTGTTACCTGAACATTTTTTTTCCAGGAGTGAGTGAAGTTCAAGTCAAGATCAGGTAATCAAAATAAATCTATACCTCAATAAATATCATATCAATATTAATCTCAATGCATTTCCAAGTTTGCTAAAAAGAAAAAGGCCTGAGAAAATTTTACATAATCTAAGTACTTCAAAAAAATTTCAAAATATTAAATCTATTTCTAAAACAATATTTCACTATATTAACCGAAAATAAAATAATTACATTATACCTTATCTAAATTGTTAACCAATTTATTATGATAAAAATTAATTCGAACCTCGTGCCTAATAGATGAGAGGGAATATTAAAGAAACATAATTAATTTATTACCTTTAACCTAGTTTTCCTTTTTGCAAATGTTAGTACGACAGATGTTTCTTACCCTTGGAAGATAAAGAAGTCATAAACTTTTCACACCTTAAAATGGTCAAAGATATTTTCACATTTGAAAAGTGGAATGACAACTTGTTTCCTATTTTATTTCAATGGCTAGTCTGTCCAGCCCTTTCACTTTAATACAAGTATCTACTGGTCCCACTAGTAAATCCATGATGACAACCCTCCAGCCACACAACCCATTGTTTCCCAAAAAATGAATAAACGAAGCTGAAATTTTGCACCTCCATACAAGTTCAAGTACGAGGTAACTTAAAAACTAAATAAATTTACAATTAGAGGTAGTATTAATATAGGTTTGTCGGCTTTGAGTTTATGGTATCGAAGAAATTGTTATTCTCATGCCCATGTGACTACTAAAATAGTGCACGGGTATCTCAAGAATTTCCTTGTCTGGCATTAATGATCACCAAATTTCTCATTCTCCTCGCCATGAAAATATGGCTCTTATTAAAAATAAGAGAAGCATGAGTTAGAACAACAATAATCAAGCTATAAGGCAGAGATTATGCATCTCTTTTTCCTTTACAGGTAAAAGACCACAGCTTTTGAAAGGTTAAACCATGTCTCTGAACAATTCTTCTGTTACAATATTCCTTCATATATAGAGATAAATCCAGCCAACTATTCCAATCAATCTTTTCTATCCAAAAGGAATACCTTCCTCCTTTAATCCGAACATCAATATGAATTTTATGTTTCTGAATGTTATATGTTATGCCCACATTATGTCCATTTCTCTCTTGTTTCCTTATGTCTGAGCTGGTTGGTGTTTATTTATAGATAATTATATCACCTTTCTGCCTGCAATTGTAATGTCTTCTTTAGAATAATCATCATACAATAACTTTTATGCATGTCATGGGAGCTGCAAATAGGTATGATATGTGGTGATTATGTTGATACGTAGAGGATCAATATTTCTCATGTTTGGGGTGTTGGCTTTGGTGTTGATTCAATGTTGTGGCCATGGCAGCTCAACTTCATCAGCTGTAGATCAAATTGATATAACACTAGAAATCCAAGGAAGCCTCATGGAGAAGTGTTGAGTAATGGTTTATGGAATTCAATGATGATTAGAGGACCTGCAACTCCTGCAATGCCTTCTTCTCCCTCGAAAGCATAAATTCTGTAGGGAATTCTCAATGTCCTTCAGGAAGGAAAAAATAATCATAAGGATTTGGGTAGAAGCAATCTTCCATATATTTTTAAATGTGGATTTTAAATAAAGATCTATCACTTTGGCCATATTTACTACTCGATTTCATAAAGGTAGAAGAAAAGTCTTGAACATCTTTTCAGAGGAAATAGCGGTCCTCTAACACATGGATCTAGATCCATTTAGATCACTAACAAAAATAATGGGTACCGGAGAACCTGGTTTTTTCTTTTGGTTATGGATCCATATATGTATGTGTAAGACATTTCAGTCCCTCCTGAACAAAAACTATCAGGGAAAAGCACATGCAGAAGTTCTATTCAACTAAGAGAACTAGACTTTTTCATTGACAGTAATCTGATATGTTGAAGGCCTAAAAGTAAACCGAAATGCAAGGAAATTGGATATTTGAAAATTTTCGGTAAGTTATGAAGAAATTTTTTTATTTATTTTTTTATTTATTTTTATTTATTTTATTTTTTTTTAATTTTTTTCAGTATGATTATAATATTTTCATCTGAAAATTTAGTGATATTATTCAAAATTGGGAGAAGAAATTAAATTATGAATATTTTTGGTTTCATTTCCATGTGCAATTGTCTTTCAGAAGAATAGAAGGAAAAGTTTGTAAATACAATTAAATCAAACAATTCAAATAGGAGGATGCATAGTAGGTTTTTTCTTCTACCTGGAAATTTGGAGACAACGAGAGCACGCATGGAGAGCATACAGTGAGAGTACGCACAAGAAGACAACAAGAATACGAGGCCATAGTTCGTCGAGGACACAGATTAGAGAAAACCTACAAACACAGAAAAAAAAAAAAAAAAAAATAAAAATAAAAAAAAAAAAAAAAAAAAAAAAAAAAATAAATTTAAAATAATTAAAATAATTTAAAAAAAATTAAAAAAGATTAAAAAAATAAATAAAAAAAAAATTATTTACCAAAAAAAACAGAGCATAAACCATAAACCTTACCTTCTCACCTTCACTTGCTCCCCTCCTCGCCCCTGCAACAGTGCAACATAAACACAATGAGACAACACCCCTGCACCAATGCAACACAAACAGAGCAAGACAACACCCCTGCAAAAGCGCAACACAAACAGAGTGAGACAACACTCCTACAATAACGCAACACAAAAAGAGCGATACATACAACAACATAGCAACAAAAAACCAACAGTAACTAACCCAAAACATGTTGGAGTCTAGGGTCCGGTATATTTATAAGAAAACATTCAGCCGAACTTTTGTTGCCCGTTTTCCCATCTCCGATGAAAAATATGTTTACCAACGCCATCAATGTAAATGGTAGAATTATTTTAGCTGAATTAATTTCAAATCTTCGACCGAACTGTTAGGAAAATGAAATTTCTGACCGTGTTTCTCATGAAAGTGTAACCCAGCTTCACATTTTTAACCACGTGTCAATTTGAGGTTGAGAATTGAAGGAATTACACATCTCTCAGACGGGGCATAATAAAGTGGTATTACTGATGTTTTATAATGATTTTAATTAAAAGTAACATAAAGGTATATTAATTTTTGTTTTTATTTTATCTAATATTTTTTTTTATTTAAATAATATATTATTTATATTTAAAAAAGGGCACATGCCAATTTAAGGTTGATCATAAAAGGAATTACTCATATCCCTCATATTTGGTTGTAGAATGCACCTCTCATCCTCCCGCCACAAAAATATAGGTTTTAATAGTCTTGCAAATGAATTATATATATATATATATATATATATATATATATATATATATATATATAGACACACACACACACACAATGACAAGAACAAAGGAACCCAAAACTAGAAAAACCAGATATAGTTCTCATTATATACATGTAGAAGCATTCATAAACCCCAATCTATTAACCTTGGATTAGAACACAACCATAGTTCATGTTATAGGTCAATTTGGGCGCCATTCCCAATGACCGGGTTAAATAGGCATCATCTCTAGGACTAATGATCAAGGGTCTATCATTCCCTATCATTTCAATTGCTACATGCCCTAAGACAAGAAATAAGACAAAACAAGCAAGAATTTCATCAAGCAAAGGTTTCCATGGTTTGAAGCTTATTATATAGCATATGAGAGCTCACCAACGCAGGCTCTAAGGGGCCTAAGTGCATTGCATATGTAGGTATCCCCATGCAAGACTGCTCTTGAAAGCACTTCCCGACATTCACAAGTGCGTTGGTCACATTGGGAGAGAAATTCTCATTGTTCCAGAATCTCCACTTGGCCAGTGCCTTCTAGAAGAGTTCACATGTGTCAAGCTTCGGATCTAAGTGTCCATTTGACATCTAAATTACTGGAAACATGTCTTTCCTATTATTGGAAAGTCATTGATTACAAAAAAACCTATAATTCATCTATAAATTGAACATAGATCTAAGTGCTTGAATAGGAAGAATTTGAGTAGAGTAATGCTAGAGAATTTTCAATTGAGAGCTAAATTTGTGTATTTGCTGCTAGAGAGATTTATACTGTGATGAGGCTTGGGAATGTTGGTGGAATGTCACTTCAAATTAGTCACTAGGTTGTAACCTCACCTTCTATCATCAATAAAGAGTACTGCTTATTTTTCCCTATATGCATATGTATTGGCTTTGATTTTCCATATTGAAAGATCTTAGTTGATGTATACGGTTTATGCTTTACTGATTTAGCTAACTAGCTTGAATAGATATCTATATTATTCCATATTCTGTTATTTCAGTGTTCTTTCTTGCAGGAAGTATTCAGCCCACAAACTGCTTGAATTTGAAGCTGCAACGAAAGCGACAGAACGAGCCATTTGGAAGTGACTGAACAAGTAAGCCTCCAATCCTCTCTGTGTATCTATTCTGAGTTAGGAAAAATAGTCGTATAGTCTTTCACTTGTCGTTCTAGACTATCACCTGTCTAGGGAAGCGTGATTTATCTGTAACTCACAATTCTCGCCCAACAGTTCCCTTGACCAAATCTACAAAATACCATGGAAAAAGTCATCATACCCAAAACCAAGCACAAAAACCATGTGCAAAACCATTGGTAGGCCACTCACCATCCTTGGGTTTGCCCAACCATTATTGGGTGCACATAAAAAATAAAAATAAAGATAAAAAATTTCGGGGTGTTGTACAATACCCGGGGTTACCTCCCCCTTGCAACTCTCTCGCTATGCCTAACACAACATAACAAGGTGTGGTGCTATTCGTGGAAATAATATAACACATATCCAACAACAAATACCTATACAATATATTAAGTTTATTTTTCACAACTTTAAATCCCCCTTTATAAATGGATGTGATAAGATATTAGTTGGTAAGTGATACCCCTATTAAATTTTCTTCTACATATTATTTTTATTATTGTTTTTTTGACATATTAAAGAAGGCTTTACTAAACAATGACTCTATATAATATATATATATATATATATATAATAAGCATCCTATAACCATTTTATGTAATAAAAAAATAGTTAAAATTTATTTTAACCCCACACACACATATGTATATACAATATAATGCAGAAATATTACTTTACATTATTTTATGCAAATAAATTCTTTTAATTGTGATAATGTTTATTGTGTATGTGGAAAAATATATTTCTCACTATTTAATATTTCCTTTAATAAATTGATGGATATTTTCATTTTTTTGGGAACATTTATAGATCCATCTTAATGAGGGATCTAGCAAGCCCCTAGAAGGATCTATTTTTTTGAGGTGCGTATGCATCTTTTATAATGCAAAATTTTAAAAAAATTACACTTTGGGATTTGATACCTCTGGGCACTTAATGGATATAGGGTTAACATGGACATATATACAAATATATCAAGTTGTCTTCAAAATTACCTTGAGTAGTTGAATTGTGTAGACTACATGGCTTAAACTTGCAATTCCAATAATTATTTACTGAATTTTAGACAAAATTAACCAAAATATATACTTTGAAAAGGGAAAACAATATTGAATAACAAGATTCTTTGAAATATGTTAACCATAAAAAATTAAAATTTTTAAATTACTATATAATATATACATAATTTTTTATTTTTTCAAAATATATGATATATACATAGTTAATATTAAAATATTTTAGTTAACATGGATATTGAACCTTATTTTCCACATTAATGTTTTTTTGTGTGTTATTAAAGTTTTTTTAAAATAGTTCAATATTACTTAATTCTACATACTAAAATATTTATTTATGAATTACAATAAGTGAAAACTCATTTTAACTATAAATCTAGCAAGTGTAGAGAAGAATCAAATCTCATGAGGTATAAACCTATTTTAAAGTACAAAAGTTGAAAGAAATTTACTTTCATCCATTTGAATGAGTGTTTTTAAAATCTTTAGTTAAAATATATATATAACACTATGATTTTAGTATTTTACTTCACTGTTTTTTTTTCTTTCTTTATGGAAAAAATCAAGAATGTTGGGCTAAGGGCAAGTGAAACATTGTATATATAAATTTTTGGGTAAATTTCATTTTTTTTTAAATGCTCACAATCATGGACCTCAAATGATAACTCTCTTTTGTTAGCTGGTTATAGACCGTAACTCTAAGTTCTTTAAAATGAAATTGTATCTAGTGTGTTGCTGGAGGAGAGAGGAAAATTGGAAAAAAACAACCACCAGGAAGGGTTGGGTAGGACGTTGCCGATGGGCATGACCATGGCCTTGATGCTAGAGGAACCAGACCATTATCTATTAACTGAGTATGCAAACAAAATAATAGCCATAATAGCCATCCTCAAGGGGTTTGGGTGGAGAGGTCACTTTTCGGGAAGAAATGTTGTAGATGGTAAGAATACTAAGATAAATATACTTTCTTAAGAAGAATTTTTTTTTCTTTTTTCTTTTGGGTTGTAAATGGAAGGAAGACTGTGTTTCAAGTTAATATAAGGTTGTATGAAATGATTGTTTATTAAAGTATAATCTGTGTTACTGGATAGTATTGTAGATAACAGTGAAATAAGTTATGATAATACGAATTGCTAAAGGATAGAATTAAGTGGTGCATAAAATGCGGGTTAGGGTTCTTTACTTTAATAATAACATAGGGTTCGAGATGTAAGAGCACTTAGTGGTAAACTTGAACCAGTAAGACCCTGTATGGATTTATTGAGGATGGTCTGTAATCCCATTCATACAGTGGAAATATTGGAGAGAAAAACTATATGGGAACAGAATGGTAAGTACCCACGGGTCCTAGTTGGAAACAGTATAAGATAATGAAGAAAAATAAACTTGAAGAAAGAAAATACAAAAAAGTAGCAAACTGTAACATGCATGATAACTCTCGGTCCCAAGGAATATTTCAGACTGTCAAACCGAATTATATCTATGTAATTCATTTTCTTCCCAAATATGTATCCAGGAGTCTGAAAACCATCGGTTTAGTTCTGGTCGACCGATGGGGGGATCAGTGAACTTGAACCGGATTGAGGTTGCAAGGAAACTTTTCAAGGATTTGGAACAGAAAAAAGAAACTATTGTTGAACCGAACAATTGAATGAATAACTGAATAAACATATATTACATTGAATAAGAGAGCCATAAACAATATTCATGAATAATATACGAATAATCAGAAAACCCAAATTTCATTCACAATTATTGTTTGGAAAATTTAACACTACCATGTGCACATCTACATATAACTAGATAAGTTGTCAAAACCCTCAAAAGAGGTGAATACACAGAAACTTCAAGAAACTTATAGGCTATGTTTTGAGTAGGATATTAAAATAAAAGAAACAATGTTATTAACTTATAGGCTATGTTTTGAGTAGGATATTAAAATAAAAGAAACAACATTATTGAGCAAACCAGAGAATTATGGATTACTTGTTTTTTGAGGTAGCAAAAAAAAACTTAATTTTGAAAAAGTGGTGATGGAGACTAATCTTTTTTTTTAAGCATAGTTTTAGCACTTTAAATTTTCTTACATTTTTTTTTTTAAATATCATGATTTTCATATAGATTTTGAGCATCCAATTTTGAAAAGTAGAAATGCAGATTAACCCTTTTTTTTAGCATAGTTTTGGCAGTTTAAATTTTCTTACATTTTTTTTAAAATGTAATGATTTTCATGTGGATATTGAAAAGTGGAGAGTTTGTCTTAAAACTTTAGAGATTTTCATGCTAATTTTAAAAAGTGTTGATGAAATATCAATCATTTTTGTTTGGTGATTGTTTAGAGTGGTGATTTTCATGTTGGTAATAAAACATTAAAAACAAAAAAGAAAAAACAAAAACAAAATATTTGGCACTTTAATTTTTTTTTTTTTTTTTTTTTTGGTAAATGTCATGATTTTCATGTTGATTTTGAGCACTCAATTTTGAAAAGTGGTGATGCAGAGTAACTCTTTTTTGATTTTTGACACTTTAAATTTTCTTAGGTTTTTTCAAAAATTCATGCAGAATTACTTTTTTTTATAACCATATTTTTGGCACTTTAATTTTTGTATTTTTCCAAGTATTTGTTTTAAAATGTTAGAGATTTTCATGCTAATTTTAAAAAGTGAACATCAATCATTTTTGTTTGGTGATTGTTTAGAGTGGCGTTTTTCATGTTGGTAATAAAACATTAAAAAAATAAAGACAAATAAAAACAAAATTATCCATTACTTGTTTTTTTGAGGTAGCAAAAAAAAACACCGTAGTGATGAAAACTAATATTTTTTTTTAAGTATAGTTTTGGCACTTTAAATTTTCTTACTTTTTTTTTTTAATGTCGTGATTTTTATATCAATTTTAAAAAGAACTACTTTTTTTTGGAGAATATTTTTGGCACTTTAAATTTTTGTATTTATCCAAGTATTTGTTTTAAAATGTTAGAGATTTTCATGCTAATTTTAAAAAGTGTTAGGTGAAACATCAATCATTTTTGCTTAGACTAGTGATTTTCATGTTAGTAATAAAACAAAAACAAAAAAATTATTAAATATTAAAAAAAACCAATAAAAATATTATAAAAAAAAATAACTTGTAAAAATAAAAAACATCAATAAATAAATAAATAAAAATAAAAATAAATATTTTTTAAGTTATAAAAAACAAAAAAAAATTGCATAATTAAAAACAATGATACAATAATATAATAAACATTTAAATATATATATATATATATATATATAATAATAATAAAATTTAAAAAAAAAAATCTTTTTTAAGTTATAAAAAAAACAAAAAAAAATAATAAATAAAAGAAAATTTTAAGTCAAAAAAATTCATTAAATTTTTTAAATTATAAAAAACAAAACAAATGGCATAGTTAAAAACACTGATAAAATAAAATAATTAAAATTTAAAATTTAAAAATAGTTAAAATAAAATAAAAACAAAAATAACATTTAATAAAAAAAATTAAAAAAAATTCAATAAATAAATAAATAAAACAAAATTTTAACCGAAAAATCATTTTTTTAAAGTTATAAAAAACAAAACCAATTGCATAATTAAAAACGATGATAAAATAAAATAATTAACATTCAAAATTTAAAAATAATTAAAATAAAGAAAAATACTAAAATAAAAAAAAAAAAAAAAAAAAAATTAAATTCAAAAATAAAATAAAATAATATACCAATTTCAAAATAATAAAAAAAATTAAAATACAAATTTTAGTTAAAAAAAATGTTGAGATTTTCTGTTTTGAATAAAATAGGCAAAATCTCAGTAGATGACAACAATAGGAATTAGTTCCTAGATTAGCTCCAGTTTGTTGGGAGAGAGTTAATGCATCCTAAATTTGATGTGAGAGGATTTATGAGGCAGTTAGATTCTCTTTGCTATATAACAGGTATCCATACGGATTGTTTGTAGAGTGTGAGAGTTTGTGAGGATTGATTTAA
Source organism: Pinus albicaulis (assembly GCA_034641835.2). Taxonomy (NCBI): domain Eukaryota; kingdom Viridiplantae; phylum Streptophyta; class Pinopsida; order Pinales; family Pinaceae; genus Pinus; species Pinus albicaulis. The sequence goes on from CM076576.1 coordinate 288,444,369, forward strand.
TTATGTAATCTTCTCTTTGATTAATAAAGAATTGCCGATGCCCTGTTAGGTGGACGTAGCCCAGATTGGTTGGGTGAACCACGTTAAACCTCTGTGTTTCCTGTGCATGATTTATTTGCTGTGTATATGTGTTTTGTCTGCTGTGCAATCTTGGCTCTAACAATTGGTATCAGAGCATGTTGTATATCCGTTGCTGCCTGTAAAGTCGATTGAAGAAGTCGCCGAAAGGACGAGTCTGTGAGCTGTTGTTGATCCGCGTGGCTGTTGGAGGTAGTGCACAACGCTAGAAACCGTTGTAGCCAAGGCAGTGGACAGCAAGCACTGTGAAGCTGACGCTGTGGGCCTGTTGAGAGGCCGTGAGGCCAGTTTTTTGATGCGTTGAATGGCGTTGATGACCAGAGCCGAGAGTCCGTTGACTGTGATTCGAGTGATATTTTTGCTCCGCGTGGGAAGTTGACTTGACCGAGCCACATATTCAGTATTTAAAAAAAAAAAAAATTAATGGTTACGTGGGTTAGTTTTCTGTCCTCACATTAAAATAATGGCATGGCGGCGTTGAAATACAGAGCGGCATGGCAGCGTTGAATGGTGGACTCGCAGCAGTGACAGGTGAACTTGTTGCACGGTGACTGCAAGTTTATTTTTCTTTTTAAATCGATTATTACAATGCCAACGTTGAACCTTTGAAGTTTTACTATTTTGATATGCTACGGATATATATGTTTCAAATCGTTTTACATTGAAGTCACAAATATACAATGTGTATTTTAAAAAGAAAAAACGATATGTTAAGAATCGATTTTTTGAAGTGGCTTTAAAAACTAAGGAACACAAATCGATTATATTAAAAACAAAATCGATATACATTATTTAAATGTTTTTAAATCGATTCATATATATCGATTTATAAGGTGCACTTTTGTAAAAGTGTTTTAAATTGATTTGTAATATTAATACCATTTGCATATGGTATGAAAGGAAGGTGAAGGAAATATATTTTTTTTAAAAGGGCATTTTAAAAAAAAAAAAAGGGCATTCTTTATTTTAAAGTTGGGTTCTGGAGATTATTGTGTTTTTTGCTGATACAAGATGGCGAAAACACAAAGTGCCCGGTTTGAAATTGAGAAGTTTAACGGAAAAAACAACTTCGAGATCTGGAAGGTAAAGATGCACGATCTGCTGATTCAACAAGGCGTGGCGAAAGCGCTGTTGGGGAAAAGCAAAAATCCTTCTTCCTTGACGGAGGATGAATGGGATGAGTTGGATGACAGAGCTCTGAGCGCAATTCGGTTATGTCTGGCGGATGACGTTATGTTCAACATTGTGTCAGAGAAGACCGCCGCAGGCCTGTGGTCGAAGCTTGAGAAGCTCTACATGATGAAATCCTTGACAAATCGGATTCTCCTGAAGCGACAGCTTTATGGTTTGCGAATGAAGGAAGGTACCTCGATTATTGACCATCTGAATGTTTTCAATACTCTATTGGTACAATTACAAAGTCTAGATGTAAAATTTGATTCAGAGGATAAGGCAATAACTCTATTGTGTTCATTGCCCGAATCGTGGGATCACTTTGTTACTTCCATAAGCTTTAGTACTGCAGACATCCTTGAGTTTGACGATGTGGTTGGAGCCTTGTTGTCTGAGGAGACGAGGAAAAGGTCGAATGCAGACACCTCTACATCAGAGGAAATGATGGCTAGAGGTCGTTCTAGAGAAAGACGCTCTGGTAAGCACATCGATTCGCGTTCAAAGTCGAAAGGGAAGAAGAGCAAAGTAAAGTGCTGGTTTTGTGGCAAATCGGGGCACTTGAAGAAAGACTGCTGGAAGAGACAGCAAACAGAGAAGAAAGGAGACTCTTCGACAGAGAAGAAGGAAGCAAACACGACAGATACAGGTTCGGCATCTGGTTCAGGTATGAGCGACGAAGTGTTGTCTGTTAATATGTCAAATCATGATCAACATTGGTTATTAGATTCCGGTGCATCAAACCACATGTGTATTCATAGAGAATGGTTTAAGACGTATAGATCAGTTAATGATGGAGTCGTGTACATGGGTAATGATGTCACATCTAGTATTGTTGGGATAGGAAGTATACAACTGCAAATGTTTGATGGCACAACTAAATTGTTAACAGATGTGAGACATGTTCCAGACTTAAGAAAAAATCTAATTTCATTAGGAGCACTTGATTCGAATGGATATAAAACTGTAATTCAAGGTGGAGTTATGAAAATCTATAAAGGCATTTTACTAGTTATGAAAGCTAAGAAAGTAGGAAATCTATTTCAGTTAGAAGGAGGTACAGGGTCAGATTTTGTGTCTACTGTTTCTGAACATGACAGTAGTTCCATTCACTTATGGCATCAAAGATTGGGGCATATGAGTGAAAGAGGGTTGAAAATTTTGGCTGATCGCAAGTTACTTCCAAATCTGAAGTCTGGAAAGTTAGATTTCTGTAAGCATTGTCTGTTTGGAAAACAATGTAAACAAAAGTTTAAAACAGGCAAACATACTAGTAAAGGGATACTTGATTATATTCATTCAGATGTTTGGGGTCCAACCCCTACAACGTCATATGGTGGCTCGTCATATTTTGTATCATTTATTGATGACTTTTCTAGGAAGGTGTGGGTCTACATGTTGAAAAGAAAGTCTGATGTTTTTTCAGTTTTCAAGCAGTTTAGAGCATTGGTAGAAAACAGCACTGGTAGAACAATAAAATGTTTAAGAACTGACAATGGTGGTGAGTTTACTTCCAAGGAGTTTGAAAGCTATTGCAAGGACGCAGGGATCGAGAGACATAAGACCATAGTTTATACTCCTCAGCAAAATGGAGTTGTTGAACGCATGAACAGGACTCTTCTAGAGAGAGCAAGGAGTATGCTAAGTAACGCCGGGTTGCAAAAGGAGTTGTGGACGGAAGCGGTGGCAACAGCTTGTTATGTGATAAACCGATCTCCATCGACGGCGATAGACTGCAAGATTCCGCAAGAGGTATGGAAAGGACATCCTTGTGACTATTCTAAACTCAGAGTGTTTGGTTGTGATGCATATGCTCTAGTGCCTAAACATCAGCGAACTAAATTAGATCCAAAGTCTAAAAGGTATATCTTTGTTGGGTATGGTGTTGGAACAAAGGGATTTAGATTGTGGGATCCTACTACCCGCAAAATCATCATCAACAGAGATGTAAAGTTTGATGAATCCTCTCTTGTACAGTTAGATGTAGATAATAAATTGAAACAGGATGATGTATCTGATTTTCAGCACATTCAGTTTGATAGCATTTCTAATGATAGTCATGATGACCATAGTTCAGATACTAGTCATGAACAGGTCTCAGATACTGATCGGCAAGAAGTTCCTACAGATGGTAGTCAGCCAATTGTGGAAGCACCAGAAACATCCTTAAGGAGGTCTACAAGAATCAAACGTCCTCCGAAAAGGTTTGATGATTATGTTACTTCAGTTGCTTTGACCGCTAACGATGATGAACCTTTGTGTTATCAGGAAGCTGTAGAAGGTTCAAAGAGTGACAAATGGAAAGCAGCCATGAAGGAAGAAATGATGGCCTTAGGTAAGAACGGCACATGGGATCTGGTTGAGCTTCCGAAAGACAGGAAAACTGTGGGGTGTAAATGGGTTTTCAAGCTGAAACGGGGTGTGAATGATACGGAAGACAGGTACAAAGCACGATTGGTTGCAAAAGGGTTTTCTCAGAAAGCCGGTATTGACTTTCATGAGATTTTTTCACCAGTGGTTAAAATTGTTTCAATTAGAATTGTGTTAGCATTAGTGGCTTTGCTTGATTTAGAGTTGCAGCAATTAGATGTTAAGACTGCATTTCTACATGGAGACTTAGATGAGGAAATATATATGGAACAACCGAAAGGGTTTGTTCAGCATCGCAATGAGAAATTTGTCTGCAGGCTCAAGAAGTCATTATATGGCCTGAAGCAGTCGCCTCGGCAGTGGTATAAGAAGTTTGATTCTTTCATGTTGAGTCAGAAATATGTTAGAAGTGAATATGATCATTGTGTGTATTTTAAGCAATTGAAAAATGGCATGTTCATTATCTTAGTGTTGTATGTTGACGATATGCTTTTAGCAAGCAAAAGCATTGATGAAATCAACAGGTTGAAGACTTAGATGGCAAGGACATTTGATATGAAAGATCTAGGAGCAGCAAGACAGATTTTGGGCATGGAGATTTTCAGAGACAGGAGTAATGGTAAGCTGTGGCTATCACAACAGAAGTATGTTGAGAAGATACTTTTGAGATTTGGTATGAATAATGTGAAGCCGGTGTCAGTCCCTTTAGCTTCCCATTTTAAGCTTTCTTCGAGTTTATGTCCTAATACAGATGAAGAAAAGGATTATATGTCTCGAATTCCATATGCCAATGTAGTAGGATGTTTAATGTATGCGATGGTTTGTACTCGACCAGATATTTCACATGCAGTTGGGGTTGTCAGCAGTTATATGGAAAATCCGGGTAAAGAACACTGGTCAGCAGTGAAATGGGTGCTTCGGTACTTGAGAGGCACAAGTAGTTATTGTATCACTTACAATAAGAGTAGTGAATTTGTTTGCGGATATGTTGATTCCGATTTTGTAGGTGATTTGGATAAGAGAAGGTCAACTTCAGGGTACGTCTTTACTCTTGCAGGTGGAGCTATCAGCTGGATGTCAAAGCTACAGAACATTGTTGCTTTATCCACTACTGAAGCAGAATACATTGCTGCTTCTCATGCTTGCAAAGAGGCGGCTTGGTTGAAAGGTTTGCTTGGTGAATTTGGTAGGTTGCAAGACAACATCAGGTTACTTTGTGATAGTCAAAGTGCAATACATTTGGCTAAGAATCCGGCCTATCATAGTAAATCAAAGCATATTCCAATTAAGTACCATTTTGTAAGACAGGTTATTACTGAAAGGGGAGTCTCTCTTGAAAAGGTGCATACAAAGGATAATTGTGCAGACATGTTCACGAAACCAGTTTTGTTAGAGAAGCTACGCTAGTGTTTGGCTTCTCTTGGCTTGCAGAAGAGATAAAATAATAATAACAGGGCATCAGGCTAATTGTTGTCAAGGTGGAGATTGTTGAGATTTTATGTTTTGAATAAAATAGGCAAAATCTCAGTAGATGACAACAATAGGAATTAGTTCCTAGATTAGCTCCAGTTTGTTGGGAGGGAGTTAATGCATCCTAAATTTGATGTGAGAGGATTTATGAGGCAGTTATATTCTCTTTGCTATATAATAGGTATCCATACGGATTGTTTGTAGAGTGTGAGAGCTTGTGAGGATTGATTTAATTATGGAATCTCCTATTTGATTAATAAAGAATTGTCGATGCCCTCTTAGGTGGACGTAGCCCAGATTGGTTGGGTGAACCACGTTAAACCTCTGTGTTTCCTGTGCATGATTTATTTGCTGTGTATATGTGTTTTGTCTGCTGTGCAATCTTGGCTCTAACAAAAAAAGCATTTATTTATATATAAAAAAAAAAAAACATTTTCAAATAATTTCAAAAAATATCATTTTTTTAAATTAAAAATAATTTTAAAATTTTATAAATAAAAGTTTAAGAAGAAAAAAACATTTTTAAAATTAAAACTTAAAAAAAAAATTAAAAATTAAAAAAATAAACAAATCAAATATAAAATTTAAATTAAAAAGACATTAAAAAAGCAACACAATTTCAAAATATAAATTAAATTTTAAAAATTAAAAATAAATAAATAAAAAGAGAAGTCAATTAAAAAAAAAAAAAATCGCCCACTAGGTGGTAGCTCTCCCCCACACCACTGTCGGAGGCCAAGCCCCGCGACATCCGCTTTTTTTTTTTTTTTTTTTAATTTAATGATTTTATTTTTAAGTTGAAGTTTATTTAACTTTAATATTTTTATTTTATTATTTATTTTTAAATTTTTTATTTTATTTTTAAATTTTAAATTTTAAATTTTATAGTTCTTTTTAATAATTATATTTGTTTATAATTTTAATATTTTTAATTAAATTATTATTATTATTATTATTTTTAATAAAATACCTTTGTTTTGTATTTTTTTATGTTTTAAATGATTTTTTTTTCTAATTTTGTTAAGTTTTTTTCTTATTGTTTTTTATTTGTTATTTAAAAAAAAAATTAATAGATTTTCAGTTTATTTTTTTAATATGTTTTTTTTTTCTATCATTTGTTTTTTTATTATTTAATAAAAAAAATAGTTTTATTATTTTTTTTTTTCAATTTTTTGAATTATTATTTTAATGTTTTTTATTATTATTTTCAATATTGTTAATTATTATTAATGTTTTTTAAATAATTTTTAATTTTTTTATTTATTTCTTCTTTTTTGATCATTTTTTCTTTCAATATATTTTTTTCAATTTAATTTTTTAAAATGTTTTTTTAATTACTTCTTTTAATTTTTTTTTTAAATTGTTTTTATTTTTTATTTTTATGTTTTTTTAAAATGTGTTTTTTTCTTTTTGTTTGTTTTTTTAAATTTATCTCATTAATATTTTTATGTTTTTTTTTCAATTTTTTTATATTATTTTTATAAATAATGTTTTTTTTTAATTTATTTTATTATTATTATTATTATTATTTTTTAATATGTTAATTTCATTTTATTTTTTTACATTTATAATGCTTTATTTTTATATATATATTTCTCATATTGTATTTTTTTTTTTTTTTTGGTCAGGTTTTAAAATTTTTTATTTTAAAATATATATTTTTATTTGTTTTTTATTATTTTTTTAGTAATTTGTTTTAGTTTTAATTTTATCATGTCCTCAATATATTTGATTGGATATATATGTCAAAAAAAAAAAAAAAAAAAAACCATAAAAGTAATAAGTCTAGGAGAAACAATTTTTTTTGTTCATTGTGTATTTCCCTAGCGGTCGATAGAAATGACAATTTTTTTTTCATAATCTTTAATATGTTTATTAGTTTTGATTTATTAAATTCAAAAGAAATATAATTTTAATATTAAATTACTATTATTATTGTTAATATGATAAGCTTAAAATAAAAATAAATTAATATAAATTAAATGGTATAATTTTTTAAAATAATATTCACTCTATGACTGAAAATTGTTGGAATTTTAAGGATTTTCATAAAGGTGATATTTTACCTTTAATGTTATTCTTGGATTTTTAAGACCTTTCAGAGATATGATATTATATCTTTAATGACATGCCTAAAAATAATTGGAATTTTAAGACTTCTGATATTTTATCTTTAATGTCATTATTAAAAATTGTTGACAATTTACTCTGAAAAGAAAAATACATTATTTCAACATCAACATTTTTTGTTTTCAAGGTGCTTTTTGCACACAAACAATTTACGACGTTATTCCATCAACACTTTTCGTTTTCAAGGTGTTTTCTGCACACAAAAATTGGCGACGTTATTTTAGCATCAACACATTTCGTTTTCACACTATTTTTTGCACAAAAAAATTGGTGACGTTATTCAAGCATCAACACTCTTCATTTTCAAGCTATTTTTTGCACAAAATTTTTTGGCTTTTAGTTACATTTTAAAAAAAAATCGAAAATTTACCCCGAAAAAAAAGAGAGGTTATTCCATAATATAAATTTTCCTTTCTAGGCTTTTTTTTCGTGGTTTTTTTATGTTCTTTTTTGTTACAATCCTCATTTTGAGGTAATAGTTATCGTTTGACCAATAAATTTGTTAAGATAGATTAATAACATTAAATACACTTTTGGTTATAAAGAAGGAAATAATTCATTTAGTGCAAGACAAAACATTATACAATTGAGGGTTTGAAACACTGGTCACTTTTCGATTCTTCATTTCCAATAAAAAAATATACTTTACTTCATTGGAACTAGAAACTAACGTAGCCATTACTGACCTAAGGGTCGAGCTATAGACTATATTTTTATAAAATGGAACTAACTTAGAAACGACCTACCAAAGGAAATCCAAAATTAGCAGAGAAATTGGAAGAATGAGAGGTAATGGGTTGAGAAATAACCCCTCAACAGAGCCAACGGGTAATACCTAGAAAGCTCAACAAAGTCTGGGTCAGCAGAAAAGAAAAACAAATTAAACAAACCTTCGTTCAGTAGCATAAATTCAACAAAGTGTAAAGTTTCTAGAACGAAAACTCACCTGAAACCAGCATGCCTAGTAAGCAAAGGCATGTCTCAACCTATTAAATAAGGTATGTGAGAAACCACAATTTCGAACAGAGGAGAAAATTAAACCCTCAAGTACGAGGTATTCGCTAAGAAATAACTACAGAGTCTAGCACCTTGGCCATATGACACTAGCCACTGCACTTTGTAGAGAAAATAAGAAAACCATGGGAATGAATACAAAAATTAAATAAGTTGACCTACCAAGGAATTCCACAGAAAAACTGACTATTAAAGAAACAGGATGAAAACCTCACTTGCAACATCAATCCATCATGTAAACTAGAGGAGGAATCACGAAGTTGCAAAGCCCTTACACATAGAGGTCTTGCTGCAAATAATTGAGCTGGAGGAGAAGGGTAGGGTAAATTCGTTACCCTAACCTCTCCATTGGGTTTCCCATAGTTGGATGGAATCATGACCAAACCAATGTAGAAATTGTGACTGCCTATCCCAGCGGCCCCATCAAAGGTACGTTGATCGAGGTAACAGATGAGAGAAGGTTCTCAACTCCCATTAGTATAGATTAATAATGTGTAATTAGTTCATAGTAACATGTGTAACAAGCAAGGCCCACAAGGGTCAATGAATTATGCATTATATATATCCACCAAGAGTCAAATAATTCATAAGTAACCAGAGGTGACAAAGGGTTCCAAGCACCCATTCAAACATTACTCTCAAACCAATACCTAATTTTTCATAGTGATATAAATATGTAATTTTCTTTAACAGAAACTAGTATTTTATATTAATTCAAGAGGTCTGAGGCTTGTGCTTAGAGGTATTACATCTGAAGAACCAATATCTAGAGGGTTTTTGAACAAGAAAAATTCATCTACTCTACTTCTTACATTCAATCTAGAAATTTCTGAAAGACTAGCAAACCTTCCAATACAAACAAATTGCTGCAACAAGAGACAAAAATACATGTCAAGGGTAGGGGCCGACTAAGGAAGAGGATCCCATGAATTCTTTGCAAAGGATAGATCCCACTTATAAGGAGACAACAACGTTGGCTTCAAGATCCACATCATTTTTATTTTTTCGAAGCACATGAAAGAACTGAAGTCTGTCAAAGGACATGATCATCTTATTGATACAAGCGAACAGTAAATGCAAACGGAAATATTTAGGAACTCATTTTATGAAAATCAAGCCAATGACTATTTGTCAATATCCAATAACTCGAGCCTCCTTGATTCCATGTTTTTGAAGTTTTTTTAAGCCTCGGAGGAGAGCCATGGCTTCCGCTTGATTGTTCGAAGTAAGCCCAAAAGCCCAGGAAAAGTGGGAAATTATTTGATCTGAAGGGCTGTGAATAATTCCTCCACCTCCAGCCTTCCGTAGATTCCCCTTTGCTGCACCATAAAAAAACATAGTGCGTATATCTGTGATGCTTATCCATTTGTTTAAGTCCTCATCATCTTAGTTGATTTTCCATTCTTCTCTTCACTTCTCCATATTTTTCCCAGTGGGAAGGTTTAGCCCCAGCTACTGGCACCACTCCCTACCTTGCTAGTTTAAGCTACAAGCCCACTTCTGGTTCACCTTGGCCTGCATTATTTCTTTAAATAAGCTTCTAATTTTCACAACTATTTGTTTTTGGTTTAGGGCCTTCTCTTGAAATATCTGATTATTTCTTTCAAGCCAAATCTTCCAGTGAATTAGCTTAGGGATAATCATCCACCCTTCGAATGGCCAATCTCTCTTGGGGAAGGAATTAGGGAATAGGTCTCCCCAATTAGATAGCATACCCGTGATGTTGGTTGGGAGAATGGGGTTGTTGTTCCATATCAGCAAGATTTCATTCCAAATGTCCCAAGCGTAGAGGCACTCGAGAAATATGTGAACCGAATTTTCCTCCTGTTGTTGACAAAGCGGGCACCGAGAGGGGCCATGGAAGCCACAATGCTGCGGGTTTTCATATGTGAGAATATTGTTGTGCCCCAGCTGCCAGGTGAACATGTCAATCTTCAAAATTATTTTAACCTACCAAATCCCTTTCCAAATCACAGGGTTGCAGGGGATAGTAGGAATGGCCTTACGACACTTGTAGCCTTCTGTTGCGGAATAGTATCCCTTCAAGGAACCCCAACCCATTCTATTATTTTTACTTGCATTTAGGGGGGATTTCCTAGCCAAATCTACCATGAATTTTGCCCATGATTGCTCCAGATGAGCAGGAATATCTATATTCTACCACCCTACCCAGTTGTTGTTGTCCCACTCTGAAATTTCCCACATCGTGCATCAAACACCTGCAATCATCCATATTCTTAGCTCCAACAACTCAAAATCATCCCTGATTTCTTATGCGTTCATGATCCTATCCTCCCACAGGTTGATCTGATTCCCATTGCCTTGAATCCAGAATAAGTGGTCATGCAGTAGTGGTAGAGCACGCTTACACAGCTGATGGATCGGGGAGCCCTATCGATTAGTTCCGAAGTTCTCCAGGCTGCGAAGACGCTTTCTGAAGCTGTAATTTTTCCACAAAAAAATTTGTGCCTATCCCGGATTCCTTGCTACCTGCCGCCATAAGATCTTGGCCCCCAGAGAAACCTTGTGCTCCCTGAGATATTTTATGTGAAGGCCACCTTCTAGCAACGACATAGCGATCTTATTCCAACTGATCAGCAGAATTGTCTTAGCGTTATTCTTCCCTCCCTTCCAGAAAAAAGAGCGAATGGATTGCTCCATCTTATGAAGAATGCCCATCGGAGCCAACAGAACAGACATCTAAAATATTGGAAGACTATTAAGGACTGACTTAATGAGAACAGTCTTACCTGTCAAGTTGAGCCACGACGTGCCCCAAACTTGCATTATGAGCTTGAATGGATGGCTTCTGCAGAACCCCGAAATAAATTATGATTGTTTGCACAGCCATTATGAGAGATAGTCATGAATGATTTTAGGAAGAAGGCCTTTCATCCTGTTTGCCATGACTTTAGTGATGAGCTTGTAGCCAACGTTGTAGAGGGAAATTGGCTTGAATTTATTGAAAGAACTAGCACCCTTCTCTTTAGGTATAAGGGCCAAGAAGGCCAAGTTGGTGCTGCCCCCAAGCTTGTGGCAGGTTTGAGACTTTAAGATCATTTTGTAGAGATCCATTTTGACAATGTTCCAACAAGTTTTAATGAATCCAGCAGTGAACCCATCCAACCCAGGAGCCTTGTTCGGATCCATTTCATCAAGGGCCTGCTTGATATCATTAACGATGACATGAATAGTTAGCATAGCATTCATTTGGGCATTAACCTTTAAAGGGAGCCCTCCTTACACTATGGTGATCCATGGATTGGCCATCCAATCCATGTATGTTTCAGATCTGATTTTTTTATTGATATATCTGCTTTAGAATTTCTAAATCATTATGTAGATCTGCAACCTTAGATCCTATATCTACTCCTTGTGCTTCATGTTTTGCAAAAAACCCCAAGGGGAATGTATAGATCAACATTTATTGTACATAGATCTGTATTAGATCTAAATTTTTATGTAAATATCTTCTCTAGATCTGAAGATTAATAAATTTCTTCTTCAACCACATAAAATAACACTGTCATGGTTATGCAATATTTTCTTATCATTGTAGCACCTCATTTTTGAGGATTTTTGTTGTATAATCTCATTCTTTCTCTTGTATAATGTATGGGATGTAAAGAACATCTAGTTTGCTGCTATATATCTAATTTCTGAACCTCCATATTAGCCTCCTATAGTGCTTCAGTGTCTCTGCATTATTTCTGAAGCAGTCCTTTGCATATAGCTACAGCCCTCTCTTTAGGTGATTTTCAGCTAGACTATTTTGTGGGAGATCTGTTTAACCCACATAGTCTGATTTGTTTTTGCTCTCCTTTTGGATTTAGATCTTAGGTGAGCTGATATAAGTGATCCAGAAGCTAAAAACTCATATCTATGCACAGAAGTCTTATAAGTGCATTATTTCAACAGGCTTTTTGAGCTGTCCCGATTTTTGAATATTACAGTGGTATCAAAGCAAGATCTTTGGCTCAGCCTATGGGCTTCAAGCCAAAGTGCTATAAAGCAAGAAGAAAGGTCAGAATAATGAATAATATGATTTTACTCTCATCACCTTTCAGATCCAGTGAGAACCTCTCCAAGGAGGTTGCACAAGAAGAAGAGAGAAGGAGCAGTGAAACTCCTAGAAAGTTTCAAGAGCAGGAAGATCTTCCAATCATATCAATAAGATATATACATGAGGAAAATTCTAAATCCTCATGTCATGGATATGTGCACTCAACCATATCACTAAAGCTTCAGCGTTTTTTCTATGATTTCTTCATGAAGAGGAAGAAAGGAGGTGTACTCGAGAAGGAGAATATTAGAGAGTATTTGCATGAGTATGAAGCTCAATCCAAGGAGTTCAAAGATAACTTGAACTTCCAAGGATTCTGCAAGATCAAGGACAGTAAAGGCACAAAGAAGGAGCAACATGGTAGGAGTAGGTTCTATCTATCTACCTTTGATGGATCACCTAAATGTCCAGTTAGGGTTTGGGTGGAAGAGCTAGACAACTTTGTGCAGCAACATCAAGTTTCAGAGATTGAAGCCATCAAATTAGCAGCGCTGAATTTTGAAGGTAAAGCATATGCTTGGTGGTTGTTTGAGTCTTTTTCCTCGAAAAATGAAAATATACCTACTTATGCAAGGTTTATTGCAATATTGATAAAGAGGTTTGATGAAGCTCCATGTGTAACATCTTCTGTTGACACTATCAAACCACATCAAACAAATATTTTACATGAGTTGGAAGGGTCTATGAATCCAACTCCATTTCTGAAGACCATGAAAGAAGGTGTAAGCTTGTTTGATGCATTTCCAAGGGCAAGATCTCCATTGGATGAAGGATTCTCTTCTCAAAAGGAAAGCATGGAGATTCCTCCTTCAATAGATGACCAAGATCAAAGGTATCTTGTTGATGATGAGGGAATTTCAGTTATTGAAGAGGAGGAAGGGAAGGAAGGAGATGATAACGCAGTCATAAAAACAACACCTCAAGCACCTCATGAAGATGAAGATGAAGCATCTGCTCCAAGAGAAGAAACTCTTGCACTCTTGCAAGGAGTTCCACAAGGTGTCACACATATATCTCTTGGCATAAAACATGAGTAGCATGTACCATAATTTTCAAATGATGAGATCTTGGAGATATAAGAAGGAAAAGAGGAGGAAGGGCATCACAAGATGAAGAGCATGAACCCTTCTCTGTTTCAAAGCTTGGAAGCATAAAGAAGGCAAGAGGACCTATGTAGTGAAGGTAGGGGCAAATATGTCTACCTACATCCACATTATACTCTATGCCTTGACACCTCTTTGCAAGGAGGTATTTTACCAGGAGCACCTCTTGATAGTAGGAAGTCTAAAGTGTTCTCTCAACTATGGGCAGCATATGCATACTTGGCTAATGAGGGAGCCTTGGGAGGAGCCAGCACAACGCAGAGAATCTCTCATGAATTCAAGAGAGAGATGAGAAATTTCCTAAAAGGGGCATTGCTAACTCCCACTCAGATATTTGCACTGAGAGAGGAGAAATCAGAGATCTATGATGGCATGAGCATGAGGACACATGGAAACTCCATATCTTTGGGGAAACCCATGATTTCTTCATTCACAAAGAAGATTTTTGAACATGGCAAAGGGATGCTAGCCCTCTTGTATACATGGGCCAAAATGAGGGAGTTTTGGAAGACAAGGAATTTCCAAGGGGAAGTTGATTTCCATATGGTTCGTTATTGTTTTGAGCAATATTAGCTGCAAATGGGGTAGAAAAGGGGAGATTATGAAGCTCCAACATGTGATTTTGACATCAAGGATGTCAAAGGAGGGAGCCATCATATGACAGAGGCAACATTTCACACCTCTACAGCGCTGTCATTCTTGGAAATCTTGGATCCTTATTGGGATTCCCAACTCATGATGGAATACTCCAAGGACATTTTCACATGTGGGGTTCTTGATGGGAAAGTAAAGGATGAAAGGTTCAGGGTGGTTGATGGAGTCATCTATTTCTATAATCTTATCCTTTTGAACAAAGACTCCAAGCTCAAGGAGAGACTACTAAATGCCACCTATGAGATCCTGCTTTCCAAACCCATCGGTTTCATTGGAGCATATCATACTCTTTTGGGTGGATTCATATGGGAAGGCTTCAAGGAAGAGGTGCACTCTCATATGAAGATGTGCATCGACTACTTGGTAGAGGAGGAGGAACATAGCTCTTGGGAGGAGCCACCATTCACACCTCCTTACTCATTGAGTGTGAGAGGGAACTCATCCATGAGTTACCCCACTGATGTAAAACAAGTATATAGAGAGGCTTGTCTTTCTGAGCATTATAATTTATCTCCTATATGCTTATATTTTCCTAACACTCATTTGAAGGATATTGTGCCAAGATGGGGCACTATCTATGATGGGTTTCATGGGCTGCTCAAGGCCATGAACTATGTTGATGCAAGACATTCCTTGGAGAATCTTGGAAAGCTATTGTATTCTTCATGGTATGATTATTTTACACCAACTATGATGCACATTATCCAAGCATTCCAAAGGCATGGGGCATAAAACAAGTGTGGGGAGAGGCACTTGTAATATCCTATTCTATGGAAGTTGAGGGTAAAACTGCTCTGGTTGCACATGAGGGAACATCTTCCTTCTCACTTATCATACATGGCAGCTAGCATGATCGTAATCATGATTCCATATGTTGAAAATTTTCTTACTCTTGGAAACATGGTTGGAGGAGAGGCACACTTGTTGGATGTGTCCTTGGGGAAAGGAGTTCCCCATTATTTTTGCATTGCATGCTTCAATGGGAGAATGAGATTTTATATGGCCACTATTATAGATTGCTTATCTCTTTGTAGAGTGAGCCATATGTTTGTTGGGAACATGCCTCTCATATGCGTTGGGGAGGATTTTTTCTATGGATTGCCAAGCTGGGAGGTGATCCACTTCATTTGGATGATAGCATGGAGATGGGAGACTTTCATGAATTATGAAAATCCCCATGGTTGTAATCACTTATATCTTGATAAGGCCATGGATCAGCAAGAAGGTTTCCATAGCAACCTTCCATTCTTTCATGATGAGAGCCATTGGGTTTACTCACCAAGCGCCAACTTGCACATTGAGGAAGGACAATTGGAAGACGGAACTATTGCAGGAAATTCAGATCAATGGTGGAGACTATTGGATGAAGAGGCCACAAGAGAAGAAGGGGAAATTATGCAGCACCCTTGCAGTTGCTTGAGGATAAGAAACATTTGGGAGGGGGAGACTGTAATATTCCTAAATTAGCTGCAGCTAATAGGAATATTAATTTTTCCTTGTTTATTTTTGCATTTCATGATTGATGAATAAATTGTAAAAGAGAACATGTAAAACTCCTAAAAACTAAGAATAAATCAATGCCTATGTGAACAGAGACATATCTAGGCTATGTAAATAAAATATTGTAGGTGTGAATGGGTCTAAATCACAAGAATGGGTCACCTTTGACCAAGTCAAGAGCGCAGTCTAGATGCATTGAACCTCCTTGAGGGACAGCACAGTTCTAGAAGGAGATTCTAAATGTGAAAGGGGTTAAACTAATGAAGTGGGTTAGGGTTTTTCCAAGACTCCATCTTATAAAAGGAGGAGAAGAGCAACAAGAGAGGGTTGTTGAATATTATCATTTTATGAAGGTATTGTCTGCTCAGACATCCCTTGTTGGGTCTTCTTGTTTAGGAATCCCACCTCCTTCCTTGAGCAACTCTTGGAGGAGACTTGTGCTATCTTTTCCACATCATTCTTTTAGGCCAAGCTCACCTTACACCTATAGCGTTGATCCTGTTGAGGGCTGGGCTATCCTTGTGAGTTGCAGCAGTGGAAGAAACTAGATCTGCTCAAATCTAGCTTATACTAGTGGCTCTTCTTAGTGAGTGTGTCCTTTAACCTCATAGAAGATTTCATTAGCTGATTTTGCTTTAGATCTACATCTTGGCATCAGGCCAAATCATTCTCAGAGGCTATAGCGTTGTTTCTCTCCCTGGATAATGTTATTTGTAGATCTACAGTTGTAGGGTGTTTTGTCTACATTTTGGAGGAGAGATCTCCGGTGTTAGGAATCTTCCTCTCACTGTGGTGATCCATGGATTGTCCATCCAATCCATGTTAGTTTTAGATCTGATCTGCTATACCATTGTATTATTCAGAAATTTCTAAATCATTCTGTAGATCTGCAACCTTAGATCTCAGATCTACTCTCTGTGCTTCATGTTTTGCACAAAACCCCAAGGGGAATGTATAGATAAGCATTTATTTTACACAGATCTGTATTAGATATAAATTTTTATGTACAGATCTGAGTATTAATAAACTACTGCATCAACCACATAAAATAACGCTGTCATGGTTATGCAGTCTTTTCTTATGGTTGTAGCACCTCATTTCTGAGGATTTTTGTTGTATAATCTCATTTGATGTTATATATATGATTTCTGAACCTCCATATCAGCCTCCTATTGTGCTTTAGTGTATCTGCATTATTTCTGAAGCAGTCCTTTGCATATAGCTGTAGCCCCTCTCTTTGGGTGATTTTCAGCTAGACTAGTTTGTGGGAAATCTGTTTAACCTACCTAATCTGATTTATTTTTTCTCTCCTTTTGGATTTAGATATTAGATGAGCTGATATATGGGATACAGGAGCTGAAAACTCATATCTATGCACATAAGTCTCAGAAGTGCGTTATTTCAGCAGGCTTGCTGAGCTTTCCCGATTTTGGAATATTACACTTGCTTTCTTATCCTCTTTGTACAATTCTTTGAAGTGTTGATGGGAATATTTTTTATGTTGGAAAATTCAACAAAGGATTTTCCTCCTGAGGTTATCTCCACTATATAATTGAATCTTCTTCTGGCTTGGGATTTCTTATGAAAAAAGGAGGTATTCCTATCCCTAGCTTGTGTTCCATATATTCCATTTGTTTTTTGTGACTCTCTAAACAGGCTTGGGAAACCCGCCTTGACTTAGTTGGAGAAGGGAGGGCTTTAGCCCAACTTTTTAGGGCCCTCTTTACTCTCCTAAGCTTTTCTTCCCACACAAAGAAGGGGGATCCACTAGCAGGGTGTCTCCTGACTTCCTCAACTTTGTCCAAAAATTCAATTTGTTGCACCCAGAGAGCTCTAAAATTGAAGGGAATAGGCCCCATATTCATATGCAGCTTCATATCAAGCCTAATGGGCTTGTAATTGGAGACCGACAAAGAAATAATAGAAGTACTGACATCAAGACATAAAATCAAAAATGAAATCTGGATGAGAAAGAAAACTAACCTTGCAGCAATGTGACCCAGACCCGTTCTTCTATTGGTCCATGTATATTTTCCCTTGGGAGGGTTGATGTCCAAAATATCCTAGTCCTGAATGAGTTCTTCCACCCATTCTCTGGTTGGATCCCTTACAATGTTGCCCCCTCACTTCTCCCCTTGGCTTAAAGTAGTGTTCATGTCTCTAGCGAGAATGACGTTATTCAGCTGAATCTCATTTTCTAGGTCCCTAATGGATTCCCAACAGGTTTTTTTGTCTCCCGAGATGACCAGAGCATAAATATTGAAAATATTCACTGTCTCTTTGGTATGAAGATGAAAAAACTGAGAAAAAATCCAATTTGACCTTGAGTTTAACCAGAATTTTCTCAAAGCATGTCTCATCCCATAGAATTCCCAACCCTCTTCAGGCGCCTCTAGAGAAGACTGAAATACCTCCTCCTTTTGCCCAAAACTATTTTATTTTGTGGAGAAAGTCCCTTTCCTCCATTTTGGTCTCCCGCATGAGAAGAATGTCTGGCCTTTCCAACCTTACTAGAATTTTCATTGTTTCCTCTTTAAGGTTGCTCCCCATCCCTTTTAAATTCCAGGAGACGATCTTCATTACTTCCTTTTATGAGCTGAGAGGGCTCCCTTTGTGATGCAGGAGCATAAAGCTTAATTTTCATTATTTATTTGTGTGATTTAGGGGGTGATGTATTTTGTAATTATTTTACAATTTATGTACATTTTAAAAACTAAATTGAGAGAAAAATCTAAGTGTGAGGATTATTGTAAATATTCTCATAATTAATTAAGAATATGGGTGGAGTTGATTTGGATAGATAATTTAGGGATTAGGAACTCCTTAAATGGAATTTGGTTGAGTCAAAAAAGGGATAAATCTATTTTGGAGTTTGGTTGAGATACTTGTGGAGGAAATCATAGATTGGAATTAATCCATAATTATGTATAAATTTGAAGCTTTGTGTGAGGATGGAGAGACAGAAAGGATGGAATATACAGAGAGATATATAGAGAGGAATGGTGTGAGAGATTATGTAAAGGGCGAGAGTTGAGAGGCCCACAAATGTAATATTCGGGCAAACGAGTTTGAATCTAAATTTCTTGTGTTATTATATACCAGTATTTTGTTTGTGTGGGCTCTCTCTTCAATATATATGTTTTGAGCTGAATTGAATGTGCTTTTAAAGAAGAATTTTGATGAGGATTCCATGTTAAGGAAACCCACACTCTATATTGTGCAATGATCTGTTTTTGTGTAGAATCCCTGCATCATTTTGGTATCAGAGCCTGAAACGTTCATGCCTATTGATCATATTGTGAAGATCTATGGGAGATATGATACGTAAGAGTTTTAGAGGACATGAGCTATTTTCGAAAGGGAATTTTGAAGAAGACAAGCGTAGTTCTATGTGTTACCAAACACTATGGGAGCTCACTATAGAATTCAATTGCTAGAGGATTTGCATAGATTGAGTGACACCTAGAAAAAAGCGTGGAGTTGCTTGAGACAAATTGTTTCCCAATAATTTTAAATTATTGATATCACTGCCTCGAATAGCGCATGGATAGTCGTTGGCTTTGATCAAAAGAGAAACAATGTGTTTTCATATAATTTCGCATGGATAAATATGCAGTGTGTTCAAGCGTAAGGAGAACCATTTGAAGTGGAAACTGTAGAATTTTTTAGAGATGCCACAACCAAAAAAAAAAAAATTGTGGCTAACATAGTTGTGAGGATGTTGTTTGCATAGTGTGAGGTGGTTTTCTATGTAGAGAAGCTCGACTAGTCAAATGCTTACCAGATTAAAAGCTACATCTGCTCGTTGGTAGGTTGAACGTTGCATTTGTTTGCTGGCTATCTTGAATATACAACTGTTATAGGGTTGTATGGAGCAAAAAATTTGGATCTTCGATAACTTATTCTGGAGCGGAGGAGGAACTGAGCTAGATCTCTTTGCAGTGAAGAGAAGATCAGATTGTAGGTGAGTTCTAGCTTCAGGTTATAGGCAACCTACTTCATTTTGAATCAATCACTACTTTCAACCTATGCCTGAAGCAAAAGAGCATCCAATAATATGGGATGAACGTAACAAAAGCCATATGTTTTTGGCTCCCTCTTGCAAATTCCATACCAAGAATATAAGAAAGCGTGGAAGACCCCTATTGAACAGGGAAAATTTTAGGGGCTAGTATTCACAGGTGGGCTAATATTCCATGCCATTTCCAAAAAATTGATTCGCCAATTTGCATTTTTCCAAAAATTAATTCGCCCAAATTTTATAGTATACAAATATTTTACCTTCAAAATTGCCAATATTATATATTTTCTAGTATAAAATAATTAGAAATATAAAAAATTTTACAAAATTATCATCAAACATTCTAAAATTTGGATATTAGGGACTAGGAATATTCGCCAAGATGGCTAAACTTTAAGATAAACTTCCATCCTTAAACTTTTCCCTGCTATTGAAGACTCGAGATTTGTGAAGCGTTGTTGAGTTTGTGGCTGAGTAAGTGCGAGCAATATGTAGCCCAAGATTTGTGAATATGATGATCAATGCTCGAACGTGGAACATGTATGAAGGTGTGCATGCATGAAAATGAAATGATGCTTGTAGCTGTTGGGAGATTATCATGTGTGTCCCTGTAGAGAACAATTTGGTGCACGCAATAGGAAAATTACTTTCTCGAACTGTTGAAACCGACTGAGAGTCAAGCCTTCCTGGATGGGGTATATATGAGGTTTTATTGTACACCAATTTATTCCTCTAAAAATGGTTGTAAGCTGATAGAATATTCCTGTGAAGTTTTATTTCAAGTAATTTTGTGGTTGTGACTACTGTTATCAGTGATGTTCGTCCTTTTTGGTTTTAATACTCATGCCATTTTTATCCTGTAAAAAAATGGATATGTAATTCAGATTGAGAAGAATAGTGCTTAAGGCCATATACACTTTATGAGTGTTTCACCAAAATTCATGTGCGAGAAGAGAATAGATACGTTGTTGAATAAATCCTCTACAACTTATAATGAGGGTCTTGCAATGAATGGAAAGAAAAAAGGAACCAAATTCTGCCAGGAATACAAGACTAATGACTTAGATCATTTCACCCACAAGGAGATTCCACGGTAAGTGCTCATTGAATGAATCAATATTTATTGATTAAAGGTATTTTAAAATTTGGAGGATTCAATTCCCTTTCCATACCCAAGAAGTTAATCTTTTTGTAAATTTTATGAAAGAGTGAAATCAATCCAAATTTTAAGGAATGGAATTGAAATCCATCTCAGAAAATGTATAAATATGATTTGAGCATGGTTGCAGCATACCATTTTTGATGTCATAATAACTATGATCTACATGAAGGAGCAAGCCTGTAAAGGTGCATCTATGATTTCCATTAGTTAAAGATCATAATTGATCGTTGCTTGTGGCGCATGGGAAAGTGTTCACATTGTTCTGTTGAGAAGGTAGTACAGTTTGTTTTTTTTGCTGTTGGGGAAATATGTTGATGCCACCATGTTAAAAGAAAATTTTTGAAAATTCCTATGAAGGAATTGTTTTTATGCACTGGAAAGAGACGGTATTGCATGCGAACCGTCACCGTAAAGAAGAAGCTGCATGGAAGTGCAGGAAAACTGTAATGCACTAAGATGATGAGTGTGTTGAAGAGGTTATGTTATGAAGGGCATGCAAATATTCATAGTGATAATAACGACACAGAAGAGTGAAATTCGGAGAGATGAAATTGCGAGGAAGAGGTTTATTAAATAACCTTGAAGGAAGCATAAGGTATGATCATTCATTTCAAAGAGGTATTTTTAAATGTTGAAAATTAAATGATTTATTTTATTTTTCATCATAAAATAAATCTTGGGAAAAGTGGATTGCATTTCGATTTAAAGGCTTCAGTATCATGTGAAGTGATAATGGGAGACTAATGATATTTTCATAAGAATGGAGTATGAGAGAGAGTGAAGATTTTACATCATGAGAATGTATTAAGGGTGGATGTTCATTAGAATATTGTATAACTTGAATTAGAGTCAAAATATCCACTATTTTAATTATTGGGTCAAGCTTTGAAGTCAAATAAGATGTGAAGATCAAATGAAAAATTGGATAGCTTGAGTCAAGTAAAGCCATTGAGTTATTGTACAAGAGGGTGCATTTTTCATCCAAGATGAAGAGTTGATGTCAAGTCTGGAGTTAAAGAGTGTTAAATAAAGTCAAAGTTTTGAATGTAATTGGGTGCATGATCAGCAGAGCCCGACACCCAAAGATTTTGGTTATTATAACACATGAAATACTGCAGTTGTTGTTTGCAGCAAAGAGGAGCAAGAGGGTTGCCAGAAATGATTCCAAGACAGAGAACTGAAAGAGGTCAAGAACATGAAGAGATCTTGTATTGCTGAATGGAAAGTATGGAGACTTGCTGAAAAGTGGATTGAATGAATTCCACACGTGAGCAGATGAAGTTCACAAAGGAGGAGAAGATGACTGGTGATAGTCATTTCAGAGGTTCTGAGAAAGACCTCAACATAAGAAATAAGAGGAATATGCCAAGGCAAATGGCATATGTAAGCAGTTGACTAATGAAGAGTATGAGATGGAGAAATCTGAGATAACAATTCACCTTGATTTATTGATGGAATTGTTGTAGAGAAATACAAAAGACCAAAGACACGGTTGGACCATGAGGAAGAAAATGAAGTAGCAGAGGCTACATGCAAAGAGGGAACAACATGTAAACATACAGTTGACAGAAGAGCTGAGGAAGCTCGAGCAGATGATGAGTGTGCAATTAAGATGTGAAGAACTCAAAGAGGCTGAGTTGAAAATGGAAGTTTCCATTTGTGGCCCAGAACAGGGTGAAATTCTGGGTGAAGAGATCAATGAGAAAGATCTCATGGACTATTGGAATAGTTCAGAAGAATTGGAAGATATGTTGACAAGAGAAGCAGATGAGGCTATGAAGCCTTGTATTTTTTAAACTCATAGTTTGTGTATGTTTGCAGGATGTGCAAAAGATGGTGGACAGTCTGGTGAAACTGTCACAAAGATAAATGAATCCTTTGAGGTGAAGTATGATGGAGAATGCTTTTCAAAGAAGGAACGTGCTGATTTATTGAAGTAGAACGAAATCATAGATGAATTCCTGTTTGGTGTAAGACAGCTAGTTGAATATTGTGGAGCAAAAATATAATGAAAATTCCGAAGTAATATTCCAAGGAGGTAAACAAATGAATTTGTTTAATGAAATTGATAAAAGAATTTTGTAATGTGATGATAAAGAAAACATGATAACTCAGGAGGATTTCCAGAAGAAGAATGAAACTGGGAATGAAGGTTGTGATGAAATGTTGGAAAGATTTCACATGGAAATAGAGTTCTTGGAACGATGGCTTAAGGAACCTGAGGGAGAAGTGAAGCTTGCAAAACCTGGTACAAAAGAGGTTGTAGTTGCCATGCATGATAGGGATGAAATGTTTTTAACATTTATAGAGTTGAGTGAATGTTATAAATTTTCAAATAATAATGTGACTATAGGTACATAAGGAAACATTAATAAATATGATGTTGAAATCAGAGAAATTGAGTAGAAAGTATTTGGAGATGAGATGAAAGATCAAGAGCAGCAAGAAAGTTATGTCCTTAGAGACATAAAGGAAACTAAAGTATTGATCCAACAGGATAAATATGAAAACAACCAGCAATTAAAAACAGGATCTGCTGAAATCCAGAAGGACTATGATGGGAGATTGGTGCTTGAAGCATCAAAAGAGGCAGAAAGGTCTTATCTTTTTAAAACTAACAATTTGTTGATGAATACAAGTACAACACCAGATGAGAAATTTGTTACTATAGGAGCAGTCAATGAATATAGTTGTGATCAAGGAGAAATTCTTGATTATTCTTCATTTCAGAAAGTTGAGTGTTCAACGCAATTGGAGATGGAAGCATCAGACAAAGAGGAATTACTGCGAGGAATTGGCGAAAGAAAATATTGGAGAGGTCAATGGAATATGGTTGATAGAATAAGTGATGCTGATTCTTTCAGAGTTTGGAGACCAGAAGAATGGATATCAGTGATTCTACATGATTCTATAATTTTCGAAATAAAGATAATGTGGTATGGAAAAGTGAGAGTTACATTCAATAGTATTCTGAAAATACTATTTTGGAAATTCCATGCAAAATTACAAAATGGAGTTGATACTTTAAAAGACCAGCGACAAAACATAGTTTGGAATCCTGGAGGGAGCAAGTCATGGAGACTTGTGGTTGTCGCATTATTATAGAAAAGTGAGAGACCTCATAGACAGGATTCTATGGAAACTTCTCTACATGGGGATTCTGATGTAGAAGCATCAAGCTTAATTTTCATTATTTATTTGTGTGATTTAGGGGGTGATGTTTTTTGTAATTATTTTAAAAATTATATACATTTTAAAAAGTAAATTGAGAGAAAAATCTGAGTGTGAGGATTATTGTAAATATTCTCTTAATTAATTGAGAATATGGGTGGAGTTGAGTTGGATAGATTATTTAGGGATTAGTAACTCCTTAAATGGAACTTAGTTGAGTCAAAAAAGGGATAAATCTATTTTGGAGTTTGGTTGAGATACTTGTGGAGGAAATCATGGATTGGGATTAATCCATAATTATGTATAAATGTGAATCTTTGTGTGAGGATGGAGAGACATAAAGGATGGAATAGACAGAGAGAGATATAGAAAGGAATGGTGTGAGAGCTTATGTAAAGGGCGAGAGCCGAGAGGCCCACAAATGTAATATTCAGGAAGACGGGTTTGAATCTGAATTTCTTGTGTTATTATATACCAATATTTTGTTTGTGTGGGCTCTCTCCACTTTATATATGTTTTGAGCTTAATTGAATGTGGTTTTAAAGAAGAATTTTGATGAGGATTCCATGTTAAGGAAACCCACACTCTATATTGTGCAAGGATCTGTTTTTGTACAGAATCCCTGCATCATTTTGGTATCAGAGCCTAATATTTGTAGAGGACATGAGCTATTTTTGGAAGGGCATTTTGAAGAAGACAAGCATAGTTCTATGTGTGACCAAACTCTATGGGAGCTCGCTATAGAATTCAATTGCTAGAGGATTTGCATAGATTGAGTGACACCTAGAGAAAAGTGTGGAGTTGCTTGAGATAGATTGTTTCCCAATCATTTTAAATTATTTATATCACTGCCTCGAATAGCACATGGATAGTCGTTGGCTTTGATCAAAAGAGAAACTGTGTGTTTCCATATAATTTTGCGTTTCCATATAATTTTGTGTGGATAAAGATGCAGTGTGTTCGAGCGTAAGGAGAACCATTTGAAGTGGAAACTGCAGAAGTTTTCAGAGATGCCACAACCAAAAAAAAAATTGTGGCTAACATAGTTGTGAGGACGTTGTTTGCGTAGTGTAAGGTGGTCGAATAGAGAGATTATTTGAAATGTTCTCACTATTAATTTTTTTTTTCAATTATATATATATATATATATATATTACTTTGCATATTAAAATATTATATTTAGTAAATCAAGTTGATGTTGCTGATTTTTATTATTATTAAAAAAATTAAATGTCACATATTAATTAAATTAGTATTATTATAAATGAGTTGCACATCTCCTTCTTATTACTCTTATTAGAAAGTAATTAAAGTAATTTTTTTAAAGTTCATTATATAAAAGCTTGTTAAATTAATTATATATATATATATATATATATACTTGGAATGGAAGCATGGGAAACCTCATAGTACTTCTCATATTTAGTGGATGGTAAAACAGGGCTTGGCCCCAAGGGAATCTAAGAAAGTGGAAAGTAACAATTAGCAATAATAACTTTGAAAAAAACAACTAGCAACAATATCAAAGAATTTCAAATTTCTTTAGACCTCGAGACGTGTGGGGACCAAACCTCCACATAACAAAAACTTCAAAGATTTTAATTAAAACTTTACCAAATATATGTATTCATTTTTATTTTTACAATAAATAATTTTTTTTATTTTTCAAAAAATATTTTATTTTTAATTTTAAACAAATACTTGTGAACTCCAGCTTTAAACATACACAAAATCATGCATCATATTTGTTGAAAAATATATATGACATAAAATGTATTTTTCATTAATATATAAAATATATATATAATATTTATTTATACTTAATTGGATCATCCTACCAAGATTTCAATATGTTAAATCACAATTTTCTTATACATAAATATTTATTAATTGATATTATAAAGACAAATGAAAATCTTACATTTTGTCTTACAATTGGAAATAATTATTTTTATAATATTATATTTGTAAATATATAATTATTTAATTTATATGAGAGTTATTAATATTAACTAATTTTAAATTTATTTTTTTAAACTATTATAATATTGAGAGAATTTTTTCCCGCTAAAACTATGTGAAGGATTTTTTTAATAATATCTAAACTCGTTGTACACTCCAAATTGAATGATTGCAAAGTAGTCTTCTATAGAAGAAATATATGAATTAGCGGTTAAATAATAATAAAATAATAAATTGGTTTTAAAGAATAATACTAAAATATTAATATAGTTATTGAAAAACAAATTAAAGTAGAAAAAATAATTAAATAATAAATAAAAAGATTAATTAATTAATAAAAATAAAAATAAATAATCAAAATCAAAGAGTAATATTTTGAGATTAAATAATTAGGATTAAGAACCAGGTATAGGTATATATATATATATATATATATATATATATAAAAGTGGGGAACTGACAATAAATTTATTTTGTTTTTAAATATTGTTAATTACCCTTCCCGAATTAAGTAAATTTCCAAATTAAGTAATCATTTTTTTTTAATAGATGAACTCTGGTTCTTACCTCTAATTTTTCATTTTAATTATTTATTTTTCTTTTAATTATTTATTTATTTACTTTTTTCATTTATCATCTAATTTTTCTTTCTAATTTAATTTCCTAATTTATTTTATTTTTCAAGGACTATATTGTTATTATTTGTTAATGGCTAATTGATATGTTCCTCCTATAAAAGAATCCATAACACTTGTTTGAGTTCATTCAATTCTCAAGTCCTTAAATATGGGTAGAGTGTCTAGAAAAATTAGATAAGATTAAAAAATCCTTTGCAAAGTTTGAGCGGGAAAATTTTCTCTCATTATGAATAGCTATGGAAATATACACTCTCTCATACTATAACTTTTTAATTTAAAAATATTATAAAAAAATTATTATTATTATGATGATGATGATGGTTAATGTCCATTGAGACCAATCTTTGGTCTATCAGACCTAAAGAAAAGAGTTATTTAGTTTGATTTAAGATTTTATTCCCATGCTCGAAAAGCTTGGAGAGAAGCCTCCCGAGCTCACTATAATTTTGACATCTTAAAAGGCTAGGAAGGTCAGTATTGCAACAAAGATTATGAAATTGAGCTCTAATGTGGTTGTACGCACGACACTCTAAGAGGAAGTGATTTTCATCCTCGATGTTCATATTTTCACAGAGATGGCAGATCCTTTCCATCCATGGTGTTTTAGGAACTTTCCAACGACCTATTTCACTATGGAGCTCATGAGAGTTCGCTCTAATATTGGCTATATTAATTTTCTTCTTTGAGATAGTTAAAACAGAGAGATACTTTTGATATTCTAGGGTGGGTTGATGACCTCCTTGTAATATCTTAATTTTCTTTTAGCTGCTAGATCTTTCTCACACCACATTTTTTCTTTGAACTTAGAAGTAACAATTTTTTTAATGTTATTAATGTTTTTCAATGCAACATTCTCATCGATCTCCCAATGGTTTGACGAGGCCCTGGTGTCTTTATACCAACCTCTTTTAAGCCTTAGGTGTTTTGGGTTGGAATTTAAAGCTAGCTTAGGAAGTCTATGGTCTCGTATGTTATTGAGCTTGTGCTTGTACAACAGAAGCCTAGTCATAGCTAGGCTCTCGATAGGGCAAAGACCCACTTAAAATTACAAATATAAATAACATAGTATATTATATTTCAAATGGCAATGTTTCTCTCTACTAGTGTTGCGGTTAGGGTTTTTCCTTATTCGATCCCTTCTTCCTTTCCTCCCTAGTTAATGGCGTATATTTGAGCTCTCATGACTCCTGAATCTTCAAGCTCTCCTTAGTTTGTTGATTTTGATTTGTCTCACCACACAGCTTTGTTTCCCTTGTCGACGGGAAAAAGGCCTTTGATTACTGTTTCAAGGGTGCATTCACCCTTATTTGTTTGCAATTTGTAACTTTTTAACCAAAATATATTATCAAATACTACCTAAAACCCACATATGATAGAATATGTGTGGAAATGAATTTTAGTAAAAAGTTTCTTGCCGAAATTAAGTTAACATGTCTTGGGTATATATAGATGCAAAAACTAGACTAAAAAACAATTATTTTCGTTGTAGAGCATGAGACTGACCATAGTCTCAAATCCTATCCCAAAAATGGGAAGAATAAAAACAAAAAAAATTAGTCAGAAAACCTCCTTGGTGGAAGGGCCCCAATCATGAACATTATACAATCTTTAAATAATATATCCTTCTAGCACCTAGTAAAGAGGAGAAATTGCAAAAAGATAAAAAAATTTCGGGACCAAGTGAAAATAAGCAGTAATGTAAAGGTTTTGTGACAACTAAGTAAAAGATAATAAATTGAATACTTCATGCATCAAAATAAGGGCACACGTGAGAATGTTTCTTCACCCATCCCCTTTGACGATCTCTTTCCGAGAAATAAGTTGGATAAAGCCCCTCCGTGGGAAAATCAAAAGGATGCGAATGAGCCTTTATTGGTTCCAAAGAAGGATGATGTTAGGATAGACCGATCAAAGAACATTGATAAGAGAGACTCTCTAGAAAACTTGGGATGGATCCAAATTGGAAAAAAGATTAAAGAGTGAAAATAAATCTAAAATGAAAATGTTATGCAAATACATATGTATTTTAGGGTTTTTTGGAAAGTTTTTAGTTGAATTGGAAACACTTTTTATTTTTATTTTTTATTGTAGACTCTCATGTAAGGTTTTGGGATGATCCTAAATGTTATATTTGAAAACTTCAAGGAATCCTGGTAACTCTTGTTCTTAGAAGAATTGTAATAGTTTGAACTGGATCCCAACTTTATTAATATAATTTTAATATCCATTTTTTTTTTAAATATAATATATTATATTTATTTTTAATATTTAATTATATATAAAGAGATATATTTCATCTTTTATCGGTTTATTTTATATCTTAAATTATTTTTTATTTTATTATTTTAAAATTTTAAAATTAGTGATCATGTTATTAGAAAAGATTTAAATTTGAATTGAAATGGTAAGTACCATTCTACCCAATTATGAAAAATAACCTTACCAAATATTTTAAATTTTAATTTAAAATAACTTCTACAATTATATTTATATGATTTGATTTTTTTTATTGCTTTAAAGAATTGTGTTGACAAGATCTTATATTTATAAGATAAGGAGTGTGCCTCCACTAGTATATATAGCAAATCGATTTTATTTAGTAATATAAAATGTGACTCACTTGTTTATGTATATATATTGTATTTTTTAATTATGCAATGGATAAGAAAGTGGTTTCTAGGATAAAGAATTGGGGGCCATACAACCATTTAATTTAAATATACATACTTTATTTATATATATTTTATTTCTTAGTTTTAAAGGTAAAATCTGTTAATGAGAAACCCATATTCTTAATCAATAATTTCATTTTAATTTTTATAAATATAAAATTATCACTATTAACATATATAAATATAAAATAAAAATAATAAAAAATATCTTTTTTTTTTGTAAGTCAACGAATCGACAACATCTAGACAGCTTTCACATGTGAGGCGTGGGGTCAAACTCCCCGACATCCACTATAACCTCGGACCGCCCAACCAGCAAGAGCGGTACCTAAATAAGACTAGGCTCGCAAAAAATATCTTATCATTATAAATTTTTAAACACTGTATTTGAAAAACAAAAATAAACTTAAATAATAATAAATAAATAAAAATACGTTTTAAAATATTTAAAATTTTATCCCTTATAAATCACTAGAATGAAACCATGAAAAAATAGTTTTATGAGGATAAGAATTATATATGCAAAGGTGACAGCCATTTGAGATTTCAAGGAGTTCCACCGAGAGGACCCAAATTCCCAATGGGATTTTCCAATATTTTCCAAGTAGACTTTATTGATTAGATAAATTTACTAAAAAAGAAAAAAGGTTGAGGGATTCGAATCCACCTTCACATTTAAAAAAAAAAATTAATAATATTTTATGAACCACAGCTCAAGTTTAACAAATAAAGTACAAACCTTCCAGTCGATATGGTTAACATTACTACTTACCTATTTCCCTTACTAACTACCACTTGTTTGCGTCGTAGTCTAAAAAAGTAACAAAATGGCTTAGAATCTCGTAGAGATTTTGAAAAAAATCGGCAAAATTTTTATGACAATCCTATTTTCAGCTGTTAAACTTCAGTATTTTGGGTGCCCTAAGAGTTTTTGATAATGCTGAATCCATTTCCACTATCAAAAATGGATTCCAAACACTGCAACTACGTGATTTTTTGAATTTTATTTTACCAGATTCCGGCAAAAAACTGCCATGCAGGCTATTCTTCTGTACTCTGGGACGTAGACAACTTCCTTCTCTGCCATCCCATTAATGCAAACTGATCCAATACTCAAACCACTTTTTGTGAAATAAATACAGGCCCAAGTTGGTGTGGTACCTAGATCACTTCTGAAGTTTTAAGGACTAAATACAGGCCCTCAATATAATTTGAGAAAAATATGGGAGACCATAATAAGTACATTATTTATTCATTTCCCATTTCGATTTGATAGAACATCTAGTCCCATATGCAGAGATATGTATTCTCTTTTAATAAAATAATTACAGACTCATTGGAATGTGAAAGAGATCATTTGATTTCATTTCTTTCTCTTTTACTTTTATGAGATTCCACATGGTACATGGATTAAAAAACTAAAAAAGTTTGAGTATATTGGAGGACCTAAAATACACTATTATTAGAAATTGTACTTAGAGGTGCAAAGAACTTTGAAAGGAGGAGTCAAGAATGTGGAAGGAAACTATTTCTGTGTACTACATGTTAGGGTACATCATCAATGCCACTTTATGGGGTGCACAATGTCACACTGAAGGGGAAAATTTTTCTAACCTCTAAACCCCACGAACCACTCTAGTCCTTGCAATCAGAAGAAGTTGTGTCAGTGGATGATGTGATTTGCTTGAGTCTTACTCTCTATAGCATCCACATATGCTATAGATGATAGCACATCCAACAAAATGACATGGTTTTTGGGCATCGAGGGGTGGTTTGTCATCTATATGTTATAAGATCAAGTTATGAAATCAGATAAATAAACAAGGATAAAGTTTTTTTTTTTGCCATTTTAAAGATAGAATAAAGTTTGATAGTCAATCTATCTACAATGCTCTAGACCAAGATATCTCTTAATGACCTTGATTTGATTCTTTCCCCAAAGATTGGAGTGATACTTGAGTCAACTTAGGATTGGAGGAGTTTGGTAAAAAGGAAATTAAAAGACCAGTAATTAACAAGCCAAGCTCTAGTGATAAACAAAGGAAAAAACTACTCATGATAGAGTTCAAGGACTTCTTGAGAAATTTGAGAAATGAATAGAAATTCTTTGTGTTAATATTTGACCCATCATTAAAAATAATATGATTTTTACATTAAAATCAATTTGGAAACATTAACTTGAATTTGGTCTTCAATTTCTATGACAACAAGTATAACAACATGCACAGTTGCAGCAAAAGATCATCAAAAAAGACTCGAAGGAATCTAGTTGGCATCTTCAAAATCATGCAATTCTGTATTCCCAAAATAACTATATTCCTTTACCCAAAAAAATAAGTAACGTGAGTTCTTTGATGATTATTGACTCTTGAGAAATCACTATATAATAATGGCCTTGTTGTACATCTTGCAAACACTTACTGACACTTTACATTGGTAAGAGAATAATGTCATACATTGTAGAAATCAACCATGAACGACTTAAAAAATTTTAAAAACAAATGAGTAGACCACAATCATCCTCCATTCGTTAGGATCACTATAACAACATTACAAGTGTGCAACTGCAAAATGAAATATTATGCGATAACAGGATCATCCCACCCTTTGTGACACACATTGTGTAGAAGGTATTCTTCCCTCACTTTCAATAAAATATGATGAATATACCTCTAAGTAAGGGGCTTGGTCCTTCACTCCACTAACTTTTAAAAGAGTATTTGAATGACCTTCAAGGAATTTATTTGTAACCTAGGTGCAACAAAATAATATAAGCTATTTGTAACCTAGGTGCAACCAAATAATATAAGCTCTCGTAGAAGAGAACATGCATCTGCAAACAGCTCTAGAGCCTCATCTTTCAAGTTGTGACACCAAGATACATCTAACCTTGAAAACGTGTCATGGGTATTGTGCACAAGGGCTAAGACAATATGATTTGCAGCCTTTTTCACATTGTTGAGTGAAATATCAGATGAACAATTCACTGAAGCACCAATGAATGCGGCAACAACTTCATCACTAAACGAACATATATTGAATGATAGGGTTCGAAGTGAGCTACATCCATGTGCAAGGTGGCCAACTGTTGTGCCAGTCAAAAGAGAAATATTGTCCAGAATGGATTGGTCTGCCTGATGCTCCACTTAGTCTCCCGTTCCTGGGCAACTGGGTATTTGAGTATCAGAGCAACAGAGCAGAAATTTGTTCCTCATTCACTACTCACGTGTGGGTTATAAACCATTTCTTGAAATCGAAGGATGGTAATGCTGTGAGAATGAAACTCGCTTCGCTGTGGAAGATGGAAATCTCGTCGGATCTGGGTGTTCAAGATGAAGGCATCTCTCAGGTCGTCGTAGATGGGGGGTCGACTTATTGGCGGTGTCTTCGTTTGAGGATTTGGCGGCGTCTCTATTTGAGGATTTGGCACCAGTCCTGACACAATTCCTTAATAATGCCAGCTACAGATAATAATGCCAAATTATCAGTTAGAGTATTAATGCCAGCTACAGATAATAATGAGCACTGACTCAAATCAATAGAACTTAGCAAAGGATCCATCCACACAAATGATCTCAATCCAACATCTGATAAGAAAGGCAAGCCTGCAGAAGAATGAGCAAAGGTATGTTGCAATAAATGATCTGAAAAATCTCGTCCACACATGATTAGTTGTTGAACATTCTGCAATGAGCTTGGTAAGATCTTCCTCGGGTATAAGAGAGCAGTCTGGAATGCAAATTTGTGTTGAAGACCCTATAATGAATAATCCTAAGGTCTGAGGAGTCATTTTACGCAGTGCACAGAAAGAAGTACAGATTATGTTCTTAGTCGAATTAGGAATTCCTTCCCACGTCTCAATATGTTCAACATGTTTGCACAACATGTTTAAACATAAATCATAAAGCGAAGGAGGTATAGGTTGGGTCACAATCCAGTCGACAGTTAACGTCAGCCGAGAGTTAACGCCAATATCACATAATTTGTGGTTGAGATCGGTTCCCTAACACTTACAGTCGGGTTTACTAGCTATTGCGACTCCATTAATGTGGAGCAGTACACAAACAGGAATATGCTACTGTTTTATTGAGTACTGTAACATCACAAAGGGGGACAAGCACCACATTCACAACCCCAAATAAAAATTAGATAGAAACATTGATACAATGTTTCCAAGTTGTAAAAATATTTAGGAGAACTGTGTAGTTGATTTTAAATCAGTCCAACTTTTAAGGAGGGTTACACCATCTGTCATGACAGAACCAAAGAGCTTCATGACTCAACTAGTGCTGGAAAGCTAACTATATAAAAGAAAGAAACTAATATTTGTTGAGGCAAGGTCAAAGTAGAATGAATTAAACCAGAGAAAATAATTAAATTTTGACCAAATTTCATGAAAAATAAACTAATTTAATATGTGAAATAAGAAAAAGTGGAAAATGAAATTCTAAATTAATTAATCATAGATTAATCATAGATTAAGAATGGGTGAAAAAATTATAAGAATCAATAATAAATTATTTTATAAAATAATAATTATTAGGATTCAACAATTAATGAATAATGTAGTTAAACAAAAAAAATAGTTTATTAAAATTTTGACCAAATCTCATTAATTTAATATGTGAAATAAGAAAAAAAAATGGAAAATGAGACTATAAACTAATTAAGGATTAACATTGGTTGAAAAAATTAAAAGAAATAATAATTAATTATTTAGAAAAAATAATAATTATTAGGGTTCAACAATAAATAATGTAGTCAAACAAAAAAGGTTAATTGAGAAATATTTAAATTGATATTAAGATTTGATATAACTTAAAATTTGATTTAAACTAAGAATTAGACATTA
Organism: Pinus albicaulis; assembly: GCA_034641835.2. Lineage (NCBI taxonomy): Eukaryota > Viridiplantae > Streptophyta > Pinopsida > Pinales > Pinaceae > Pinus > Pinus albicaulis. The sequence continues at coordinate 288,478,399 of CM076576.1, forward strand.
GATTAGATGAGTTAAAATATTTACTTAACTGAGAATAAATATTTAAGGAAAAATTAGAAGAAATTTAATTAGAATAAGGATTTAAAGAATTTCTAAAATTTGACCAGAAGAGAGAAAGAATTGAATTGATTACTTATATATATATATAATATATATATATATATAAAGAATTTCGAGGGTGACTAGAAGAGAGAAGAATTGAATTAATTTTATATATATATATATATATATATATATATATATATATATATATATATATATATATATATATATATATATATATATAATATTCAACAACCATAATGGGATCAATCAACAATTCGAAAATAGGAAGACTAAGATCAAATTATCAGTGGGATATATGGTGGACGATGAGCTTCCATGGTTGGCTAAGTCTATATCTATCCTCTTAGTTAAATTATTAGGGTTCTTTTCGATTTCCAAGGCTTCTCGAATAACTTGAGATTTATAAAATGGAGTTGAGGCTAGGACTTTCGAACGATCATACTGAATCATGTGTTTGGACTTAAAAGAGTGTTCAATGATGATAGATTTTGCTAGACAATTGTGGTTTGTATCCGCTATGTGCTCTTTTAGCCTAGATTTGAAAGGACGACCAATTTGGCCAATATAGGACTTCCTGCATAAACATGGAATTTCATAGACCCTAATCCTTGCATTGAGTATCATTTGTCTTTGGCTGATCAAAATAATTGTTTGAGGGTTTTATGGGGCTTGAAAACAGTTTTTATGTTATTCTTGGCCAAGATATTCGCTATAAGATCTGTGGTCCCTTTAATGTAAGGGAGTGTGACTTGGACACAAGATCGAGATGGATCAGGGTTGGAGGATCTAGGGTTAGAAACCATTTGAAAGGCTTTTTTTATTTGAGCAGTGTAGTAGCCATTGGCTTTGAAGGCTTGGAACAAATGGGATTTTTCTGCTGAAAGGAATTGAGGGGCAAATATTTTAAGAGCTCTAGATATGAGGGTTTTAAGAACACCTGATTTTTGGGCAGCGTGGTGATGAGAGAGGGCATGAAGATAACGGTCAATGTGATTCTTTTTCCTATAGACTTGATGGGAGAGAGAAAAATTTGGAAGATGAGTAACAAGGACATCTAAGAAAGGAAGGGATTTATTAGATTCAATTTCAATAGTGAATTTTATATGAGGAGAAAAATTATTCATATTAGAGTGAAAGGCATCAATTGTGGATAGACCATGTTGCTAAATGAAAAATGTGTGGTCCACAAATCGGAACCAACAGTTTGGTTTGAGATGCCAAGATTTCAAGGCCCTAGTTTCAATGTGTTCCATAAGGATGTTAACAACTACCAGATATCGAGGGGAGCCCATAACTGTCCTTTTATATTGTTCATAGATGGTACCTTTAAATGAAAAAAGGTGCAATTGAGGTATATTTTCATAAGGTTTAGGGTTTGAGAATCTACTAAATGAGATATCAGGTTTAAGGCTTCGAGCACTAGGAATTTTGTAAAAGGAGACACGATGTCAAAGCCGAACAATAAGTCATTTTCATCAATCTCAATGTTTCTGGTTTTTTTTAATGAAATTAGAAGAATCTTTAATAAAATATGGAGATGAATCCAATTTTTTTTTAAGATTACTGGCTAAATATCGGCTCAACACATGTGTGGGGGATCCAATAGAAATAGCAATGGGATGAAGGGGAACTCCTTGTTATGGATTTTAGGCTGCCCATATATTTTCAGAGTTTGGAGGTTGTGGGGAATAAGTTTATGTTGAATGGAGGCAAGTAAAGATGAATATTTAATGACTTTTGTGACAAGGTGAGTAATGGAGGTTAACGGGTTCTTGGAGAGGATTTTATTAGATGAAGAGGCTAAGAGATCCATCATTTTAGATCCATAGTCTACCGTGTTCGTAATGACAGTATCATTTCCTTTGTCACCTTTGAGGACAAGGATATCGAGATTATCACTGAGACGCATGATGGCTTGGACCTCCTCTGTAGAAATATTAGGCTTCGGTAGTTTAGCACGATGAATAATCCTAGCAAAGTCTTAGCCAATTTCTTATTACAGCATTATTTGGTATTTGGGA